>CM048753.1:6791869-7281869 GCA_026315105.1 Locusta migratoria
GGCAGGGCATGCGCCTCTACGCTGTTAGCGCAGAGCGATCCCAACCATGTTGGGGAAAACATGGCGGACGATTCAGCCTGGGTTCTTAGGAGTTCTACTTTGACCAATGACGTCACATGTGATGCCATACATAATCGAGAGCTACTACGAACACGTTTACCACAACATGGCGATATAACGTCCACGACTAATAGCAATATATTAATCGAATTTAACGGGACCAGTGCGGGAAATTGGGGGTTCTGGGCGGGGACATACAAAAAAGAAAAAAAAAAAAAAGTATTCGATGTTAGCAAATTACTCTTTCAAAAATGCTTTTCTACCCATTGCCATTCTGCATTTTATATCCTCTGTACTGGGACCATCATTTGTTATTTTACTGCCCAAGTAACAAAACTCATCGACCTCGTTTATTAGAAAAGCTACAACCCTGTCTTACTCCCTTTCCAATCTCTTTATCCCTTTCATGCCCTTCAACGAAGTACAAAACTGAATAGCTAGAAATATACTATGTGATTGCGGGTAGGCATTCTCCTCAAAGTCTGCGATCCCAATTACGATACGTTTGTTGCTGACGACGCTCTAATACAGAAATAACATTTACTCTTTACCCTATGTTTGATATGTAAGAACTCGTATGTAATTAGTACATTTCGATAATTGTTCGTATCTGTTCATTAACATTATTATTTTTCATTTGTTTCTTACAGTAATTAGATCAAATAATTAGTAGATTAAATGGTGTAAAAATTGACAATCGACCCTTAATAATGATAACTGTGAGATCATCCATATGGACACTAAAAGAAATCGGTTAAACTTCAGTTACACGATTCATTGGTCAAATCTACAGGCCGTCAATTCAACTAAATACTTAGGAATAACAATTACGAACAACTTAAATGGTAAGTAACACACAGAAAATATTATAGGGAAGGCAAACCAAAGACTATGTTTCATTGGCAAACACTTAGAAGGTGCAAATTTAACTAAAAAAAACTGCATACACAACACTCTTGCGTCCTATTTTGGAGTATTGCTGCGCATTGTGGGTTCCACACCAGGTGGGACTGACGAATGATGTAGAGAAGTTTAGAGAAGGGCAGCTCATTTTGTATTATCGCGATATGGGGACGGAAATCATTAATGTGTGCCGCGGCGGATTGGCGGAGCGCATTGAGGCGCTATGCTCCGATGCGCGAGGCCGTTCCCCGTCGGGGGTTCGAATCCCCCCCTCGGGCATGGACGTTTGTTAGTGTAAGGCAGTTTATAAAGTAGTCTGTAAGTTTAGGGACTGATGACCCCGCAGTTACGACTCATAAGCTTAACTAACTTTTGAACATTTGAATTAATGCGTTTGCTTCAAAGCGAGGGGCTTTTTTATATACATATTGATAGCACCCAACTACACTGAGTGACATGATCATCATAATATATGTTCCTGACCCAAAAACAAAAGAGCATGACACGTAGCTCAGGAGATATAACGACATAAATAATGAGAGGCCATTGCATGAGAATACCCAGATTTATGCGTCAACCATTGGAAAATGGAATTGGAGTAGTTGGGGACCTGCAACAAAGTTTGCATGTGATTTCGGACGTTTATGAAGCGTTTTGTAACTGAACCAACCCCTTCCCCCTCACAAACACACACACAAAATGACGAAACGAAAAGAAAGTCTACCGCTCACCACAGTTTCGCTGCGTATGCCGTGAAACTGTCGCATCAGGCATGACCTTGTGTCAAATAAACAGATTTGTCGAAGTCTCCCTTAATTCTCTTGCATCCAAAATTAAGAAATCTGTATTCTTAATCTCTATCTCTATAATATATCAACTAAACACGAAACCACCCACGAAGCTGAAATTTCACATGAATGTAGTTTATAGGCTGGAAACGTGATTTAAGAAAGTATTTTGTGATAGGTGCATGGCGGAGCATACTTCTCCTAAGGACTCACGAAATCTACAGTTTCATTCCGAGCTTCACGAAATTACGCACGATTGACCTTAAGTTTCATACGGTGCATGGAGGAGAGTACTTTGCAACATAATAATGGATCCCTAAATACCTTGGTCGCGCCATAATTTGAGAACGGCTCGACCGATTTCACAGATCCCGTTTTTTTTTTTTTTTTTTTTTTTTTTTTTTTTTCGTTACTCTCAGAACAAGGGTTGTGTGAAATAAAACTGGAATATTTGAGAAGAACAAAATTCATTTTTCAATGTGACCCTGCGTTGCTATTGCACAGAAGTCTATAGTTTTGTTCCGATATTGATGAAATTTTGCACACTCTACCTTAAAAACAAGAGGAACGTAGTTGTATAAAATTTCGTTCGGTGCATGGTGGAGGGTACTTACAGAATTTTACAAAATTCTCCAATCTTTATGAATTTTTTCATACATGACCTTTGTACCAAGAGGAAGATAACTGGGTACATAAATGCTTGTATGGTACATGACAGAGGGTACCTTGCAGAAAACTTTGCCGAGTTAGGGAAAGATGGAAACGAACAGAGAGATGGGAGAGAAAGAGGTGGATGCAGGGAGAGGGGGGAAAGGGATGTGTAGGATAAATACGAGAGTGTAGGATAAATAAACACCCGGGAAACACCGGGTTTACAGCTAGTAATTAGATAAAAGGCCATTATCACAGAAAGAATGTTGGAATATTCTTTGTTTTCAATAGATTTGAAAAGTAGGACAGATGGACAGATAACTTTCAGGCACATCTGATGAACCACAAAATAATCAGTGAAGGAATTTACATTTTAATTAAACTAGATCAGGAAAAAGAGGAAGATATAGTTGAGGTCCAAAAACTGATAGCAAACAATCACAAAAACACAGTAGATGCTATAAATTCATCTCTAAACGACATGTAGGAAAAGAAGTGTTGTGTACCAAGTGCCATTCTTGGTTTAGTTACTGATAATGACAAAATTTGGACACTTTTGTGTTTCATTGTTATTGTTTTTGTTTCTGATTGATGGCATAAAGAGTCCCCATCAATGTTAAGGGGAAATTATGAAAAACCCAATAGTGTATGCAGTTTTTTCAACTAAGCCTTTTGTGTAAGCTTATAGCATGACAAAGTAAAGTACTAAAAATTCTTAAATATGAGACCTAGGACTTGAAGTTAAAAATAAAAAAATAACACAAAGAAACATTTTTTGCCCGGTACAAGTTGATTTATGTTTGAAATAAAACGTTGTAACACATTCCTTAGTCATTTACATATTAATAATACCTTTTATAGGAACTAAGTGGATATTTTATTCACGGGTCCATGTGGAGAACCTACAGACTTCTAATTATAGATGTAAATTTAAAGTCCCTGGTAATGGCATACAGCTTCTTCATTAGCAGACGTAAATTGACGGTGTCGTATGCGGCTGTCAAGCCTACAAAGGCGACAAGTTATTTTCCGGTTTTCATAACCATCCTCAATCAGCTGAGTGAGGTTAATTACTTGAGATGTAGTGCTTTCCCCTGGACGGAAACCTGCTTGTTGGGGGATTAAGTAGTACACTGTCGTTGTCCCGGTGTATTTACCTTAGGATCGCCGGGCGTGTTCGTTGCCTGCAATTCTACCCTGTAGGTTGGGTTGTCGCCGTTCCAGGGGCTCCGGAAGGCCGTCATAACAGGTATCGATATCTGTTAACCCTTAACTACTACAGACGTTGACAGGAACGGAACTACTATGGAGGGTATCTCAGACTGCTCTATTATTTATATATATTAAACCAGTGTTTTGCAGAGCGCAATTTGCACTACATTTTTATTTTTTGTGCTACGAAAAGAACAGTCAGTAATTATTCGTCTACACACCCACAGATTACCATTATAGAGATTATATTACAAATTCACTGCGTGATTAGATACAAAAATCCCATTTGAATTATAGTAAATTGTATGCGAAATCTCCTTTCCAATTACGATTCTCCCAGAGGAAGGAAAAAAGCTTAGGGTTTTACGTGCCGTCGACAGCATTTGGCTGGAGTGATTTAGGGAAATCACGGAAAACCTAAATCTGGATGGCCGGAGGTGGATTTGAACCACCGTCCTTCCGAATGCGAGTCCAGTGTCTTACCACTTCGCCACCTCGCTCAGTTTCTCCCAGAGAGGTTGCCACCTTTTCCTTAGAAAACAAAAAGTACAAACTAAACATACCCTTCTGTGTGCCGCTAAATACTCTTTTAGTCGCTTTGACCCCGCATACACTTCACGCAGACCTTTCTAGAACACCCCAAACAAATTGGAACACCACACTGTTGCCACGAATATCGTGTTTCCCTCTTCAGATGAAGAGTACAAAAGGCACACGTTCTTCGATTTCCAAACTGTTTTGGTGTTTGAGGCTCATCATGTATATTAGGTAATCTTCTAATGATGCCACCCACCTTTCGTGGAAAGTGTTCAATAGAAAGTCTACGTTTCATATGAGGCTTGACTAGATCTCTTGCTAGGGTCTTCATGAAGCTCATTCTTGTCATTACTTCTGCCTTTGGATACGCTTGATGTACCACATAAGAATTTACACCTCACGCAACATCCAGTAAAGTATAGAAAATTTCCAAAGACCATCTTCTTGTCCGCCGACTTGACAAATAACCTGCACATCTTCGGTCGAGGCACTCCACACATCATTTTGTTGTATTATAAAACTGGGTGATCTCGGGTTTTCCTGATACAGGATCACTATTTTCTGAATGATGCAGAGAAGCTTTGGCCTTTTTATCTTCTGTAAAACCATAAACGGATGTCTTCACTCGACGTTTCCTGTTGGGTAGGAATTGCGGTGGAATCTCCTTTTTGTTTCGTTTCAGTGTACCTACGTATGTGAGACCTTTGTTTGAAAGTTCATTGACCAGTTGTATAGGTGAGTACCAGTTGTCACCTGTAACATTTCTTCCAGTGTTTTCAATAGGTTTCACCAGACGAAGAACAGCCTGTGTGGGAACTCTGGCTTTTCTCATGGTATGAAAGGGTGTAACCATCGCTACCTTTTCCAGAACAAATGTATGCGTTACACAAGTAACTTGTATTAACATTGGTCAAAACCTGAATTTTCACGCCATATCTTGCCGGTTTGTTTGGCATACACATTCTAAACCCACATCTTCCACGGAAAGGTACAAGCATTTCATCGACACAAAAAATGTTCAAATATTTGTTAAGCTTATGGGACTTAACTACGGGGTCATCAGTCCATAATCTTACAAACTACTTATCAACTACCTTACACTAAGGACGGCACAAATATCCATGCCCGAGGGGGGATTCGAACCCCGACCTTAGTGGCCGTGCAGACCGTGACTGGAGTGCCTCAGTCCCCTCGGCCACCGAGGCCGGCTTCATCGACACATACTGTTGTACCTACAGAATAGCAAAGTTGACTATTTTCGATGATACGCAGAAAGATTTGTGAAACTGCTGCTGCCTTGTCTATTTCCTTTCTTTTCTCCCGATCATCTAGGTTGTCAAATCGTAATGAATACAGTAAAAACAGAAATATTTCCTTACTAACAGTGAATCTGAAAATATCTCTGCCTGTTCCATCGGTTGCAAACAGGCTGTAAACCGATTCGTGCCCCGATTTGAAAACCGCTAAATACACTAACAGGCCAATTAGTGCCTTCAATCCAATGACGTCAACATCTTGTAGGTAGGACAAGCGATCAATCGCATACTGTGCTCTAAGCTGCGATAGTTTCTGTTTTGTCCATAGAACGATTTTGTCTAGAATATCTTGTGTAAAGAACAGATTCCATACCTCCAAAGCAGAAGGATTTTCTCCAAGACTTTGAGCCGTCTGCGCAGTCCAGGATGCTGTAAGACGATGTTGTGTTGCCTTCTTCTTACGTTGGCTGCTGGCTGCTTTTTTCGCCAACGAAAACATCTGTTCTTACCGAAGAAGTAAGTTGCTTCCTCATCATCAGGTGTCACATCATCACTTTCAAGTTCCTGCTCTGAATTAGTCTCATGTTCACTAAATACTTCAAAATCAGTGTTATTATCACTGTCGTCAAAATCATCGGAAGAATCACCGAAACGTTCTTGATCATCCACATCTGCTTCACGTAAAATGCGTTGCATAGAACGTTCAGATTTTCCTGCAGTGGAAAAACACGACACGGAACAACAACAGCGAGAGAGAGGGGAAAATCTAAGTAGCTCTCTTAGGTTGTTTGCAGATGACTCCGTCATTTACCGTCTAGTAAAATCTTCGGAAGATCAAACCCAACTGCAGAACGATCTGAATAAGATATCAGTATGGTGTAAAAATTGGCAATTGACTCTAAATAATGAGAAGTGTGAAGTCGTCCACATGAGTACGAAAAGAAATCCGTTAAACGTTGTTTACAAGATAAATCAATCAAATGAGAAGGCCGTAAACTCCACAAAATACATAGGAATTACTATTACTTCAGACTTAAATTGGAAAGAACACGTAGATAATGTCGTGGGAAAGGCGAACCAGAGACTGCGTTTTATTGGCAGAACCCTTAAAAGATGTGACAGAACTACAAAAGAAACTGCATACACTACGCTTGTCCGTTCATTTTTGGAGTATTGCAGCCCAGTGTGGGATCCTTATCAGGTGGGTTTGACGGAGGACATCGAAAGAGTCCAAAGAAGGGCAGCTCGTTTCGTATTGTCACGATACAGGGGAGACAGTATTACGGAAATGATACAGGATCTGGGATGGGAATCATTACAACAACGGCGCTTATCGCTGCGGCGTGGGCTACTTACGAAACTCCAATCGCCAACATTCTCCTCCGAATGCGAAAATATATTGTTGACTCCCACTTACATAGGTAGAAATGGTCATCAGAATGAAATACGAGAAATCAGAGCTCGAACAGAGAGATTCAGGTGTTCATTCTTCCCGCGCGCTATTCGAGAATGGAATGGGAGATAAATAGTATAATTGTGGTTCGATGAACCCTCTGCCAGGCACTTAAATGTGATTTGCAGAGTATCCCATGCAGATGTAGATGTAGATGTAGAGGCCACAGCCAAAGCTACGAGAGTGCTTTTAGCTTGGCAGGGGCGTGTGAAATATCTCGTAGCGGCCTGAGAGATCGCAGATAGCAGTTAAGGGTTAAAGCTCTTCTCAACGATGCACCTTACGAAATCTGACAGTAATGTTGGTTTGAATGTAAAGTATGTAAAATTTCATCAACATTGGAACAAATCAAATAAACAAAACGCACGCACACTATGCATAAAGATTATGAAAATAGCCTGAGCGTGTTGCAAGATTTTCTGTTATTATCTGTGAACATGTGTTACTCCACAAATTTTGTTCAGAGAAGTTATGAAATAATTGAATCGGTTGTTACAAAAATAAGTAAGTAAAAAACCCGAATTGCTTCGTTTTACGGTCCACTTTAGGTTCTTATGTACTCTTATGACTTTCTGAAAAACATTTCAGCAAAATTAATCACAACATAAATTCATATTCACGGAATGTCTGCCATCAACTGCGGATGGGTAAAGTTGAAAATGTGTACCCAGCCGGGATTCGAACCCGGGTTTCCTGATTTCTAGGCAGTTGCGCTGACCCCTTCTCGACTGGGGACACAGCAATCATCACACCTGCACGGATTTACTCAAATACGGACCACGCCAGATACAAATTCCCAACCTTACCCAGCCCACTAAAACTCACTCGTAGTTTTGTGAACTGATTCCCGCAAGAGTAAGGGCCTAGCAGTGCCTCCGCACTGAAGAAAGGGTCATTCTACATCTACATGAGATACTCTGCAAATCACATTTATGTGCTTGGCAAAGGGATCATCGAACCACCATTATACTATTCATCTCTCATTCCATTCTCGAATAGCGCGCGGGAAGAAAGAACATCTGAATCTCTCCGTTCCAGGATTTCTCGTATTTTATTGTGATGATCATTTCTACTTATGTAGGTGGGAGTCAACAATATATTTTCGCATTCGGAGGAGAATGTTGGAGATTGGAGTTTCGTAAGTAGCCCACGCCGCAGCGATAAGCGCCGTTGTTGTAATGATTCCTATCCCAGAGCCTGTATCATTTCCGTAACGCTATCTCCCCTGTATCGTGACAATACGAAACGAGCTGTCCTTCTCTGGACTCTTTCGATGTCCTCCGTCAAACCCACCTGAAAAGGATCCCACATTGGGCAGCAATACTCCAAACATGGACGGACAAGCATAGTGTATACAGTCTCTTTAGTAGTTCTGTTGCATCTTTCAAGGGTTCTGCCAATAAAACGCAGTCTCTGCTTCGCCTTTCCCACGACGCTATATACGTGTTCTTTCCAGTTTAAATCTGAAGGAATAGTAATTCCTTGGTATTTTGTGGACTTTACGGCCTTCACGTTTGATTGATTTATCTTGTAAACAAAGTTTAACGGATTTCTTTTTGTACTCGCGTCAACGTCATTAGCATATTGTATGTATATATTGAGTGTCTGTTCATTCGGACATGATAAATTATGGACGAAACGATTACAACTCTACTATTATGATAATATCTATGTACTCAACAGGTAATATTCTCTCTGAGCGTATTTAACAAACAGCCAAAATTATTTAATATTTGAATTTAGATTTGACAGACATATACTTTGTCTTGAATTTTATCCCTTCAAATGATTATTTTAGTATCTCTCCCACATTTTCATTATCTTTTCCAGTTAAAGTATTACCTGTCTTGCCGTGGTAGTTAGTTTGTCCTCTGTGCCTGTACTGGTTTACGTAAAATCGGACAGTGTTAAATCGCCGTTATTTTCGCAAATATCTATGAAGCGGTACGAGGTATGGAAATAAGATAACAGAGCAAAATTGCTGAGAATGTTCACCTCTACAAATAAGGCTATCAGCGCTATAGTGGCCTAACCCACATCACACTGGTTTTGTGGGAATGGCCGCTGGAAGATATTGACGTGTAAGGTAGTGATTGCGGTGTATAGCAATGATTGTGGCATACATAACAAGGTATGGTGTGCGGTAACCGGCTATACGTGCACATAACCGCAGTAGGGCTTTTAAAATATTTTTTGTGTGGGTTAGGCCACTATTGTTTCGTCGTACTTGGCCGTAATACACAAATCATGCGGGATAGGCCGTTATTGCTTTACACACCTTATTCAAACATTGGACAAGATACACATGAGGCGTTAATGTTCATCACCCGTATCATCATTTACAGGGATGGTGTCACTACACGGCTGTACAGATGTCTTCAAGTTATGGTAATAACCATGGTACACTGGGGATACAAATTGCTGCAAGCTCATTAAATTGGTCTTTTTTAACGTGCTAACAACGTGTCCATTGGAATATAGCATGTCTAGAGTCTCATTTACTATCGACTCTCGTTTAGCAAAACGGACATCGGCAAACGGGACATCTGGATCATTGGAGTACATATAAAACATGATAGGGGGACAGGATGCTTTATACTGAAGCCACTGAATACTGAACTATTGCACACAGATATTTTGTGTCGATACTTTACGGTGACGTATATTTCTCTCTAAACGTACTGTGGACTTGAAATCATTCCTTGTCATCGGTAAAGCTGTGAAGGGTTGTTGTTTTCGTGCAGTGCTAAGGAATTCATCCAGCCATTGAGTGCGTGTATATGTTTGGGTGAAATTTCCTGTTCCTTGAGATGATACTGAAGTCCTGGTCACATGGTAGGTATGAGTGCCCACTCACTAGGAATTTATGGTGGATTACTTCTGGTGTGAAATCTGCATCCTAAACCATGTATTGACACAGTAAGGCCATATTCCGATTTTGCCCGCCACATTGCCCCGAGTACATAATCATTCGCTTTGTTTGAACATTATGTTTAATGTAATGCATGAGAGACGATCCAATTTCTTGTGTTCCTTGGGGATGCTTCGCCCTGACTCTATACATACATGGTAGCTTTCTTGGTGCGTAGGTCGTGTATTCCAAGGCAGTATTTCCACAATTGCCGCTTGTTGTAACAGATACCTGTCGTAAGTATCTGTGTCGGTAAAGTCCTCATCAAATCATAGGCAATCACAGTCGTATCGTTGTCCTGATGACTCCCTTCTGCTGCATCGCGATTCATTTGCGTCCGTGCGGCCTCAGCCTTTCGTTAATGCAACTGTCTTTCACGTTCCAATTTACCCTTCTCTTGCGCGGTGTCGGCTGTTATAGAGGTCACGTACTATATGACGCTGCCACATTGTCTATGGTGCCCGAATTCATGTCTGGCAATTGTAGAACGTAATGGTATGGCCTAAAGTGATGTTCTTTGTTTTTGTTTTGTTTTGTGGTTTTAGGGCGCACAACTGCTAGGATCATTAGCGCCCAGACAAGAACAGAGATTCCACAGATCTCAAAAAAATTGGTAACTGCCAGTTAGAATATCAAGAGAAGGTTAAAAATGAAAGATATAAAAGGGTTAAATAGCCTTTGATAAATTGGCCAAGTTGATAAAACGCAAAACTCGAGCAGCTGCTCGTGTGTCATCAGCTAAAATGTCCTCCAGAGTAGACGGAAAGTGAAGGGCTACACGGAGATGATTAAAATTAACACAAGACAGTAAAACGTGTCGCACTGTCAGCAGTTCACCGCAGGAGCACAGCGGTGCAGGGTCGGCGGATAGCAAGTGACGGTGGCTGAAACGGCAGTGACCGATCCGCAACCGGGCCAGGATGACCTCCTCCCGCCGAGAGGGGCGTGAGGAGGTCCTCCAAGCGGTCGGGATCGGTTTTATAGTTCTCAATTTATTGTCGTGGAGTGAGAACCACGCACTGTGCCATTACGACACAATACTCCGGCGAAGATCCCGTTGAACATCGTCCGATGGGACGCAAAAGGTAGCCATGCGAGGCAAAAGAGTTGCGGCCTTGGCTGCTATGTCGGCGGCCTCATTAACGGGCACACCCACGTGGCCAGGGACCCACAGGAAAGAAACGTGACAGCTGTCATCTGCTAGCAACTGGAGGGAGCGTTGGATCCGATACACGAGAGGATGGGTCGAGAAAGGGTCCTTAAAACTCTGCAGGGCACTAAGGGAGTCCGAACATATGGCATAAAAAGGTTCGCGGTGGCGGCAGGTATACAAGACGGCCTGGTGGAGGGCGAAAAGCTCAGCCGTGAAGTTCGAGCACCGGTCAGGGAGCTTGTATTGGAAACGGTTGTCCCCGACGACGAAGGCAGATCCGACACCGGCAGTGCTCTTGGAACCATCAGTGTAAATAAATACGGCATTATCGAACCGCGAACGGAGTTCGACAAGCCTCTAGCGGTATACCAAATCCGGAGTGCTCTCCTTGGGGAGCGAACTAAGTTCAAGGTGAGTGTGAACCTGGGCCTGATGCCACGGTGGAAATTGGCTTTCGCTCAACCGAAAGGTGGAAGGAAGGGTAAAATCGAGCCGCTGTAGCAGGCGGCGAAACCGAACTCCAGGTGGAAGCAAGGCAATCGCAGACAATTGATAGTGGCGATCGAGTGAGTCGTCAAAAAATAATCGGTAAGATGGATGGTTGGGCATCGACCGCAGGCGGCATGCGTACCGACACAAGAGTATGTCACGTCGAGTGGTCAAGGGTAATACAGCAGCCTCGGCATACAGACTTTCAACAGGGCTGGTATAAAATGCACCGGTCGCAAGACGTAAACCCCAATGGTGGATAGAGTTGAGACGGCGGAGAATCGACGGCCGTGCAGAAGAGTACACAAGGCTTCCGTAGTCGAGCTTCGACTGAACAATGGCCTGGTAAAGGTGAAGCAGGACGGTACGATCCGCTCCCCATGACGTGCCACTGAGGACACGAAGAACGTTAAGGGATCGGGCACAACGGGCAGCCAGGTAGGACACGTGTGTGGACCAGCAAAGTTTACGATCCAACATGAGTCCCAAGAATTTTGTTGTCTCCACGAATGGGAGAGCAACGGGGCCGAGACAGAGAGATGGTGGAAGAAATTCCTTGTATCTCCAGAAGTTTATACACACCGTTTTCTCAGTGGAGAATCGGAAGCCATTCGCGATGCTCCAGGAATATAGACGGTCAAGACAGCGTTGAAGAAAGTGATGTTCTTGGCGAATATCTCATTTTTTCCAAAAATGTGGGTTAGGCCACTACTACTAGTTTATTCAATCTTCGTCTCAGAACTTATTTGCAATTAAATTTCGTACTGACGAAAGGCCATCACAAAGGGCACTTTCTTTGGAATTACTAAACTTTCTATTTGTTCGAATTATTTGAAAAAGGGAGGTTCTGATCACTGGTGGCTAACAATTACGTCCGTAAATTTCAGTGCCGAACGTTTGATCGGCTGGACCTAAAACGTGGCAACACGTTACAGACAGACAGACAGTGTCAAAACGCCGCTATTTTTGCAAGTATCTCTGAAACGATGCGAGACATGGGGAAAAAAAAACCTAACAGCGCTAAGTTGTGGAGAATAAGTGGCGATCGAAAAGGCCAAATGTTACTGTTACTTGAGCAACCTAAAGTGGGCCAATTCGTGTACCTACACTACCGCTCATTATTATTTCAATGCACCCTGGCATTTCAGATTTACATTACAAATCAATCGTTATTTCTCACAAAGTATAATTATATTAACTTACAAATTTATAATACCATCCATTATATTTTACTTTCATCAAAGTATCCTCTTTGGATTTAATGACTGCCTCACAAACTCGAGGCATGCCGTCAATCAGTTTTTGCAGGTATCGTTAATCTCTATGATTCCATACATCTTGCCTCCTGTGTTCCTACATTTCTCTTAAATCCAAACTAATGGTACTTTGAAGATATTCCACTGCTTCCTTAATTTTTTCAGCACACGAAAAGGTAAGGTGAAATAACTAAAAACTTTCACAACTGCCGTAACAACTTTAAATTCATTATTGTTCCATACATCTAGTGGTACACAAATGAACAACACAACTGATAGCTTACAACACACATGGAGGTAACTAGCATAATGCATAAAATATCTAAAACATTATGATCAAAGTTTGACACCTAACTTTCTCAAAGAAACGAAATGTTTAATAAGCCATACAAAATATACCTGTTAAATACAATATTTAAAGATATATCGTAATGGGTGAACGAAGCGTTTAAAACTATAAAATAACTGCCGGCATACTCAGCGACAAATATTTAGGAAACTGTCACTCGTAAAATATAACTTTTGTCAGGTAATAAAATACCACTAATAGGGGGCTATGCAACTAATCAAACACCTGCACTACCATACAAATGCTTGATTCCGCCACTGCATCAGTCTTTAAACCAGACTGCCTTCATGTTTAAGAATACAGTGCAGTAGAAAAGAAGAAGAGAAAAATAATCAGGAAGATCTTGGAACCAAAATATAAGAAGGTGAAATGAGAATTAAGAAAGAAGTATTTCAAATACATATTGTACAGTGTTTTGTCAAAATAAAAAACTTAGGCTACTGCAATTATACATTCAGTTTTTTGCCTATGAGTTTGTTTGTGGGCGGAAATGACTAATAACCCACGTCCCTTTCGTTAAGAAATTTAATGCAAGAGAAAGGGGGTTATCACTCTATTTCTGATCCTGCAATTCTAATTACGTAGTATTATGGTCACACACAGGTTTTAATTTTGTAACCACTAATTCTCTACTTCTCACAAGAAAATAGTAATAACTACGAGGATAAAGTTCGTCAAACAATACGTGAACAAACGTATACGTTTTGTCCGGTAAGAGCTTCTTAATCAAGCCATTTGTCATACAGCACTACGAGAAATACGTTTGCTGAGGTACGTTTTTGGTTGTTCACATGGAATGTTTGTCGAAAGTTATCCAAATAACAAGGAGTATGTCGACGTGTTTGGTTCGATTATAAATTTAAATGCTTCTGCCAGATTTCTCCAGTGGTGTGTTTTCATTTTGTACCATCCAAATGTGTCGCATGCACTCGGAACGTCTTCAGTTGGAATCTGGCTTAGGTTCCTGAAAAGGAAACTTTGATTAATAGACGATAACACAAAATCGTAATGTCGTATGGCAAAAGCAGTATTGAGCATTCCATATGAGATAGTTATTTAGTTTTACATTAGATACACGTTTAATATATATGTTCAAATACTAAAATTTACTAATTTGATAAATACACTACTTTAATACATGTGGGAATTCTGTGTCTTACTAATTTAACACAGTGGCAAGTTTAAGACATACGATGGTAACTTAAATACGTATATACAGATGATCATAAATCAATATCAAGTGACTAAATCCAATTAGTTGCAGAAGGGGTAGCATTTATAAAGTCACTGAATGGTCCAGGATGTTTCCTCAGTGGACAGTCTCTGACGATATTGTCGCGTTGAAATGGAAACAGGCTTGACTTCGAAGGCAACTGAACACAGCACTTATACTGAAAGCACGTTTATTACGAACTCAACATACACGCAGCACTGACTGCCTCTCAGGCAGAGTGCTCTGCTATTTATACACAGACAGAATTGACCAGAAATTAGAAGAACAGTTAACATAAGAAACAAGTAGAATTTACAAGTGAACATAACAAAGATGTAGAACCTTCTGGAATTGTTAATTACACAGAAATAAATTTTTTGCCGGTGGGCAGGACTGAACCGGCGACCTTCTGCTCCGCAGTCCGTGACGCTATCCCCTGCGCCACGCCGGCAGTCTGTGTTCGACGTCTCTCGCGGCATTGCTCCTTCTCCTGGAGAAACAGCTACCCGCTGTTATGATCCCTGTGGAGCCAGCTGCAATGTCCTGGATCTTGACCGTGTCATGGGTCCTCTGTTTGACAGTTGAAGAGAATCCTTCCCTTCTCTGCGATTATCGACGACAGACGTTCCTGTCGTGGCTTCATCAGGAACATTACCGATCTTAAAGTCCTTGAATAAGAAGCCATTGTCGTCTACCTGCTCTTTCGGATCGTAGTAAGGACGTGAACAATGTGTCTTCGTTTTTGACGTTTCGACGACGGCTCATAATCCTCAACTTGGTATGTGACGTCTGACAGGCGGCGTATGACACGACACGGACCAAAGTATCGCTTCAATAACTTTTCTGACAGTCCAACCTTCCGTACAGGGGTGAAAATCCATACCAGATCTCCTGGGCTGTACACAACAGGTCGGTGCTTGTCGTTATACCGCTGTCGGTCCTTCTCCTGGGCGTCCAGTGTCCGTATGCGAGCCAGCTGTCTTGCTTCTTCGACCCTGGTGATGAGCTGTTTAACAGAGTCATCCTGAGTGTCGTCTGGTTGGATCGTTTGTTCTTGGGCACCACAATCACAGGCTGGAGAATCTCTGAGTCCCCACCTGTGCATCACAGCACTGCACCTGGCATTGCCAGTTTTGTTTGATTTTGTCCACACACTTCTCTGCAGATGGAACCCTGGTAGGTCGGCAGTTGGGTCTTCGACGCCATGATGTGCTGTTGCATCCACGTTCCACCTCTTGCGCCACTCTTCTTTAATGTCGAAGTTGTTCCTTCCTTTATGCCACAGCGGAGTGCGGGACTTTAGGCGATCTGGAGGAGGATCGTTTAAGATCTTGTCAAGTGGAAGATCTCGTGGGCAGTTGGGGTGGTGAAGTTTCCTCCATTCTCTATTCGTTGCTTCCTGGCGTCGCAATTGAGGTGGTGGGATGTTGCTGATGGTGTCCAGCCAGGGGATTGGGGTGGATTTTAGTGTACCTGTAAGGATCCTCATTGAATCGTTCAGCTGTATGTCTAATTTCCTAGTATGGGTGCTGTGTTGCCACACTGGAGCACAGTATTCAGCTACAGGGTACACTAGTGGCAATGCTGTAGTGCGTAATGTCGATGCATCAGCACCCCCGGTTGTACCAGCCAGTTTTCTAATAATGTTATTTCGGGTCTTTACCTTTTGGCTTGTGTTTTCCAAGTGACGTTTACACGTTAAAGACAGGTCCAGTGTGATACCCAGGTATTTAGGATGGAAACTGTTTCTAACCCTTTGTTGGCAGAAGTTAACATTGAATTGTTGTTTTGCAGTTCTGTTGTTCAGGTGGAATGCACAAACTTCTGTCTTTGCTGCATTTGGCTGGAATCTCCGTGCTTCATAATATTTGTTAAGAGTTTCTAAGTTACTGGATAATGTAGTTTCTCCTTCATCTGTGTGGTGGCCTGTATGGCTATGACAAGGTCATCGGCAAAGCAAAACTTTCCTCTGGCAGTGTTTGGCATGTCACTTGTGTACAGATTGCAGAGCAAGGGTGCTAGCACTGAGCCTGGGGAGGCCATTGTTTACTTTATACGACTTACTTTGTTTTTGTCCAACAGTAACGTTGAAGTAACGGTTGGTTAACATGTTTTCCAGAAGCATCATCAATTTTTTACTCCAAGATGGTATACCCCGGACAACGGACTGCTAAGGCGGGACGGCAAAAAGTCTACACACACGGCAGCCATACTGGATCAAAGGTCTCTCATGGCTATCCGAGACAACAGCACAAGAAAAACCAAAACCATGATCTTGAGCAACGTGAGAGACTGGCTTGACTAATGTGAAATATACAAATGTACTCCACGAAAACCGAACTGTGATGTGACTGAGATCTTTGCTGGTAGGTGTTCGAAAATACTTCGCATAAAAATAAGATAAGCGTGATAAATAGTGAACCAAAATGAAACAGAGATAAACAGGGAACTATTGAAAAAAAAAGTGCAAAATATCTTTTCGAGATCTAGCATTACTGCAGTGATGTGACGTAACAGGAAACAAATTTGTCGCAGCGAATAATGTGAACTGACCATTATATCCCAGTAAATTAAATGAGACTAGCTGAACCCCCGCTGCTTCGCATGCGTAGGCTGGTTGGCCTGCACCATTTGTTTCTTTTTAATCCTGATGAAGAATCCATATCTTAACTTTCGTAATTATAGCTTGAAATTTGAGTTAAAAGCACCATATTTTTGAAAATCAATTTTTGCATCTCGTACTTCATGGTTTCACCCCCTTATTGGTCGAATTTCCAAAAATACCGAAACACGTGTCTTTTTAATTCTGACCAAGAAAACATATACCAATTTTTGTGGTTGTAGATTCAAAATTGCCTTAGTAGCAAAAGATTTTCGAAAAACATCCCCTCTCCAATTTAACCCCCTTGACGGTTGTATTTCCAAAAATACCGAAACACGTATTTTTTAAATTCTAACGAACAATACAAATACCAATTTTTGTAGCTATAGCTTCAAAATTGTCTTGACAACAATGTGTTTTCGAAAAGAATTTTTGATCCCCTCTTTTACCCCTTAGTTGTTGAATTTCCAAAAATACCGAAACATGATCAAGAGTCCATATCCTAAGTTTCGTAGTAATAGCTCGAAATTTGAGTTATCAGCAACATATTTTTGAAAATCAATTTTTGCATCTCGTATTTCACCCCCTTATTAGTCTAATTTCCAAAAATAGCGAAACACGTGTGTTTTAAATTCGAACCCCGAAACCAAATCCGAAAATTTGTAGTTCTAACTTCAAAATTGCGTAAATAGCAACATCTTTTCGCAAAACACCCCATCTCCAATTTAACCCCATTGATGGTTGAATTTCCAAAAATACCGAAACACGTATTTTTTAACGTCAAACGAACAATACAAATATAAATTTTTGCAGCTCTAGCTTCAAAATTGGATGAATAGCAACGTGTTTTCAAAAAGAATTTTTGATTCCTCTATTTAACCCTCTTACCTATTGAATTTCCAAAAATACTATCCGAAGGTTCGTAGTTGTAGCTTAAAATTTGAATTAACAGCAAGATATTTTTGAAAATAAATTTTTTGCGTCACCTATTTTACCCCCTTATTTGTCGAATTTCAAAAAATGCGGAAACACGTGTGCTTTAAATTCGAACCCTGAATTAAAATCCGAAATTTTGTAGTTCTATCTTCAAAATTGCCTAAATAGCTACGTATTTTCAAAAAACGTTACATCCCCATTTCACCCCCTTGTGGACGGAATATCGAAAAATCGCTTCTTAAATGACGCCTACAGAGTAAGATCAACACCCTCCACAAAATTTCAAGTTTCTATCTTCAGTGGTTTGGGCTGGGCGATGATGAGTCAGTCAGTCACTCAGCCAGTCAGTCAGTAAATCGGGACACTTCCTTTTATATATAGAGATAAAAGACAGTAGGCAAACGTTGCAAATACTAGCAACATCTCCTAAAGAGCGCTGTGAATCTCGACGCGACATTGAAGCCTTACTAGAGATCCGGTGGTGTGTTCCGAGTAGCGGGATCATTATGTTGGAGTTGAGCGAATTAGAGCGACACAAAAATAGGACAATTATTATTTAGTGTTCTTAGAGGCGCCGAAGTGAAGGTTTGCGCTTTGTACACGGAAAGGTGATGAATATTATCCACCTTGCCAATTCCTGGACAGAAGTTGAGAGATAAAATGTTCAAATGTTTGTACAGCTTATGGGACTCAACTGCGGGGTCATCAGTCCATAAACTTACAAATTACTTATGAATAACCTTATACTAAAGACAGCCCAAACATCCAGCCCCAGGGGGAATTCGAACCCCCGACGGGGAACGGCCTCGCGCTTCGTAGCATAGCGCCTCAATGCGCTCGGTCACTCCGCCGCGGCCATAATTTACTACACAACGATTTTGGCATTCGCAAATCGTGCCATGACGAATCACGAATAAAACTCTAGAGGCAGTAAATGAATAGGCGATCTGAAATTCCTGAACCAGCACGAGTGAGGCAAACGGTCATAAAAGAAATTACGAATAACGTGCACGATGGAGCAACGGAGGAGAGTGACTTTGTATTACGAGTTCTGTTGTACATGATGGATTCAATGTAGCATGCAGTGTTGAATGTTCCCTCAATGATCACCAGTGGAGAAAGGCCCCTCACCATGCTGCATGATGATGCGTACCATTAGGGTGTGTTTTGCTCATGCTCCAACATCTTTCAGCCAGCATGCAGTGGTGTCACGACAGTTACGGATTGATGAATGGAGACATGTCGTCTACAGTGATGAGAGTCGCTTTTGCCTCAGTGCCAATGATGTTTGTACTCATGTGTGGCGCCATGCAGGGGGATGTAACAAAATGGAGTGTATACGTGAGAGGCACATGGTGCTGACACCCGGCATCTTGGTGTGGGGAGACATATTCCAAAGTAAAAAAAAAAAAAAAAATGTAAAGCAGTCAACAACCCGAGACTGGCTTCAACACCATAGTGCTTTACTAGGCATGGTCCTCTTTGGAGGTGGTATGCCGTTGCCTTCCTCCGAACTTCGAACTGACTTACCCAGCCAGTTACACGGGGAACCTACAGTTTAACGTGGGTTCCGAACCACGGTGCTACTCGATATTTTTCACATGAGCAATACTGCCAGAGGTGAAAGAAGTGAAAAGTGACAGATAAAAATCCTAGGACCTGGCGGGGATCGAACCCGCGACCCTCAGATTCATAGTCTAGCACTCTACCACTGTGAAACTGAAGCAAACTATTGTTGTTGGTTTTTGGAAGGGACTAAACAGCGACGGTTATCAGTCCCTTGTTCCAGTCTAAGAGATAAAACATTGTGTTAAGCGTTCCTAAGTAAATGCGTTAACAAGTCAGTGTTTAAAAATCACAGGTGAAGATGAAGAAAGGATACAAGTAAAAACGAAGAAGGGATAAAAGAGCTGAAACAGTACAAAGTGTTTTTGCTGAGTGAAGAACAGAAATATAAGGAACACATCCAGCCACTCTGGGACACGTTAAAAGCACCTACCTAACAGACTTAGGCGGGTGGAGGACAGAGCAATGACAGACACACACAAACTTTAAATGGATTTGTAAAATCCACACTCACGGATAAAATTTCAAACAGAGTCAACCATGGAGGCATTGTCGACTAAAGCAAGCTGCAAAGCAAATCAAATGTTCAAATGTTTGTAAATCTATCGGACCAAACTACGTGGTCATCAGTCTGTAGCTTAAAAACTACTTAAACTAAGGTAAACTAACCTAAGGACAACACACACACCCATGACCCAGGGAGGACACGAACCTCCACGGCGAGCAACGGCGCGATCCGCAACGAGACGCTTTAGACCGCTCGGCTACTCCACCGCGGCAAGCTGCAAAGCGTCAGGGATATTAAAATTTTGTCGCTTTGCGGCTAAATTGCGGCATTCAAGTAAGATGTGGGCGACTGTCAAAGGCGCACCACATCGACACTGAGGAGGGTCCTCGCGATGCAGAAGGTGACCATGCGTGAGCCAAGTATGGCCTATACGAAGCTGGCAAAGAACAACCGACTCCCTCAGGGAGGTCTTCCATGCAGCTGCAGATGGCTTGACCAAACGGAGCTTATTTGGTTCGGTGGAAAATCTATCCCTTCAGAATTCCAAACCCAAAGGACCTTGCGGGTCAACTGGGTTTGGAGGTCTGAGCCTGGGACGCCAATATCCAGGGGTTGTGAAGTAGTGGCCTGCTTGGCCAGCTGATCGACGCGTTCATTGCCCGGTATACCTATGTGCCCTGGCGTCCAGACAAAAGGGACATATCGGCCTGACGCACTAAGGGCAAAGACAGCATCTTGAATTGCTCGCACCACAATGGATGCTGAGTATGTTGATGCAATAGCTCCGTACTTAGCTATCATTTACAACCGATCACTCAGCGAAAGATCCATACCCAAGACTGGAAAGTTGCCCAAGTTACTCTAATATTCAAGAAAGGCAATAGGAGTGATCCTCAAAATTAAAGGCCTATCTCATTGACGTCGATTTGCAGTAGGATTTTGCAACATATACTTTGTTCGAACATTATGAAGTACCTCAAAGAGAACGACCTATTAACCAGTAGTCAACACGGATTCAGAAAGTATCACTCTTGCGAAACGCAGCTTGCCCTTTATTCACATGAAGTGTTAAGTGCCATCGACAAGGGAGCTCAAATCGATTCCATATTTCTGGATTTCAGGAAGGCTTTTGACACTGTACCCCACAAGCGGCTTCTTATGAAATTGCGTGCTTATAGAATATCTCCCCAATTGTGCGGTTCGATTCACGATTTCCTATCAGAAAGGAAACAGTTCGTTGTAATTGACGGTAAGTCATCGAGTAAAACAGAAGTGATATCTGTCGTTCCACAGGGAAGCGTTATATGTCCCCTACTCTTCCTTGTGATTATAAACGATTTAGGAGATAATCTGAATAGCTCCCTTAGACTGTTCGCGGATGATGCTGTCGTTTATCAGTTAGTGAACTCAACAGAGGATCAAGAGCAACTGCAAAGCGATTTAGACAAAATTTCTGCATGGTGCGAAAATTGGCAATTGACACTAAATAAAGAAGTGTCAAGTAATACTCATGACCACTAAAAGAAATCCGCTGAACTTCAATTACGCGATAAATCAGTCAAACCTTAAGGTCGTATATTCTACCAAATACCTAGGAGTTACATTTACGAACAACTTTGACTGGGGAGAACACACAGAAAATATTGTGAGGAAGGCGAACCAAAGGTTACGTTTCATCGGCAGAACGCTTCGAAGATGCACCAGCTCCACCAAAGAGACTGGCTACATCACACTTGTGCGTCCTCTCCTGGAGTACTGTTGCCCCTTGTGGGACCCTCACCAGGCGGGATTGACGGAAGACATTGAGAAGGTTCAGAGAAGGGCAGCTCGTTTTGTTCTATCATGTTACGGGGGGGGGGAAGCGTCACGGAAATATTGCACGATTTGAGGTGGAAATCATTAAAAGAGAAACGTTATTCATTGCGGCGTGATCTGTTTGCGAAGTTTCAATCACCGACTTTTAGTTCTGAATGTGAAAATATTTTGCTAGCACCCACCTACTTAGGGAGACATGACCATCCCAATAAAATAAGAGAAATCAGATCGAAAACGGAACGATTTAGGTGTTCTTTCTTCCCGCGCGCTATTAGAGAATGGAACGGTAGAGAAAAGTTATGAAAGTTGTTAATAAACCCTCTGCCAGGCACTTGAATGTGATTTGCAGAGTATCTCTGCAGATGTAGATGTAGAATGTGTTCGGGGAGAAACTGGTCGAGGGCCTGTAAGCCACTCATGGAGTCGCTGCAGATGACAAACGACCCCCTGGGGCGAGCTCTAAGATGTTCAAGAGCTCTCAAAATACCGACCAGTTCCGCGGTGAAGATGCTGCTTCCACAAGGCAATAATCGCCGTTCGGTGTGGTCACCACAGACAAAGGCATACCCAGCATGGCCATCAACCAAAGAACCGTCCGTGTAAATAATGTTTGTTCCGTAAAATGTGTCAAGCAGTGCTTGGAATCGACTACGGAGAATCAGTGGTGAAATGGAGGCTTTCAAATCCCGGGACAAATCCAACCGAAGCTCAGGCGAGGAATTGTCCAGGGGGGGGGGGGATACGGGAGGAGTAATGGAAACGTGGAGGAAGGGGTAGAGAATCAAGTGAGGAGAGAAGAGAACGGACACGGACCGCAATTGGAAGACCCGACCTGGGCCGACGTCGTGGGGAAAGGATTGCGAAGCAAACTAGCTGTTCTTATTGGTGATGGTTCAGCGAAAATTTAACAGCGCAAGGTCCGCTGAAACCATTTCTCAACCCATATTTCTACCGTTTAGGCACCAACAAGGTGATAAGATTTTCCAACAGGACAATCCGTGGGAGATCTGCAGCTTGCGTTTCTGCAAGAGGAGGGTGTACACGGTTCTGTCATCGATAATTCACACGTTCTGGTGACTATTCATGTGCGTATGGCTCTCCTGTGTGATCATGTGTTGTATACATCCTCATGAATGTGTCAGTAAAAATTCCCCCCGCTGGCTCAAGAAATTCATGGTGTTCTTTTTTCACCTTCCAGGATTGAATCTCAATGTAGACAAGTGTAATGTGCTACGAATACATAGAAAGAATGATCCTGTATCATTTAGCTACACTATAGCAGGTTAGCAAGTGGAAGCAATTAATTCCATAAACTGTTTGGGAATAGGCATTAGAAGTGATTTAAAATGGCAAGACCATATACAATCAATTGTCGTAAAGCAGATGCCAGACTTAGATTCATTGGAAGAATCCTAAGGATATGTAGTCTGAAAACAAAGGAAGTAGGTTACAGTAAGCGTCTTCGACCATTGCTTGAATACTGCTCACAGTGAGAGATCCATACCAGGTGGGGTTGATTGAGGAAGAAGAGAAGATACAACAGACAGAAACATGCTTTGTTACAGGATCATTTAGTAATCATTAAAACATTACGGAGATAAATCATAAACTCCAGTGGAAGACTCCGCGATTCGGCTTTACCATCATCAGATTAACATCTCTTCTGTGCCATGTGCACACGTGAACAGATGAAAGAAGTTGTTTGATACATATACAAAAGCAGACTTTCTGCTTTTGAATGTGTATCAAACAAGTTCTTACATCTGTTCAGGTGTGCACATGGCACAGAAGAGATGCTAATCTGATGATGGTAAAGCCAAATCATGCCATTTTTGAGGGCATGCTATACATGAAGTGTGACCTATAATAATTTGAGACCTAACCAGCTTCACAGCAGTACTACCTAATCACTCTATAGATATGTTTTATATGACCATCGATTCCTGCACTAGTACCTTTCCTGAAAATGTTCCAATGTTTTTATAGCTTATGGGACTTAACTGCCGGGTCATCAGTCCCTAAACTTACAAACTGCTTATCAACTACCTTATACTAAGGACGGCACAAATGTCCATGTCCGAGGGGGGATTCGAACCCCCGACGGTAGTGGCCGTGCAGACTGTGACTGGAGCGTCTCAGTCCCCTCGGCCACTGCGGCCGGCACCTTTCCTGACAACTAAACCGGGATGGCAGAAGGAAAGAAACAACGAAAGATGACAAGGTCACAATACAGTGTATATTCTTTGTATACACCAAAACTTACTAGCACAAAAAAATCCTGAAATGTTACTAACCTCTCAGCCGTCAAGTCACCACCTGTTGCAAGTAGAGTGCAGAGAGTCAGAAGTGCCATCTATTGCGACTCGACTACACGGGCCCGGTCAAGGTGACGTGGAGACGCACGTTGTGCTGCGCCGGCCCGTCGAGCCCGCGCACGAACTCGCAGCAGATCTCCCTGACGCGGGGGCAGTGTCGCAGCGGGGCCAGGTAGGCCACGCAGCTGCTCCGCAGCCCCAGGCGCCGCAGCCGGGACAGCGCGGTGGGCAGGTCCACCGCGGACAGCGCGGCGCGCGCGAACGGGGCCCCGCGGTCGTCCGCGTCGGTGGGCAGCCGCAGCTCGTGGAGCCGCAGCTGCGGCTGCCGCTCCGCGTCCGCCTGCGGCTCGTCGCCGGCCGAGCAGGTGACGCGCAGCCGGCGCAGGCGGGCGCAGTGGCGCAGCGCGGCCAGGTCGCGCAGGCAGCTGCAGCGGTCGAGCCGCAGCGCCTCGAGCGCGGCCAGCGCAGACAGCGCCGCCGCCAGGTCGCGCTCCTCGAAGCGCAGGTCGGCGAGCCGCAGCGCGCGCAGCTGCCGCAGGCGCCGCAGCTGCGGCAGCTCGCGCGACGGCAGGCCGGCGCAGCCCGCCAGCGCCAGCTCCTCGAGCGCCGCGGCGCAGTGGCGCAGGAACGACAGCCGGTGCAGCTGCGGGCTCTCCAGCTCCAGCGCGCGCAGCCGGCCCAGCGCCGCCACGCCCTCCAGGTAGTCCGCCGACACGAAGTCCGCGCACACGCTCAGCCGCCGCAGCCCGGGGCACGTGCTCAGCGCCGCCTGCACGATGTAGTCTGCGCTGTAGATGGGCATCGCCCACGACTCGGACGGCAGGATGCGCCGGATGCGCAGGCGCCTCAGTCTCTCCAGATCCACGATCGTCCGGTAGTACAGTATGTCACCCGCGAAGTCCAGTCTGGTCGACAAGTACTCGCACTTCAGTGTCAGCCAGTCCTTCAAGACTCTCACGTACCTTCAAAGGAGTACACAAAATAATTTTCACTTAATTTTTGCCTTTCATACAGTCTTGAGCATGTTTTCTTACAAAAACCTAATCTATAATTTTAAACATGGCTGCAATTCAGCAACAGTGGAACACGATCCAAAAGTCAACACAGTTTCAAAAAAAAAAAGTTCAAATGTTTGTAGAGTCTATGGGACTTAACTACGGGGTCATCAGTCCCTAAGCTTACAAACTACTTATGAACTACTTACTACTAAGAACGGCACAAATGTCCATGCCCGAGGGGGGATTCTAACCCCCAACAGTAGTGGCCGTGCAGACCGTGACTGGAGCGCCTCAGTCCCCTCGGTCACCGCAGCCGGCAACACAGTTTCAGCCGACCAGTTGCATAAAATGGATTACATGTATAAACCTTTACCTAGGTTTCGGGAAAAGTAATTTTGCCTTCTTCAGAAGTATATATAAGGCTCACATTAAAAAAGTTGTTAAATAAAATGTGGCTGACTCCGTGTCATAGATTAAAAATATATACATGTGGCGTCTGTTCCGAAAGAACAGACGCCACTTCTGATCCTGCAGCTGTTATTATTTCATATTCATAGAATATATGACATCAACTGCGATTGGGCAAAGCTGAAAATGTGTACCCAGCCGGGATTCGAACCCGGGTCTCCTGCTTTCTAGGCAGTTGCGCTGACCCCTACACCACTGGGGACACAATGATCACCGCACCTGCAAGGACTAACCATGCACGCCTCCCGTCAGATACAAATTCCCAGCTCCGCCCTGCCCATAGTACTCAAACTCGTAGTTTAACTAATTCCCGTAAGAGTAAGGGCTTCACACTTGCCCACTCCTCTCCACTAACGATAGGATCATTGCCCGTCACCGACATATTATATATATACATGTGGCGTCTGTTCCGAAAGAACAGACGCCACTTCTGATCCTGCAGCTGTTATTATTTCATATTCATAGAATATATGACATCAACTGCGATTGGGCAAAGCTGAAAATGTGTACCCAGCCGGGATTCGAACCCGGGTCTCCTGCTTTCTAGGCAGTTGCGCTGACCCCTACACCACTGGGGACACAATGATCACCGCACCTGCAAGGACTAACCATGCACGCCTCCCGTCAGATATAAATTCCCAGCTCCGCCCTGCCCATAGTACTCAAACTCGTAGTTTAACTAATTCCCGTAAGAGTAAGGGCTTCACACTTGCCCACTCCTCTCCACTAACGATAGGATCATTGCCCGTCACCGACATATTATATATATACATGTGGCGTCTGTTCCGAAAGAACAGACGCCACTTCTGATCCTGCAGCTGTTATTATTTCATATTCATAGAATATATGACATCAACTGCGATTGGGCAAAGCTGAAAATGTGTACCCAGCCGGGATTCGGGCAGGGCGGAGCTGGGAATTTGTATCTGACGGGAGGCGTGCATGGTTAGTCCTTGCAGGTGCGGTGATCATTGTGTCCCCAGTGGTGTAGGGGTCAGCGCAACTGCCTAGAAAGCAGGAGACCCGGGTTCGAATCCCGGCTGGGTACACATTTTCAACTTTGCCCAATCGCAGTTGATGTCATATATTCTATGAATATGAGATAGATTAAAAAGTCTGCAACATAAAATTGTGGAGCACTGCCTACTCACAGTACGCAGTGCTCACTCGACCTGTGTGTGGACGTGCTCCACAATTTTATGATGTGACATTGTTTTTAAATTTTACTTTTTAATCTATTGACCTGGAGTCAGCCGCATTTTATTTAACAACTTTTTTAATATGAGCCTTATGTATACTTCTGAAGAAGGGAAAATTACTTTTGCCAAAACGTAGGTAAAGGTTTATACACGTAAACCATTTTATGCAACTGGTTGGCTGAAACTGTTGACTTTTGGATTAATCTATAATTGTGTAGAAAACAAATTTATGTAATATTTTTCTACCATTTCATTAATCGATATAACATACTGTACTTATTTTCATACCTTTGCCGTAAACTAAAGACTTTGTTTTATCTTTGGAGTATGTCTTCCACTCGCAGTTGTTGCATTTAAAGGAGTCGATGGGTGACTTTCGTAGAGAGTCTGGGTGTGACCTTCGTGCAAGAGAGTCGATGTCCAATTATGGTATAGCTGAGTCGATGATTGGTTGTTGTGAAACTGTCGGGTTAGTCTGTCTCTGTGTTAGACTCGAACAGTAAAAGATTCAGACAGTTTTGAAGAGTCGCAGCCAAGTTTGCAGATTGTAATTTTGTATGGAAATTAATCTGTCTGAAATAAGATAATGTGTACTTTTCTATTGTTATGTCTGCTAGCCTGTATTTGAACTATTGTAGTTTGTGTTTGTTTTTTGCTAATGAATTCTTTTTAGTGCAGCTTGCATTTATCAAATGTTTGTAGAGCTTATGGGACTTAACTACGTGGTCATCAGACCCTAAACTTACAAACTACTTACGAACTAGCTATAACTAAGGACGGCACAAATATCCATGCCCGAGGGGGGATTCGAACCCCCGACCGTAGTGGCCGTGCAGACCGTGACTGGAGCGCCTCAGTCCCCTCGGCCACCGCGGCCAGCTCAGGAGATACCCCTAGCAGTGGAATCTGTTCATTCGAGTTGGATACTAAAGAGTTTGCACTATTATCTTGATAAGTTATGTTTATAACGCACTCAGCCAGGTGCACTTCTGGGGCTACGTTAGCGCGTTGGCTGCGCAGAGCGCCACCTAGTCTTGTCAGCAGGAACTACACCAGCTGCTCGCGGCTCTCGGCTCTGCTCCCGCTCAGGCAGGCGGCTCCGAGAGCGCGGCTCGCTCATTGCCCACCTCTGGTGTACACCAGTTACGAGTTTTAATTACTATCAACTTATTAACTACTGTACAATTTAAAGTGTCATCTGTTGCTCATCAAACAAACCACATTTACGCGAGATCATTGCATCCCATGCCAGTTGCAATTTATTCTAACAGGGCAAAGGAAGGTACTAAGTCTCATTGCTTAGTCAAATCATTTGTTATTTTACTGCCCAAGTAACAAAACTCATCTACCTCCTTTATTGCTTTGTTACCTAATCTAATTCCTTCAGCATCACCTGATTTTCTTACACTGCACTCCATTACCCTAGTTTTGCTCTTGTTAATGTTCATCTTATATGTACCTTTCAGCACACTGTCCATTCCGTTCAATTGCTCTTCCAGGTCCTTTGCTGTATCTGACAGAATTACTATGTCGTCGGCATAACGCAATGTTTTTAATTCTTCACCCTGAACTTTTAATTCCTTCTCCAAATTTCTCCTTGCTTTCCTTTATAGCTTGCTCAATGTACGAATTGAATAACAATGGAGAAAGACTACAACCCTGTCTTACTCCCTTTCCAACCACTGCATCCCTTTCATGCCCTTCAACTCTGACAACCGCTGTCTGGTTTTTGTACAAGTTGTAAATAACCTTACGCTCCCTATATTTTACTCATGATTTCTTCAGAACTTGAAAGAGTTTATTCCAGTCAACATTGTCAAAAGCCTTCTCCAAATCTACAAGAGCTAGAAATGTAGGTTTGCCTTTTCTTAACCTATCTTCTAGGATAAGCCGTAAAGTGAGTATTGCCTCCCGAGTTCCTACATTTCTCTTGAACCCAAATTGATCTTCCCCGAGGTCGGCTTCTACCAGCTTTTCCATCCTTCTGTAAATAATTCGTGTTAATATTTTGCAGCCATGACTTATTAAACTGATGGTTCTGTAGTTATCACACCTGTAACCACCTGCTTTCTTTGGAATGGGGATTATAACATTTTTGTTAAAGTCTGAGGGTACTTCGCCTGTCTCATACATCTTACACACCAGGTGAAACAGGTTTGTCATGGCTGGTTCTCCCAGAGACGTCAGTAGCTCTGAGGGAATATCATCTACTCCAGGGGCCTTGTTTCGACTTAACATTTATTTGTGAATTTTAGCAGGGGCAGTCTCTTAACACGAACAGTGACACGCTCGCCCCCACACACATACTTCCTTTAGCATCCTTTTATTGTTTCAGACTAACACACACTACTTTTATCGACAAGTAGTCGCACTTCAGCGTCAGCCAGTCCTTCAAGACTCTCACGTACCTGACCGACAGGAGCAGTTTCGGGTACGTAATTTCCACCTCGAAGTGGTCGGCCGGCTGGATGGTGACTTCGGGGAAGGGGGGCAGCGCGTGCAGCACGGAGCGCATCTCGGCGCACTCGGCGGGGCTGCGGGCGCTCCGGTAGGCCTTGCCGCGCCACGGGTGGGAGTAGCCGGCCACCAGGCCGTGCCACAGCTCACACGTGGCGGCACACCGGGCCAAGTCTGCGACTGGCAGGAAGGAGAAGATGGACAGGAGCATTTCGTTTGGCAGGTCGCAGATCCTGGCCCCAGATGTGGACGCCATTCCTGAAAACAGTAAGAATAATAGCAATAATTTCGTGTGGCTCATTGGCCTGGTGCAAGTCTTTCAATTGGACGCCACTTCGGCGACTCGTGCGTCCCTAGCCTACCTTCAACAAGCCTTTCAATAAAACAATTGGAACTAGGGAGCAGTGGGAGGAAATAGTTCGACACCGTACGGGGGATATTGTCTGGTTCACTGACGGGTCAAAATCAGACCAAGGCGTTTGGTCTAGGGTATACGGGGTGCAGCCAAGACTGGAGGGCGTCATCTCTCTAGGGAAACTGGCCTCAGTATTCCAGGCCGAAATCACTGCCATCGGGGCGTGTTTGGAGGAGAATTTGCGTAGGTGATACAAAGATCGTAGCATCTATATGTATTCAGACAGCCGGGCAGCCCTGAGATCACTGGCAGCTCCTGCAACAAGGTCTAAAATTGTTGCAGAATGTCACAGGGTTCTGGTGGAGCTAGGGGAAAGCAATAGAGTAAACCTATTGTGGGTCCCTGGCCACTCGGGGATCAGTGGCAACGAACATGCCGACAGATTAGCCAGGATGGGGGCAGAGGCTCCATTTATTGGACCGGAACCTGTCCTGACAATCACCAAGGCAATGATCAAATTCGAGCTACGTAACTGACTCAGAAGACAGCACGTAGAATATTGGACCAAAGTCCATCAACAAAAACGTGGCAAGGTAATGATGCCAAAGCCATGTTTTAAAAGAAGCTCTGCAATCCTGCGTCTGAACAGGAGAGAGATTAGACTCATGGTTGGATTGCTGACAGGCCATGGGAATTTCAAAAACACCTACGTACAATGGGAATAACAGAAGAGGACCCTAAATGTAGGATCTGTGATGACAGTGATGAAACTACACCATATCTGATCTTCGAATGCATTGCATTGGAGAGTAAAAGGCACAGAACATTTGGGACAACCAGACCTGAAGAAACTGTGTCTAATAAAGAACTGGTAAAGGGACTCCTTGCACTGTTCAAGGGCATTGGTTGGCTGTACTAGATATACAGGGAGCGATACCGCACAATAAACTTAGTTTCGGTGCGGGCAGTGGCGGGTTGGACCAAGACTGTTTTGGCTTCCCTGAGAAAATCAAATCAGCCTACCCCAGTTATCCAACCAGGGAAAGGGGTCCTACAGCTTAACGTGGAATCCGAACGACGTGTCGTTTCTGGCGACTCCTCACATCGTTGAGAGGTGAAGGATGGGTTAAAGTGCAGACTGAAAAAATCCGAGGTCCGACCGGGATTTGAACCGTTGACATTGCGGTCATTAGTGACGGAGCAAAAGCTCGGATTGTCTTTTGTTAACGATGGGGCGAGGAGTAAATCGGACGTGCCCTGCGAACGGACCGGCATCTGCCTGGAGCTTTCTTGGAAAATCACGGAATTACCGAAAGCCACGAATTATTCACAGACGAATGGAAAAAATTGTGCAATCCGACCTCGGGGAAGATCATTTTAGTTTTACGAGAAATGTGGAAACACGGGAGGTAATACAGATATTACGACTTGTCTTAGAAGGCAAACTTACGTTTTTAGCGTTTTAGCGTTCTTTTTATTAATGATCAATGCCCCATGTTTATATATGTTTGCCCCATATTTATATATGTTTCCACCCATATGATTGACCTTGTCTGTTCGTATGAATGTGGAAGGTTGCTCTTAATATCGACTAACTGCCGCTCAATGGCTTACAGTCGCCGCCTCGCGCTTTAGTCTTTTTTTTTTTTTTTTTTTTTTTTTGTGGTTTTAGGGCGCACAACTTCTATGGTCATTAGCGCCCAGCCAAGAACATAGATTCGCTATGATCTAAAAAAATGTAGACTGTCAGAACATCAACAAGAGGCTAAAAACGAAAGATAAAAGACAATTAAAAGAGTTAAATATCCTTGGATAAGTTGGCCAAGTTGATGAAACGCAAAACTCGAGCAGCTGCTCGTGTGTCATCAGCTAAAATTTCCTCCAGAGTAGACTGAAAGTGAAGGGCTACACGGAGATGATTAAAATTAACACAAGTCAGTAAAACATGTCGCACTGTCAGCAGTTCACCGCAGGAGCATAGCGGTGCAGGTTCGGCGGATAGCAAGTGACGGTGGCTGAAACGGCAATGACCGATCCGCAACTGAGCCAGGATGACTTCCTCCCGCCGAGAGGGGCGTGAGGATGTCCTCCAAGCGGTCGGGATCGGTTTGACAGTTCGCAATTTATTGTTGTACAGTGAAAGCCACACACTGTGCCATTGCGACACGATACTCCGGCGAAGAGCCCGTTGAACATCGTCCGATGGGACGCAAAAGGTAGCCATGCGAGGCAAAAGAGCTGCTGTCTTGGCTGCTGTGTCGGCGGCCTCATTCCCGGGCACACCCACATGGCCAGGGACCCACAGGAAAGAAACGTGACAGCTGTCATCCGCCAGCAACTGGAGGGAGCGTTGGATCCGGTACACGAGAGGATGGTTCGAGAAAGGGTCCTTAAGACTCTGCAGGGCACTAAGGGAGTCAGAACATATGGCATAGAAGGGGTGGCGGTGGCGGCAGGTATACAAAACGGCCTGGTGGAGGGCGAAAAGCTCAGCCGTGAAGTTTGAGCACCGGTCAGGGAGCTTGTATTGGAAACGGTTGTCCCCGACGACGAAGGCCGATCCGACACCGGCAGTGCTCTTGGAACCATCAGTGTAAATAAATACGGCATTATCGAACGTCTCGCGCTTTAGGCTGCGTTTACTTTAGTCAAGAACGCATGGCTTCGTTTTTCACTTGCACTGACGTCTGCTGGATGGCCAGAGACAAGCTTATTTGGCAAAATGGCGAGGTGGCCATGTTGTTAGTGTCGTACCAAACTAATCTTGGACGAAAGAGGAGACAGGAGACCTCTCTGGGAGCAAATATAGAGGGAACTGTCTTGGCCAGGTAGCAAGGGTTGGTAAACACTAGTCTCTGAACGCCCTTTGCGTCGCCTTCAGCGCGCTCTATAACCGGTGTGTGGTGGGTGGAAGGTTTTTCCATGGCCTAAGAGCTACACTCTTCATTCTGGATCCGACAACTGTGGAAGTAAGAACTCCGCTGAATCATGCTGAGGGGAAGGCTTGCTGTTAGAACCTTGATTTCTTTGTGATCAGGCAGTCTTGGTTTATCAGTGATAGTTTTCTTGAGTAATTATTTCACTACGTGAGGTGAAGTGTTTCTTAGTTTAGAGAACTCGATTACATTCAGTGTAGATTTATTATTTGCATTTTCATTCCAGTGATGATTGTGTGTCTGGTTTTTCTCAAGTTAGAATACACATGTTTGGCCTTCAGCCTTTGTGTAAACCTAGTATGTTTGGATTTCCTTCGAGTTTTTAACTAATGCTTTCACGTCACGTCTGGATCCATGAGTATGCTAAATATTTCTTAGATTTTCTTGTTTGATTCCTGTCTTGTATGACCGATTGCACCACGTGCTTTTGTAACAGTCGTTACTTTGGCTCTCAGCCATGGTTTTATTATTACTAGCTTTCTTCTACACAAATTCTTTCGTTTGCTTTACTTGCTTATTCTAAATTAATTTCTGTTTGAAAATACTATGAAATTCAGCGTGGTCACACACCATGTAGTACTTAAGAATAGTGAGCCGCTGCCTCCCCAAACATGAGTTCGTTTAGTGCACAGTATAATTAAATTTGTGAACTAGACACCCGGCATCAAGACACCCACAAGATGAAGATCTTGGCAGAGAGATTAGCGAAGCATTTCAACTAGTAATTCCACCTAGGGGTGGATATCAGGAGTTAGTGTAGTAGGACGAAATTTTATCCCCACTGACAGCTCAGTTTTGCAGGTAAAAACATGTTTATACTGTTGTTAATAATATTTAATGTTAATGATTTTTATTATGTGATTCTCAGGAAAGTGTATATTTATTTTCTTGTGTTTCAACCCACGAGAACAGAATCTTTCCCGCCGGGGCCAGAGATGATATAGCTGGCCACCATACGTCACGGGTAGATAACTACAGGGCGAGAGTAGATCTTGTTAAAGCACGCCGTTGCCAACCGTCATAATCGGATCAATAAAAATAATATAAGAAAAACTATTGATGTCAAAAACACGTTCAATTCATATAATGATCCTTATATATAAGCATCTGGTTTATTAATGTATGTTATGCGAAATAAAACTTGAAGTTTTACTTCATGTATCGGAGTCTTGAAGGAAATTATTTCAGCCATTAAGAGATCCAAATATTTACTTACTGTGTTGAAGTTCAAATGTTTAATTCTTATGGGACCAAACTACGTTGGTCATCAGTCCCTAGACTTACAAACTACTTAAACTAATTTAAACTAACCTAAGGACAACACACACATCCACGGCCGAGGGAGAATTTCGAACCTCCAACAAAGAATATTAAAGTTTTTTTTTCAGTTATTAGGGACTTATGAATATATATATATTTTGTTTAGTGTGAACAAAGTGTGTTCTAGTTTTCTGAATCGATATTTATACTACTGATTCATGAAACGTATCTGTGGTTTAGAAAAACAATTTCAAACCTTTCAACGTATTTTTTTATTGAATTACATATCAAGTTTTGAACTTTTAAAGAGCCAACTATCAGATTTCGAACAGTTCACATTTCAGAAGGACCTGCCATTCATTACTTATTACTTTTCGATTGTATAGGAATGGTCAGGTACAAAATCTTCTACATTCCACCTAAAACTTTGAGTTACAAGCTTCACGACAGTTATTAAAGTTACCACGGAGATAAATTTACATCCGCCGTTCCAGCACAACGTGGCGACCATTACAACAGGGCCTGTGTGAAATAAAAGTTGGAACTTAGCACTCTGGTGGAAGATAAATTTTATTTTAATGGTTAGGTCTAGTACTACTTAATTTTACGTGAATGATGGGTCTCTCTCTCTCTCTCTCTCTCTCTCTCTCTCTCTCTCTCTCTCTCTCTCTCTCTCTCTCTCTCTCTCTCTGTGTGTGTGTGTGTGTGTGTGTGTGTGTGTGTGTGTGCACGTTTTTTTATTTGTTTGCTTATGAACTATGTTCAACATACATTTGTTAATGTCTTCATTGGTGGAATGGTGAAGGAGAATAGCAGTAATTTAGTGTTCACTGTTACTGTTTGTGAATTGTGAAAGCAAGATGGCGGATGGAGTAGATAGCTGACTATGTTTTAAGTGGGAAGTTTGAATCTTTGCAAGATGGCCGTTGAAACCCACAGTTTACTGTGTCGAATGTTTGACCCTTTGTGTATGTGTGTGTGTGTGTGTGTGTGTGTGTGTGTGTGTGTGTGTCACCACAAACAAATATAGAGATGCCAATCACGTAAGATGAAGTAGTACTAGACCTAACCATAAAATAAAATGAAAATTAAATATTTCGATATAAAATAGTTTTATATGCAAGTGCCATGTAGTTGGAGATGACAACTGGAAGTCCTACACAAATAATCGAGAAAACATTTAACTACTTCAACATGTAAAACGGGTATATATCTATATAAATAAAAATGATCACCAAATGTGATGCTAAGCGTAAAGCTCGAGAACTGCTCGACCAATTCGGCTAAATTTTTTAAAACGTTTCGTTAAAGCACAAGGAAGGTTCTTGTGGGGAGAAACAACTTAAAACCTACAAGAGAAATAATGAAAACAACACTTCCACTTTTAGACCCACGCAGCCTGTAAGACGCCGGCGCAACAATTTGGGTCGAAGAGATCAGCATGTTGCCATTAGTCTGTGTGATGTCTTCTTATTGCGTGTGACTGTTCAAAGTTTCGAGTTAATATTGTGTTACAAAAAATCGTTTGCTGATTGAAATATTACATCTTCTAATATATAAAGGAGAGTGTCCGTATGTTTGAGTGTTTGTGTGTGCGTGTTGCATACAAATCTATAGTTTTGTTCCAATTTTTATGAAATTTTGTACACGTAAGCTTCAGTGCATGAGGGTGGTCGCCGTAAGTGTAAGAATTATGTACAACACATAATTTACGAGATATGGCGTCATAAACAATGAGATGCGCGAAAAACGTCTCAATTAAGCGAAAATGATGTTCATTTTTTCCTGTACCACTGGACCGATTTCAACCAAATTTAGTACACACAATCTTTACCTGAGATAACAAGTGCTGTAGGATCTACATCGGACACATGGTTCAGGAGATATAACGTCATAAGCAATATGTATTGCAAGAAACTGCTACATAACGCGACGAGACTTTATAAATACACTATATGAGAATGACAGTACTTAGCGACTTGCAGCAAACTTTAAACATAATTTCAAACCTTTATTAAACTTTTTCTCACTGGCAACCACATCAAAATAATGAAAGGAAAAAAAGTTTCTCGCTTACTATTTTTCCGCTGTTCGTGGAGCAAAACTACGGCATTCGGTACTACGTTGCAGTTTATAATTTCTACACTACAAATTGTAGTCGCAGGAAATTTTACAGATAGTACACACACGTACAGATGAAAGTACTTTAGAAATTGTATCACAGTACGATACGTTGTTCATAAGATATGAGGACAATAACAGTAACGTTCATGAAAAACCGCCCCATCACGCACCATGTTTTAATCTATTACTTCTTTACAGTTGACTCTGATCGCAACGGATTTTACCAGTATACAGTACTTATACAAATGAATCTATATCTGTAAAATTTTACGATTCTAGAACATATAATTCAATAAATACTAGATCACATATACTGCGATGGGTAAAAACCTGTCACATCGTGCAACACGTATTCCAGACAGCTGAAGGAAATTCTTGGAAAGCTGAACAGTAGTAGACGTGCTCGCGGGTGAAGGGGGGGGGGCGGTTCGTGACGCAAACTGCGTCATTGAAATTTCTGTGGAGTGAGATGAAAAATTAGTACTTTTGGTCAGCGTGGAGGGAGGTATTTCTAAAACAGTTTACAAAACGTGAAATAAAAGATATTTAATTTCAATATCAAATGGCAAAACAGGACTTAATACCTCGGGTGTGGGGGTTAGTCGCAGTTTGGGGGAGCGGGAGTCATTGGTCAAGGGGGCGGGGGGATGGGCACCTATGTACAGGAGTGTTGACAAGTTTGCGCTCTGAAGTGTATAATGTAACAATTAAAAAAAATTAATAATTACAGAAAAATATAATTTGCGGTCAAAGAAAGACGATGTTTGTCATAGTTTCTTTTTGTTAAAGTTCAGGGTGAAGAATTAAAAAAAAATGCGTTTGCCGACGACATTGTAATAATCTCAGAGACAGCAAAAGACCTGGAAGAGCAGTTGAAGGGAATGGACAGTGTGCTGAAAGGTGCATATAAGATGAACATTAACAAGAGCAAAACTAGGGTAATGGAGTGCAGTGTAAAGAAATCAGGTGATGCTGAAGGAATTAGATTGGGAAACGAAGCAATAAAGGAGGTAGATGAGTTTTGTTATTTGGGCAGTAAAATAACAAATGATAGTCGCAGTACAGGGGATATAAAATGCAGGATGGCAATGGGTAGAAAAGCTTTCTTGAAAAAGAGAAATTTGTTAACATCGAATATTGATTTAAGCCTAAGGAAGTCTTTTCTGAAGGCATTTGTATGGAGTGTTGCCTTGTATGGGAGTGAGACATGGACGATAAACAGTGCGGACAGGAAGAGGATTGAGGCTTTTGAAATTTGGTGCTACAGAAGAATGCTGAAGATTAGGTGGGTGGATCGCGTAACTAATGAGGAGGTATTGAACAGAATTGGAGAGAAAAGAAATTTCTGGCATACCTTGACTAAAAGAAGGGATAGATTGGTAGGACACATTCTTAGACATCAAGGAATTGTGAATTTAGCATTGGAGGGAAGTGGGTGGGGTAAAAATCGCAGGGGAAGACCAAGAGATGGATACAGTAAGCAGATTCATACAGATGTAGGTTGCCGTTCTTATGTGGAGATGAAGAGGCTTGCTCAGGATAGGGTATTGTGGAGAGCTGCATCAAACCAGTCTCAGGACTGAAGACAACAACAACAAAGTTTTTTTGGTATACAAAAATTCATTTGTGAAAAGGTAAATGATATTAGTTTCTTCCAAAATTTTTCTTCAAGAATATTGTTAATTACTCCGGATAGCTCGTCATTACATTTCCTTTTCTGAAGGTCGAGGGCAAAAATGTTCAAATGTCTGTAGAGCTTATGGGACTTAACTACGGGGTCATCAGTCCCTAAACTTACAAACTACTTATGAACTAGCTCATACTAAAGACGGCACAAACATCCATGCCCGAGAGGGGATTCGAACCCCCGACCGCAGCGGCCGTGCAGACCGTGACAAGCACGCCGCAGACCGCTCGGCCACCGCGGCTGGCAAGGTCGAGGGCAGTTGTTGCTTTAAGGCCTTGATGTAGTTAAAAATATAACACTAAAATGCACAGCTTTACAAATTAAAACACACTTCCACTTTAAAATTTAATTGTTCATCAGCTTCACTGTCATTTTTTTTTATCGAACAGCATCAGATCTACTTAACTAATAACTAACTTAAAGAATGACAAGTCAACAGCCACAGACTTTCAGTTTTTTTAACCAGAGATCTTAATCAGAGATAATGAACTGTTTAATTTTTGCCATCGATAATCTATGGCAATGAATATGAAATTGTATTGCCAATGAAATTTTTTTACGTTATCTTTTTATGAAATAGAAAATAAGAAAAATCTCCCTCCACGAAAAAAAATAAGTTAAAAATATAAAATATAAAATAGCGAAAAAATTTCGTCTAATTATATATCGCTTGATATTTCGTACTATTCTGCTATATGTATCGTTACAAGTGCACACGGATGAAGGCGATAGCGATAGACTTCTATTGAGTTACGCGGAAAGGAAGAGAATGAAGCAGAGTACATCCAACCAGTACGCATTATTTACGACTTCAAGAGAATACAACTTCCAGTGAGACTTGCGTTTTCTATTATGATTAATATGCCACAGCTCAATCTGTGGAGTGGATTTGACATGCCCATGTTTCTCACACATGGGCGGTGACCTCACCAAAGAATTTATTCATGTTAGATCCTGGACAAGTAACGCGAAATATTGTTTATAGTAAAGTTGTGAATTAAATGAATGTATGAATGTTACATATCCTTTGTATTTTGATTACTATCTTTTTTTGTTTGAATATTGTACTTAAAATTTTGTATATTATGCAAGACAGCCTTATTTCTTATATATTCTATCTATAAATATAAAATAGTTTTAGAAAAATGTAGATGCACAGAGAGAGAAGGGATAGGATGAGTAACTCAAGGCTTGAATGAATGAATAAATAAATAAATAAATACCCGGGCAACGCCGGGTTTTCAGCTAGTACATATATAAAATTCGTATACAAATTTTTAATAAACAGCACGAACTTATAACAACCTATACACTAAAAAATATTTCGGTTGTTCAATTTTAAAGCAATAAAAAGGACCCACAGAAGATGCTATAACTGTAGCGAAACATGCATGGGTATATAAAAACAAAAATCAGTGTTTTGCTCAAGGCAGCTCCTCATAGAAAAGCAAATAAATACGAACCAATACTCTCAAATTATTCGCAACAAAATGACAGTTTTTACGTGTTGGCAATTGGAGTTTCGTAAGTAGCCCACGCCGCAGCGATAAGCGCCGTTGTTGTAATGATTCCCATCCCAGATCCTGTATCATTTCCGTAACGCTGTCTCCCCTGTATCGTGACAATACGAAACGAGCTGCCCTTCTTTGGACTCTTTCGATGTCCTCCGTCAAACCCACCTGATAAGGATCCCACACTGGGCTGCAATACTCCAAAAACGGAAGGACAAGCGTAATGTATGCAGTTTCTTTGGTAGTTCTGTTGCATCTTTTAAGGGTTCTGTCAATAAAAGCCGGCCGCGGTGGCAGAGTGGTCTGCGGCGAGCCAGTCACGGTCTGCACGGCCACTACGGTCGGGGGGTTCGAATCCCCCCCCCCCCCCCCCGGGGTAAGTGTAGGGACTGATGACCCCGTAGTTAAGTCCCATACGCTCTACAAACATATGAACATTTTGCCAATAAAACGCAGTCTCTGGTTCGCCTTTCCCACGACATTATCTACGTGGTCTTTCCAGTCTAAGTCTGAAGTAATAATAATTCCTAGGTATTTTGTGGAGTTTACGGCCTTCTCTTTTGATTGATTTATCTTGTAAACAAAGTTTAACGGATTTCTTTTCGTACTCATGTGGACGACTTTACACTGTAGACACCAGCGATTGTTCGTTATTTCCATCCGTAAGGGTGTGAAATAGGAGATGAACGGTTTTTTGAAAATACGTTACTATTGAGGTATTTTTGAAGCAAGATATACAAAACTTCAAATTTTAATTTTGACTGGAATTTTAAAAATGTGTTTAGATATTTTTTGAAATTTAACCATTAAGCGGGTGGAATAAGGGAAAATCTATTCAGGGTCCTACTAAGACTATTTTGATGCTATAAATGCGAAAAAAGTTGGATTTCGAACCATGGTAGCATTAAAAAAGTGTGTTTTGGGTGTTTTGAATTCTGCCATCAGTGATGCAATATGGGGTGGCAAGTTGTATCAAAATACTTTATTAGGAAAGCATTTTTGAAGCTAAAACTATGAAAATTTATATTTAGAAGTGGAAACCACGAATGCAGACCATCGAGTCTACGCGAGCGAAACAACCGGAATTAAGCTAGTAGTTAGTAACTGTTATTGATGTGGTGTCTGTTCGGATATGTTCGAATGGATGGGGGCGCTACGATCATAGTGTGTTATAAGTTGAGAATTTCGGCAAGACGAGAAGCGTGCTTGGACAGTGTAATTGGTTAAGGCGACCGCTGGCTCGAAGCGGGAAATACGGGTTCGAATCCCGGCCCAGCACAATTTTTCAACTTGGTCGATTTGTTTGAAAATTTCGAATTCTTGAATGTTTGTTTAATGACATTGTTAGTTTCTTTGTCCTGTCTTTCCACAATCGCTTTTATTATAATGTAAATATTTTCGTAATCCGTCCGTGCAACTGAGTAATAAATGTTGTATTTTTTGAAATGAATTTCTCCTTTATTTGTAAAGCGTCTTCTTTGGCCTGTAATATATACAGGATTATGTTTTACAATATTTAGTTTTTTATGTTTTTAGTCTTTTAGGTTAGAAACAGTTCTGGTGCGTTGTCTAAGTACAGACAATGATATTCTGATGCTCTTACTTATAATTTTTGATGGATGCTGGTGTACAAATGGTGCTGATTGTTGACATTAGTTTTTTTTTTTTTACATCTTTCATTCCGTTGGCGTTTTTGTTTTTAGCACTTCATCACTAACCTACTGCCATTTTGTTCGTGTTGTGTTTTGGGTGGTGTTGACAACTGTTGAATGTGTTTGGCCAACCTTTGTTTTACGTCAGAGCTTGTGTGTGTGGGGGGGGAGGGGGGGTTAGGTGCGTGTTTGTTTCTGATGTAATTGTGCACCAGTTAATGATATTTTTTGTATTCCTTTCTTTCATATTTATTTAATGACTCCTGCTCTTGTAGGAGAGAGAGATGTGTGTGTGTGTTCTCAGGTCTGGTTAGGTGTAATTTTTTTTTTTTTTTTTTTTTTTTTTTTGCAATATGTTTAATGCTATATGCAGCTGCTGTTGCCACAAAAGTTAACATTACCCCGAGGAAGTGTCTCAGTGCCCAACTTTAGTAAGAGAATGTTATCGGTTCAGTTTGTTGATAGCAGTGGGAGAACATTCTAAATTTTCAAGCTCCATTAAATTTATTAAACTATTCTAATTCGAGGCGTAGAAGTTAATCGGCTGGTAGGCAGAGGAAGAAAGACGCAGCTAGAACCGTTTTCATCAGTAAAGATAACTGGTTAGCGTGAAATATTGGACCACATCTGAAATTATGGTCATTATCATAGACCGATGTGCAGGTGTAGGTAGCGAAGTGGAGCCGAGTTGACTTTCGCCAAAAGACTGTCCTCTGTTTACGTTTGTAGCAAAATTAAAAGCGGTTTTCAAAGTAAAAAACGAAAATTATGAATACAACTAATGGACAAGCTTCCGCATACTGTGTACCTATCACGTAAATAATATAAAAATGTGGGTCAATTGAAGTCCGGCTTATGGTTATGGTTATGGTATACCGCCCCAAATTTGCGACTGGATAGGGGATTCCCAGTCACAGAGGACACAGTTTGTAGTAATCAATGGTATCACATCGACTAAAACAGAGGTGATGTTGTTCAAATGTTTGTTAAGCTTATGGGACTTAACTACGGGGTCATCAGTCCCTAAACAGAGGTGATATCAGGCGTTCCACATAGTAGTGTTATTGGTCCTCTGCTGTTCCTTATTTACATAAACGATTGGGGAGATAATCTAAGTAGCTTTCTTAGGTAGTTTGCAGATGATGCCGTGATTTACCGTCTAGTAAAATCATCTGAAGATCAAAACCAACTGTAGAACGATCTGAATAAGATATCAGTATGGTGTAAAAATTGCCAATTGACTCTAAATAATGAGAAGTGTGAAGTGAAGACCGTAAACTCCACTAAATACCTAGGAATTACTATTACTTCAGACTTAAATTGGAAAGAACACATACGTAGTTAATGTCGTGGGAAAGGCGAACCAGAAACTGCGTTTTATTGGCAGAATCCTTAAGAGATGCAACAGAAGTACTAAAGAGACTGCATACACTACGCTTGTCCGTCCTTTTTTGGAGTATTGCTGCCCAGTGTGTGATCCTTATCAGGTGGGTTTGACGGAGGACATCGAAAGAGTCCAAAGGAGGGCAGCTCGTTTTGTATTGTTACGATACAGGAGACAGCGTCACGGAAATGATACAGGATCTGGGATGGGAATCATTACAACAACGACGTTTATCGCTGCGGCGTGGGCTACTTGCGAAACTCCAATCGCCAACAGTCTCCTCCGAATGCGAAAATATATTGTTGACTCCCGTTTACATAGGCAGGAATGATCATCAGAATAAAATACGAGAAATCAGAGCCTGAATGGAGAGATTCAAGAGTTCTTACTTCCCGCGCGCTATCCGAGAATGGAATGGGAGGTAAATAGTAAAAGGTTCGATGAACCCTCTGCCAGGCACTTAAATGTGATTTGCAGATTATCCCATGTAGATGTAGACCCGGCGGCTTTGACCAATGACTTCTTATCTGAGTTAAAGACGATAGTTTGTTTACAAGAAGAATGTAGATTACGATTTTGTGTTTAAAAAGTGATCTGTATCTTCTGTCTGATAGTGAGGAATAGCTTAAGAGTTATTTGTTTTGTTTCGCAAATGAGCGCCGAAGGCACGAATTTTTGGACAGAGACCTGTGATCGAAGGTACTTTCTCTTGTGGTAATCTGTAATTTACGAGGATAATCACAGATTATTTATTATCTACAATACGTAAGTATTACGATATTATCCCATCTATATATATATATAAAAGAAAGTCGTGTTAGTTACACTGTCTATAAATAAAGAACGTCTGAACCGATTAGGCTCAAAATTGGTGGGGAGGTAGCTTAGAAGGAGGAGACGGACATAGGATACTTTTCGTCTCTTTCGACCGCGTTTCCCTGTTACGTGACATAAAACTCAAAATACGCTTCCAGATCTGATCATTTTCTAGATTCTCCAACAATCAGCTTATTCATTCGTTACTCGCCTACCGACAAAATACGCTGCATCGGAGAAAACAAATTCGCCAAGGAGGTTAGATTATCTATGCTGAGAATACATGAGAAACATCAACGTGTCAAACTAAATTATTATGCGGATTATCAAAATAATAATATTTACTATGAAGAGAAAACAACTGTTGCCATCTAAAATTTCATTGGCTAAATCAAGCTTTGCCGCGATTGGTTGGCTTCATTCCTACGATCCAGCAGCTGTTGCCAACATAGCTATACCACGCCTGTGTGACGGATTGTAAAATTTTACCGGTATATAGCACTGTTGTTAATCATGTTTCAATTAGATTCCTAGTAAGAGTTCATTATTCACTTACAGGTCAGGAAACAGACGAATATTGCTGCCAATTACAAAAACCATACTATCTGGTTGAGCGAATTTTGGCTGCGAAAAATAAGGACGTAGACGATTAGAACATAAAAAGTTCAAAGCCAAATCGCTGGGCAATCACATACATTTATTAATATTGTCTCATGGAAATGTATTATTATTGATATTTGCATTCATTTACTTCGATGGTTTCCATTTCCGGTCCTGATGGAAGTCGTCAATTATCCAACAAAATTCTTGAATTCATTCGATTTGCTAGGACTGCCAACCGCACGATTTGCAAATCAAGGTTGGGGCTGTGATAATCATGTTACGCAATCTAAGCCAACGGAAACTATACAATGGGACAAGACACTCTATGAAGAAGCTGATGAACAATGTGATTGAAGCAACGGGTAATCACGGGAAAGTTCAAAGGAGAAGATGTTCTGATTTCAAGAATACCACTGATTCGAACCGACTTGTCGTTTCAGTTTAAGCATGTCCAGTTTATCGTTCGTCTTGCATTCCCAATGACGATTTATAAAGCGCATGACCAGTCGTTGCAAATGTGTGGATTTAATCTTGAATCTCCGTGTTTTTCACATGGGTAGTTTTATGTGACGTGTTCGAGATTTGGTAAACAATCTACACTGTTCGTTTTCTCTCCGGAAGGAAAGACAAGATACTATCGTTCCTCAACAAGCGTTACAATGAACGCAACACAAAGAATTCCGAAACTTGGTAATCTGTGCTCTAAAAATGTGTGGTTTTGTTTTCCTTTTTCCAGTCATTTTTAACATGAAACAGGAAAGTGTTTTTGTGCTTAAATATATAATCACGCATGTTCGTACAATAAAATCATTAGAAGTATGGCCATTAAAGCTACTAACCTCACGGATAGAGCAACTCTAAAGGTTTCTCTAATAACCCGTTTCCAATTGATTTACCCATCCATTTTGACTTGTATTACCAATCAGGGTTCCAATAACAATAAATAAGATCAGAGGGAGGTAGAGGTGGAGATTGAGATTGGGAATTAAATGGATAGACGAAGAGAGGAGTTGGAGAATATGGATATGGTGTGGGATAAGAGGGAGTGGTGTGAAGGTGATGGAAAAAGATAGGAGGAAGAGGCAATGGGGAAATAGAAGACGGAGGAAGGGATAGACATAGGGAGCAGAAGAAATTTGCTACTGCGAAGCGTTACCGGGTTTGGTAGTATGTTTATATTCGTTGATAGATTTTGTTTTGCTGGTTGGTATAACTACGTAAGGATTTTTGTGAGACTCATATGACGTCATTGGTGAAAGCCGACAGGTTCTATTCCGGTCTTCAATTATGACGGTCTTCTGCTATTTAGCTCGTACATAATAATAAAGTTGAAAATATACAGACAACTGATGTGATCGCATAATTAAAGTTTATAACTAGAAAAACAGCGAGAATTGCGTGTCGTGGTAGTGTCGGTGACAAATAGTTTTAAAAACCAGTGACATTACCAAGAATTTGAGGCTCAACTGTAGACGGGGATACCGCCCGTCAGGTTTGATCCGTGACGTCATCGCAGCGCGGTAGTCTTGAGGTGCGTGCGTGTTTGTAGAGGGCGTGAGTGATTATGTGGTGGTTGAGTTAAAAACGATTGTTTGTTTACAAACAAAACAGATTAATATTTTGTGTTTAGAAAGTGGTCTGTATCTTCTCTCTGATGGTTAGGTGTAGGATAACCGAGAGATTTTTTTATTTCGCGTATGTGAGCGCCGAAGGCTCGAATTTTTGGGCCAAGACCTGTGATCGATGGTCCATTCTGTTATCTATAATAACTACAGATTATTTGTATCTACAGTACAGAAGTATTAAGATATTCCGTATACTGGTTTTCCGACATCTTCATGACGTCATGGGTCAAAGCAGACGGGTGGTATCCCAGTCTATAGTTATGCCGAATTTAATGTAATATGCAACAGCCGGACGGAGGAATAACTAAATGCATCAAAGATTACAAAGGGCGTCATTGAAGATGGGGGGACAACCCGTCGGCTTTGATCAATGACGTCATATCTGAGTCTCATAAACGCTGCGTAAATATACCAACTAGCAAAACAAACACTATAAACGAATATTAACATACCGGATAATATCTTAATATTTCAGTGTTGTAGATAATAGATAATCTGTGATTATCCTCGTAAGTTACAGATTACAAAAACAGTGTCCTATCGACAACAGGTCTCAAACCAAAAATTCGCGCCTTAGCCACTCACTCGCGAAAATAAATAAATAAATAAAATAAAAACCTCCCTGTTGACCTATACTTCACTATCAGAGAGAAGCTACATATCAGTTTTGAACACAAAATCTCAATCTGCATTATTGTAAACAAACTCTCGTCTGTAATACGTCATCGGTGAAAGCGAACAGGTTGTATACCGGATTTCAATTGGCCCATACATAGTGCAACAGCGAGATGTTTTTGTAAGAGAATAAAGGGTAGTTTCCTAGGACCTGTATACATGGAAGGAAGCGGCATTGCGATCGATATATATATTATCTCGAACGTTCGATTCTTGCTCCACATTCGATATAACAAACGCGAAGCGGTTCATTTAAATTGTATTTTTGAATTTGTGATATTTTCTTGTATTTCTCTGACTCAATATGTGGTTGCCATTTGAAATACCGAAAGAAATATCGGTAATTTCCAAGAATGGTAATGAACGTGCAACTGTAAATGGATTGTGTCCTTGAACTAGAGGTTCGGGCGCTAAGCGCCCTCACGTACTAAAGGAAAATCATCTTGTTTGACCCTATAGCTAACCTTTTCAAGCCTTCGCGACAGATCACTTTCTTTTAAAGTGAAAGTTAGGTTAGGTATAGGTTAAACACGAAGTCCTTTTTTAGTACGTGTGGACGCATAGCGCCCGAATATCCGGTTAAACACTCACTCGATTTACAGTTGTACGTTAGATATGTATCATTTCAGGCCGAAGTTCTTCGATTGCAAACATTCTTGTAAATTACAGAAATATCGGCATAACTGAAGACAGGGATAATACCCGTGATACCCATGATGTAATCTCAATCTCGGAAAACACTTATACGGGATCATGTCTTAATACCTACGTACTGTAGATAATAAATAATCTTTGGTTATCCTCGTAAATTACATATTACAACAACAGAATGCACCATCCATGACCCATCGTCTACAACTCAGCCACAAGATAATTACTCTCGCCACCTACAAATACGAGCGTACACGACAACATGCCAATGCCACGATTCAAATATAACATGTGACGCCCCACTCTTCAGAGAAGAGAAAATTTCATAAAGTCATCACGTCAAAAATCAATATCGTAATTAGCTATACAAAACAGCTGTTCCGCGATGTCAGTTTTTCCTCATTGGTTGCGAAGTGAGAGTCGAACGTTCGAGATTATATATTTATATATATATGATCGCAATGTCGTTTCCTTAGATGTGCACGGATCCTATAAAATTACCGAGTAAAGTTTCGTCATAACTGTAGACTAGGATACCACCCGACTGCTTTGACCCATGACGTCATCAAGATGTCGGAAAACCAGTATACGGGATATCTTAATACTTCTGTATTGTAGATAGAAATAATCTGTAATTATTATAGATAACAGAATGTACCATCGATCGCAGGTCTTAGCCCAAACATTCACGTCATCACTTTTTAAACACAAAATATTAATCTGTTTTGTTTGTAAACAAACTATCGTCTTTAACTCAACCACCACATAATCACTCACGCCTTCTAGATACGCACGCACCTCAGAACTTCCGCGCTGTGATGACGTCACGGGTCAAAGCTGACGTGCCGTACACCCCGTCTACAGTTGAGCCTGTTTATGGATATTGTGTACCTATGACGTAAATAATATAAGACATTTGGGTCAATTGCTGTCCGGGATACGACCCAACGGGTTTGAGCATTGACGTCATATCTGAGTTAAAGATGGTTCGTTTACAAACAGAACAGATTATAAATTAATATTTTGAGTTTTAAAAAGTGATCTGTAGCTTCCCTCTGATGGTAAGGTATAGGTTAGGTGAAAGAGGGTGTTTTGTATTTTTCGCATGTGAGCGCCGAAGGCACGATTTTTTGGGCTGAGACCTGTGATGGATGGTACATTCTGTTATCTGTAATTTACGAGGATAACTACAGATTATGTTTTATCTACAATATAGAAGTATTAAGATATCACGTATACTGGTTTCTGACATGTTGATGACGTCATGGGTCAAAGCAGACGGGTGGAATCGCGTCGTGAAATATTTCCATCTAAAGTAACCTGCAACGACTGACGGAGAAAGACCTAGATGCATCAAAAATACGAAGAACAGGGATACAACTCGTCAGCCAATGACGTCATAGCGGAGGCTCTGATACGCTGCTTCGATGTACCAACTAGCAAAACAAACACTATTAACCAATATAAACGTACGGGATGATATAACACTTATGTATTGTAGATAATAATCTGTGGCTATCCTCGTAAATTACAGACTACCGAAACAGTGTTCCATCAACCAAAATTTCGGGCCTTCGACGCTCACTTGCGTGAAAAATAAATAAATAAAAAACTCTGCTAACCTATACCTCACTATCAGACAGAAGCTACAGATCGCTTTTAAGCACAAAATCTTAATCTACAATCTTGTAAACAAACTATCGTCTTTAGCACAAATATGACGTGATTGGTGAAATCCGACGGGTCGTATCCCGAACTTCATTGGTCCGTACAAATTGCAACATGGATTCAAATGTTTGTATAGCTTATGGGACTTAACTTCAGGGTCATCAGTCCCTAAACTTACAAACTACTTATGAACCAGCTTATAGTAAGGACGGCGCAAACATGAATGCGCTCGGCCGCTCCGCCATGGCTGCAATAGGGACATGTTTTTTTTAAGAGAATAGAGTTTCGTACACAAGGTACCGTTAACAGGCTTCTGCTACATATGAGGGAAAACAACATAGATTAAGAGGATAGAAAACAAAATTTGGAGTGAATATAAAGTTTCACAAAGAAAATTTCGGTTGTAATGACATACCCGAGTCAAGTCATACTTGGGTTTAAATAACAACACTGGATTCCGACCACACACAATCTGTGCATAGCCGGAGATACAAAACAACATCTTGTCTGTGTGCATAGGCCCTACATTCGCAAATTCTTCGTAGTCTAACAGAGTAACGTGAAAATTTTGGGCCACCGCTCGAGTAAGTGTGACAGATTTAGCTGTGAACAACACGTTGTTGACGCGCCGTTTGCAGCTTGAGTTGTTGGGAGACGTACCGTCAGCTGGTGTTGCGCGGTGTTCACATCGGCCGCTCGCTGCCACACTGCGTTGTCGGGACAACAACCTCCAAACAACCGCCTCACAACGCCCTCTTCTGGGACGCAAAACAACAACAACTCATAGGCTTACACGCGACACACCCTCCTGATACACTGGAACCGAACTTCGTAAACCGTTCTTCGCTGTCGTGTTTACATAACAAGGAGAAAAGCTGATTTGTTATTCGAGCCAAATTTGGAGTCTTGAAAACAGCTGTTTCAGATCCTGATTTAGTTCAAATGTTCAAATGTTTGTAGAACTTATGGGACTTAACTACGGGGTCATCAGTCCCTAAGCTTACAAACTACTAATGAACTAGCTAAGACTAAGGACGGCACAAATATCCATACCCGAGGGGGGATTCGAACCCCCGACCGTAGTTGCCGTGTAGACCTGATTTAGTCAACACAATCGCTGTTTCTATTTATTTAAATAAACAGATTCGTACTAAGTCTATATAAGATGAACATTAACAAGAGTAAAACGAAGGTAATGGATTGCAATGTCAGAAAATCGGGCGATGCTAAAGGAATTAGATTAGGTCATCGTCAAAATTTTCCATCTCCAGTTTCCCGGGCGTGGCTAACCAGCGCTCTCCATCTCATCCGATCTTGATATACAACATTTGGTCTTGGACATCATCCCAGTTAAAACCGTTCTTCTCTATGTCTGACTGTACTGCCTCTTTCCATCGTCCCCTTGTCCTTCCTCTTGGTCTTCTTCCTCCCACTTCCATTCTGAAGTATTTTTTAGCTGTTCTTGTGCTATCCATTCTCATTACACGGCCATACCACTGCAGTCTTCGTTTCCCCAAGATGTTCGCAACAGGGACCCTGATACCAGCTGTTTCCCTGTGTATCGCATTTCTGATCTTGTCTCTCCTGGTACTTTGATTCACAGTCCTGATAAACCTCATTTCTGTTGCTTGGATTCTGCTGTAATCCTTTTTAAACAATGTACATGTTTCCATGCCATGTATAAGGACTGGAGTGAAGTAAGTGTCATACAAAGTTAACTTTGCTGCCTGGGTACTTTTTTGTCCCAGAGTAGATTCCGAACTTGCATGTAGAAATTTGATGCTTTTTGTGTTCTGTTCATGATTTCTTGCCGGGTTGTGTTGTCATTGGAGAAAATACTTCCGAGGTACTGAAAGTGGGAAACTGATTTAATTTTTGCTACCTCCAAGTATATGCTTGAACTTGTTCCCTGTCTGCTTATGGTCATCTCAACCGTCTTGGTCTTGCTGATTTCCAGGTTAAATTCTTTAAATTTATTGTTCCAGTCAGTCAGGCTCTTCTGCACTTCTGTTTCTGTTTCTGTTTCTACCCATATTACAAAATTATCTGCAAATACTGGTGATCTCGACTCATTAGCAGTTTCCTTAATAGATTTTAGCGTTCTGTCCATTACGATAATAAACAAGAGTGGTGCTAGAGCACTTCCCTGCTGGACTCCCCTCTTCGTCTCAAACCATTCAGAGCGACCATTTCCTATTTGGACACTACTCTTGCAAGTTTGATACAGCATCTTTTACTCTGTCAATCTGGTAATAGGGCACTATTAGATCTTCCACGCATTTCCATATATTATTGCGAGGGACACTATCATATGCCTTCTCAATTGAGACAGTAAAAGTAGTAGATGAATTTTGTTATTTGGGTAGGAATATAGCTTCTGATGGCCGAAGTAAAGAAGATATAAAATGCAGAATGGCTATGGGGAGAAAAGCGTTTCTAAAGAAGTGAAACTTGTTAACATCCAATATTAATTTAAATGTTAGGAAGTCCTTCCTGAATGCATTTGTCTGGAGTGTAGCATTGTATGGAAGTGAAACGTGGACGATGAGGAGTTCAGATAAAAAGATGATGGAAGCTTTTGAAATGTGGTGCTACAGACAAATGATGAAAATTAAATGGGTAGATCACGAGACTAATGAGGACGTACTTAAACGAATTGGGGAGTTTCTGGCATATCCTGACTAAGAGAAGGGATAGATTGGTTGGACACATTCTGAGACATCAAGAAATTGTTAACTTAGCATTAGAAGGAAGTGTGTGGGGAAAAAATCGTAGAGGGAGACCGAGGGACGAATACAGTAAGCAGATTCAAAACGATGTAGGTTACCAAAGGTATTCTCAGATGAAGAGACTTGCACAGGACAGGGTAGCGTGGAGAGCTGCATCAAACCAGTCTGCGGACTGAAGAGCACAACCAACTTAGTCAAACGTACCGGGTGATCAAAAAGTCAGTATAAATTTGAAAACTTAATACATCACAGAATAATATAGGTAGAGAGGTAAAAATTGACACATGTTTGGAATGACATGAGATTTTATTAAAACAAACAAAATAAAATAAAATTAAAAAAAAGTAAAGAATAAAAACGTTATCGGGCCTTTTTTCTTCGAGGAACTGCGTGATTCTGGTTTTGTAACTGCTACCGTGACGGGTGAGAGGTACGCCGATATGTTACAGAATCGCATCATCCCCAGTTTGGCTGATAAACACTTGCTGGAACGTACGAGTTTTATGCAGGATGGCGCTCCACCCCATATTGCTGGACGCGTGAAAGATCTCTTGCGCGCGTCGTATGGTGATGATCGTGTGCTCAGCCGCCACTTTCATCATGCTTGGCCTCCCAGGTCCCCAGACCTCAGTCCGTGCGATTATTGGCTTTGGGGTTCCCTGAAGTCGCAAGTGTATCGTGATCGACCGACGTCTCTAGGGATGCTGAAAGACAACATCCAACGCCAATACCTCACCATAACTCCGGACATGCTTTACAGTGCTGTTCACAATATTATTCCTCGACTACAGATCGAATGATGGTGGACATATTGAGCATTTCCCGTAAAGAACGTTATCTATGCTTTGTTCAAAATGTTCAAATGTTTGTTAAGCTTATGGGACTTAACTACGGGGTCATCAGTCCCTAAACTTACAAACTACTTATGAACTACTTACGAACTAGGACGGCACAAATATCCATGCCCGAGGGGGGATTCGAACCCCCGACCGTAGTGTATCTATGCTTTGTCTTAATTTTTTATGCTAATTATTGCTCTTCTGATCAGATGAAGCGCCATCTGTCGGACATTTTTTGATTATTATTTTTTTTACCCACTTTAGGTTGCAGTAGTAAAACTAAAAGTGGGCCTTTGCATTCGTCTTTTGACAGCTCGAAATTTAAATGAAAATAACGGCTTAAACATTCATCTAACACGATAATTGAAGAACCGTATTTGTAGAGGAGAAAATTCTCTACAACTTTGCTCTCTTGTGGTTTTTTTTTTTTTTTTTTTTTTCATATCTCGTGTCGTTTCAGAGATATTTGCAAAAATAACTGCGATTTTGGGATGTCAGTCTGTCTGTCCGTAACGTGTTCCCTGTTTTTAAGACGAACCGTTCGACCGATCAGCACCAAATTTTACAGACATAATTGTAGGCCGCCAGAGACCAGAACCTCCCTTTTTCAAATTTTTCGGACAAAAAATTCGGTAGTAATACCAAAAAAGGCCGTTTGTAATATAATTGTAATTGGGGAAAATTCTCCACAACTTCGCTCTATTATGTTTTATAAAGGCGATTTGACAATGTCTACCTGTCTGTAACGTGTTCCCACGTTTTAGGTCGAACCGTTCAACCGATCGGCACCAAATTTTACAGACATAATTGTTGGCTACGAGAGACCACAACCTCGCTTTTTGAAATATTTCGGACAAGAAATACGTTAGTAATACGAAAAAAGCCGATTGTAATGTAATTTAATTGCAAATAAACCGTTCATCTGACGCGAAAATTGAATAAACGAATTTGTAGAGGAGAAAATTCTCTACAACTTTGTTCCCATAAATTGTTTTCATATCTCGTATCTTTTGAGAGATATTTGCAAAAATAACGGAGTTTTGACACCTTTCATTGAATTAACGAAAACCAGTCGTTCGCAGATATCACGTGACATTCCTCGTCCAGAACTCTCTCTGGCATACGCCATCTTGAGTTGCGTATTTGATGATTGTCTTATTGTAACTTACACATTGTAATTTCAAAGCAATGGCCTACTGAAGAATTAACAAGAACACGTTCTTCGTACGATAAATGATAATCTAGTGTCTACAAATGCCATATTAGCATCAGTTAACAACGGCTATCAATAGTATGAGATTAAAGAATAAATCTTCCACTTGTTAGCCGAAGCGTAGTAGGTAATGCGTTGGACTGTGACTCTGAAGGACAGTGGATCGGAACCCGCCACTACCTAATTTTTTTTTTCCTAAAAGGGTTTCAGACACTCTTATTGACTCATTTTTTATTATTTAGATTATTATTTTGGTCCAAAATGTTTGCAAAAACTTATAAAACTACAAATCTAAAGTGGTCCGTAAAACACGCAAATGCGAAATATTTTTCCGGGTCTAGTAAAACTCCATGTCATTACAAGCATGTGTGTCAATTTATACCCCTCTATCTTCATTATTCCCTGATTTATTAAATTTTCAAATTTATACTGACTTTTTGATCACCCGGTATATACTTCTTTTGCACTCTCACCATGTGACGCGAAAGTTGTTCAGATTCAGAGAATGTTTTGAACACGATTCCTTTAACATTTACGCGAAAATCAATTGTGGTTCATAGAAGCGGATTTCCAAAATCTATTCTAGAGTGTTTACAAGACCAACCTAAAGGGGAATTCAGAAATCGGTGAAACCCAGTTTTTGGGAGCCCATATATGTGGAGTGACAGTAAATGACTTTTTAGAATATCTTCCATGTAAGAAGTTTAAAGAACCTGTTCTGGGATACATCTGTAAAAAAAAAAAGTAAATAAACAAAGGTAGAGAGTTGTTCTCAGTTTTGTTACAGTTGTGTTGGCCGCGATAGATTAGCCGTGCGCACTGGAGCGCCGTGTTGCGGTGCGCGCAGCTGTTCGCCGTCGGGGGTTCGAATCCCCCCTCGGGCATGGATGTTTCTGTTGTCCTTAGGTTAGTTCACCTAAGTTTAAGGAGTTTGTAGCCTACGGACTAATAACCACGCAGTTGAGTCCGATAGATTTACAAACATTTGAACAGTTGTGTTGAAGAAATCAAACAGTTTAATACTTTCGTAGTACGCAACTGCGGTATTGAGTACTATGAATAAAATGGATAATTTACTTTATTCTCGGAATTTCAGAGAACATTCTCTGATTCACGCGAATAAAGCGAGTAGGAATGTACTCAGCTAGAATAAAAAGGTGGGGGTAGTTGCTCAGGGCAAAGAACATTCATAGATTTTGTACGAATATAGAGAAATTTATCACAAGCGGAGAAAATTCTCCGTTTTGTGATGTGAGCTCTCTAGGATACTTCGAGCTGAGTAACGTCTATTAAGGTTACGTTTTACTGTGGTTAACAATAAAAATGACAGAATTTGTGTTGCTTAGAACGCAAAAGAAGATACCTTATACGTAGACTGGAGTAATCCGAGAAGAAGTTTACACAAATAAAATATTATTTGGTTACCGAGTAGCTCCCTTCACAAAAATGATTACAGTGTTACTTCAAGATTGTTCTCGGTGGAATTTTTTCATTTTTGACATAGAAATGAACACTAGTGAATTCATTTTGCATGATGGAGTGCGTGTTTACAATTGTAAATAGTTACGTAACAAAATTAGATTGTATGTTTCGAAATAGGGTCTATTCATAAGGCCTTATCGTGTCAATTGCAAATGAAATGCATCTCAGTTTTTCACAGTCTGTACCACAAAATAGATACTGGTGCAATACTTAAGTTACGTTTTTTGTTACGTTCTTGTTCAATCTATCCAAACCGCTTGACTTATTGAAGTTAGGTTTTCTGACAACGAAAATCTTAGTTTCTGTTATGTTAGGAGTAAATAGACGCAACAGAACAATTAATTACAGATTAATTACAAAACTAGCGGTCAGTTTCTCGAAGCAAAACAGTACGGCCTTTCATGCAACTTCATGGCACATTACAATTGTATGCCGGAACCGGGATTCGAACCTGAGACCTTTGCCTTTGGCGGGCAAGCGCTCTACCGTCTGAGCTATTCCAGCAAGCTTGACGCCATGTCCTCACAACTTCACTTCTGCCAGTACTTCGTCTCCTACTTTCCAAACTTCAAAGCGCTTGCCCACGAAAGGTGAAGGTCCCAGGTTCGAATCCCGGTTCCTGCACACAATTTTAATCTGCCAGGAAGTTTCATATCAGCACATACTCAGCTCAAGAGTGGAAGTTTCGTTCCGTACGACCTTCAGTTTTTTAATGCACGAGCAGACCATTGTGGTCGTATTTAAACAAAAGTACCTCGTGTTCAAAAACTCTGACAGAGATCACGGTTGAAACACATGAAACTTTGATGTGTTCTTAAAATATCGTTCCCATATTGTGTTAAGCTAACTTCAATAACTGAAGAGTTTCACGCATGTCGAAAATTAGGTAAGATTGTCATAAAATTAATTTTTATAACTGCTCATACTTATTCAATAACTTTCTGCCGCATAAGAAACTAAAATCTAAACGCAGCACAGCTCTCCCTGAACACGTAGGCATCTTCTGCATAATTGTAGACCGAATAATTTGCATCATTCAGCTATTTGAAACAAATATACGACTAACTAGCTGTTCTATACCAGACGTGACTAACCGAGAACTTACTTAAGGCGGGGAGATAGCGAGAAAGAAATTTTTGCTCAGAGCGTATGCTTTGCTTCGAAGTTTGTATAAATACGATATCGTGAACGTACCCAGAGAACGTTCATTTGCTCTGAAAATCGTCTCCGGAGCATGTGCTCTTTCTTATTTTTACGGTCCATCCAGCCTTATACAGTGACCAAACTTTGGTAAATGTTTATTCTTGCATTTTTCTTAGTTGTATAAGACTTCTTTGCGTCGTTAAGACATTAGCATATACTCTGGGCGGATTCTGACACTGGCCAAGTTGTTGTTGTGTTGAGACACTGGACTCGCATTCGGGGAAACGCTGGTTCAAAACCGCCTCTGGCCTACGGTTGTTGTTGCTGCTGTGGTCTTCAGTCCGCAAACTGGTTTGATACAGCTCTCCACGCTACCCTGTCCTGTGCAAGTTCGGCAACCTACATCCTTTTGAATCTGCTTACTGTATTCGTCCCTGGGTCTTCCCCTACGATTTTTACCCCACACACTTTGTTCTAATGGTAAGCTGACAATTCCTCGATGTCCCAGAATCTGCCCAACCAATATTTGTGTTGTGAAGACCTATTCTAATTTTATACCTGCCGGCCGCGGTGGCCGAGGTGACTGAGGCGCTCCAGTCACGGTCAGCACGGCCACTACGGTCGGGGGTTCGAATGCCCCCTCGGGCATGGATATTTGTGCCGTCTTTAGTATAAGGTAGTTCATAAGTAGTTTGTAAGTTTAGGGACTGATGACCCCGTAGTTAAGTCCCATAAGCTTAACAAACATTTGAACATTTTTTTTTTTTTTTTTTTTTTTGAATTTTATACCGCCCAGTTTGTCATGAAACATTTATAATTCGCTGCACTTATTGACATAAAATGCAACTTTTATAAAAGGTCTCATGTTCATAGGTATTTTGTTGTTATTTATTTAGGACTACCACACAACATAACGAACATAAGCACAAGCGCAGAAATAAGCGGCTCAATAGAGGTAAAGCAGGAATTCCAGTCCTTTGATTTGGTAAACAGTGTGATTCCAGCAACTGATGCCTCGCCTCGTGTGCTCAAGCACGGTAGACTCGCACGTTGACCACACACGTTCAGACACACGCTCCGTGTCACGACGGCTTTACCTTTAGAAGCGATTTAGGAGACAATCTGAACAGCTCTCTTAGACTATTTGCGAAAAACTGTCGTCCCTCGATTATTAAAGTCACCAGAAGATCAAAAATAGCTGTAAAATGATTTAGATTAAGATGCCTGTATGGTACAAAATTGGCAATGGACTCTTAATAATCCACATCCTCATGAGCAGTAAAAAAGATCCGATAAACTTCATTTATACGACAAACCAGATAAATATAAAGGCCGTAAATTCATTGAAATACGTAGGAATTACAATAATAAACAACTTAAATAACAAAGAACGAGTAGAAAATATTGTAGGGAAGACAAACCAAACGCTACGGTTCATTGGCAGAATACTTAGAAGATGCAACAGTGCTACTAAAGACACTGTCTACACTACACTATTTTCGAGTATTACTGTGCATTGTGCGATACACACCAGGTAGGACTTGTGACGTTACAGATACAGGGGGAAGCTGATGGTTTCCATGTGGGAGGCGGGTTCTGCCAGGCTGCTGGGTTCCCCAGCCGGCCGGCTACCAGTTTGGACCTCGTGGATGGCATAAAGCAGGTGGTCAGGGTTTGCCTAATGTGCTCGGAAACTGGAAGCAACGCTCTTGAATGAGAGAGGGCGGCTAACCCAGAATGCAACTGAAATACAATATAGCCACACTCATTATTCTAAAAATCCATATAAAATCAGGGAATGATCGTACGGCAAATAAAGTTATATGAATGGATGCAGGAGACTCGAGAGAATCAAACTCCGTAATTACAATTTCAATATCCTTACAGATAAAAGCTGACAAATTGCAGTACAATAATAATATTATAAGACATATTGACAATTATTGATACATAGTGTTTATCAGTAACAGTTTAAGAAGCAAATGGGCAGCATTGCACCACGCTACCTATCTTAAAAGACGCACCACGTTACTTCCGTATTCCTTCAATAAACTTTCTTTTACTCTCTTGCTCTGCTTTTCGTTGAGGTAGTAATGTCCTTGTGTCAGAACATAGTTTCCACCACAGAAACACAAAACATGAACCCATCAAAGCGCATTACATTTATATGTGTATTTCATTATATTTAATACTATTGTTAGTAACCTATTTATGTTGTACACTGTCAAATATTTCATAGCCGACTAAAATTAGATATGCAGCAGATAATTTATATATAAACAATTATATGAATTTGTGGACAACTGAATGTATTTGCATAAAAAGCCATGATAAATATTAGTTGTGTAACTATATTTCCACGGCGGCAGTATATTTTAACAGTGAGACGCCACGCTTAATAGCTACCTGAGCAAAAAGCCGCAGTCTCAACCATTTTTAGTACAGTTAAGTATATATTTGTTTGTTGAATGTAAACAACATTTGTAGGGATGTGGTCAAAGCATTTAATTCTGTGATATTCAAATGTATAAAATTTTGGAAGTGATAAACTGTGTACAGTAGTAGGGCTGTGAAACTGATAATTCAGCAATCGTGTACTCGTGTGATGACAAAGTTTTATAACAAATACCATAGTTAATCGCAGATTAATTTGGAACTGCAATGTTGGATGGATTTCACTAATTTATTCTCGAGTGTGTGATAAATATGACTCATGAACACTAGTTGGAGAAATATTCAGTCATTTATCAATGTATAAAGTTGGACCACCTCCGCATATTTATTTTCTTACATAATTTCCAAATACAATGTGACATTTGTCATGCCGCTTTATAAGCTTCAAATAGTCTGCCAGGAAAACATCGGGGCGTTGCATATCAAGAAGCGTTGAACGACTTGTTTGACGTCAGCATTGCTTCCAAAGCGCCTTCTGCCGAGTCTTCTTCAAAGCTGGAAGCAGATGGAAGTCACTGGCACGAGACCAGAACTGTCTTCCAACTCACCCTCGTATAAACTGTGAAAATAGCCTGAACATGTTGCGGGGGAAATGGTTTTAGTTGTTGTCTCTGCAATTATCAGCATAAATTAATAGGTTCGTTTTCACTAAGAAACCTTTTTAAATCTAATATAAAAATGTGCAACTGTACATTGTGAGATTACCGCCTAATAGAAATACCGGTAATCAATAGCATTTGATAATTAAACAGTATGAAGTTCACTGCAAACATTGACCATGCCAATGCACTAAATGTTACACGATTTTAATCTTATTAATTATGGCAGCAATGTATGTACACAGTTGGGTGACAACATTTATAGTTAGGCCATAGGTAGAAATTCTCCACGTTGAGATTTGCTGTGTGCTTGTAACTGACGGGAGGCCAGCGAGCAGGCCGACGTTGGTGGCTTGTTCCAGCTTAGGATTTCCAGTTCGTTTCCGGTGAGGGGAGAGAGAGGGACAATGGCGAGTGCCAAGCACAGTGCAGTGCACAAATATTGTAATACTACTGGCATTTGAAGTAATACGATGCAGTTAGGAACCTTTAAGGCCCTCATTACAAAATAGCCTGTTGATAAATAAACAATACATTAGCTGATATAGTCACATCTAACGTAATATGTTTAATTGACAATGAAAAGTAATAAATTACCAATAAATACAAGACAGTTACACAATTAGCATTGCAATGTTTGTTTATCAAAATAATATATTAACTATTTCTCATTTTATTTTCAATTAATCTTTTGTATTTTATCTTTATCTTGAAGTATTAGTTAAATCACTTATCTGTGGTATAAGAAATTGCACGATTATGATAAACAGTACAAAGGATATTTATACTAATATAAAAACGTAAGAAAATATTTGTTTAATGTGTAGTGTAATTATGATTTTAAGTAAAGTTTTAGAAATGTATTGGCTGAGCGCTGTACGTTGGCAAATCGGTTAGAACAGTTCACATGGGGAAGTTGATGACGTAGGGGAAAAAACCCGGCAGTTGAGCTTTTGGCGCGCGTGCGCGAGGGCAGGAAGTGGGGACCAGAGAGCACGTGGTGTGGCTGGCCGGGCGGCGTCGCTCGGCAATCGGTCGGCATGTGGATCTCGAGGTGGTGACTTTAGATTTGTCTGTGGCAATCGCCACGTGTGGTTGCACGTCGTAGACTGTACCAAGTTAAATCGAGTTCTACTGTGTGTTTGTGAATATTTAGCCGGTGGAACAAGGTGTGCATCGCATTGAATTAAAGTGACTGATTTGTTAATGTAACATGTGTCGTCGCATAGGCATGAACATAAACGGTGTTTGAAACAGCCACGTGGTGTGAAAACAATTCGCGACAAATATTCATTTTGTCTGGGGGCTCACGAGCTATAACTTTATTTGGTAAATGTGTCGACGTACAGACGTATCAGCCAAAGGGTTCAAATATTGTGAAATAAACAACAAAGTGAACTTTCACGTGTTTTCAAAAATAGTAGTTAGTACACCCTTTTCTCTCATGAACTTGATTTTATTATGTATTTTTTTTTTGTTAATCATATGCAGGGAAGGAAAGCTGCGAACGTGTGAATCATCCCCTAGAAACGAGTCAAACAGTCGCAATCACAGTTCCAGTGTTTTTGCATGTTTAGGAATTTGGTTCGCAGTTGGTGGTTGTGAGTTTTAGAAATTAATCTTTCCCTATTTTAAACTCTCACCCCGACCTTCACGCTCGCAACATCTATATTGAAATTTCCTATATAGTGTATATTGATATAATTTTAGAGGTTCTGGCTTATCTATTCGGAAATGAAACTTTAATAAGAAAACCTCAGTATATCCCCAGATAACTGAATATGGTGATGTGGCATATAGAAGGTAGGAAAGTACACCAGTTAGCCAGTGTGCCTGGAGAAGGTCTAGTATTAAGAGTAACTGGCTAGGTGTGAGCGCAACTGTGTAAATATTACGTGGTCTCTTACACATAGAGGTTATGTTGGGGTAAACATTTATCATGTGCGATGTACACCGATTTTCCCACCCTTTATTTGGTGGTTTACGACCCGTGTAATACTATAAGTAACGACACTGAAATGTACCACTTTGCATCACGACTCAGTAAAGGTTATATTCCATGTTACTGTCACTATCTCCAACACAGATAGCAGGAACTTTCGATATTTTAATTATAGCCTGAACCTCGAGTTTGTGTGTTTCTTAAAAACCAAAGGATAGAATGAAAATCAAACAGTTTATTATTTTACTACGTAGTTCTCCCGTATAGGGTCCTATCTTTATAATCTTTTGAATTTTCCAAATATCCTAATGAAATATTAGCACTGTTTACTAATTTTTGTATATAATTTTTAAAATAATTTGAATGCTGTTGCTTCTTGAAGTTTATCTTATCAAAGATTAACATTACGTAATTTACTGTTTGGAACTACTGAACCTCAAATTACAAAATAAATTAGAAATAAAAACTAACAAATCTTATTAAAATGCAGAAGTGAAATATGCTTTGAAAGTGTCTTTTACAGTAATCAATTTAATAATTTTGCTTGTGTAATAATACAGTAATTAAAGGTTAGAAAATTGATAGCTTGCTTAAAGGTATGGTAACGCAATAGGACAAAATAGCACACATTTCACGTACCATACCCACAGTGAATTATTTGACGACTTAAGTGATCATTCACAGCATGTGCACTTAGAAACTTCTTAGGATTAGAATAACATCACTTTTTACAAAATTAATGTTTAGAAAGTGACTATCAAATGAAACTGACACTGCACTAAAAATGAAAGTCGTTATAACTTATACAGTGTCATTCATAACAAAATTACTATTGCTCCATAGAGTATAGATTTAAATACATTAGGTTTCTACATTACCTTCTAGTTTCTACTTCTTGAATATACTAAAATTTCCAAACAAACTATCAGCATAATTTTTCAGTGTGTGTGTGTGTGTGTGTGTGTGTGTGTGTGTGTGTGTGTGTGTGTGTGTGTGTGTGTGTGGTGTTTTTAATTGAAGTTAAAATAGTCAATGAAATTTGTGTCTTATTATAAACCTACAGTATAAATTTTTTTGAATCTAATCTGCTAGCATCATAATTGACTAATAACCAGTGCAGTAAAATATATTGAGGCTTTGATGGAGGTTATGTAATTTGGCAAAAACCTTTATTTTTGTAACCAGAAAAGGGAATAGCAACTAACAGCAAGAAAGATTAATGAACCAAAATGTTTATTCCCTTGGTAAGCCATTTTTATGGTTTCTTACAATTTTATTTATTTTCTTAGAGCAACAGTTTTCATACACACAAATGTATCATGAAATAAGTTGTATTTTGAATTATTTGGTTCTTTGTTCATCTAATTGCAGTCCAATTACTCTAAGTTTCCTGTGGCTTTTTACAATTGTTAAATCATTAGTTGATTTGCTTTGGAGCAATGTCACTGTAAGGACATATAGTATAAATACCCCTGCACCATGATCATAAAGACCATTCTCGACAAAGAACTCTTTCTATAAAAAAGTTATCACTGTATTGCTGTCCCAATCAGGTAGTAAAGCACAATCAGCAGATGTTAAATCGAAATAATTGAAAAGCGATTTAAGGTCAATTTTACTATTCACTCTTTCAGAGAATCAACATTGAAATCCCCACAGATAATAATTTGCTTCAGCCTGTTTCACAGGATAGTACAACAGGGAATCCAGGTTTGTCAGAAATAGGTGAAAAATTTCCTGATCAGGATCTATACACCATTAAGATTGTGGACCTTAGAACACAAGAGGGGTCTAAGTAACATTTCTGAAACCTCCAGTTTAACATGACATATGGTAGTTAAAATCGCAATCTTGGAAGTGGTCAATCAATCTAACAAGGAGCCTTCTGGTGTCAGAAATTCAGTTCTGGATGGTACTTTGCAGGATAGTAGTAAACCTCAAGTGTGTTTACTCACTGAAGTCCTAAACTGGACAAACTGGATATTAAAGCATGCCATTTAGACCACTTTGATTCTAAGGTCCACAATTATGATAACACCAAAATTTAAGCTCTCAGGCACATGCATCATGTTGCTCTACACTAAACTTTTGTTTCTAAATGTTTCACATAATTAAAACTTTTAATGTATATGGCAGCTCCTCCATTACCTTATTTTCTCTACTTACTAGTGTCGACTATTCGTATTCACCACCATATACTGTTTCTGAACCAGTGATAATGTGATGGTCAGAAACATCCATTAGAGCCTCTGTTTCTGAATCTTAGAAACTCATCTACTTTATTCTTTAATCCTCCAATATTCCGAAGTATACAGACATTTTTTGCTTTACGTTTGTGATAACCTTGTGACATTTCAACATTTTTGGCACCAGCCTGTCCAAGCCGCTTTCTGGACACTGAACTTAGGTACTCCTATAGGTGTCTGCTCTTAGGACTTTGGTAACAACATTGCTAACACATCGAGGGGCAGATCTTTCGAAGTGAAACCTACCAATAGCATCCACATGAACAAAACTCTTGTCTGACCCAGTGTGTGCAGTTGATCTAACTAAATACTACTATTTACAGAAGTGTTGAACTTAGGTTGATCATACTACATGAATGCAAGTGCGTATCCAACATTTATATGATTCGTTGCAGAAGCTTTTTTACCAGGTCACTTTCAATATTTTAGTGCTATCAGTAATGTTTCCCACTCTAACGCACTATCACAACATGATCCTGCTTTGTAATGCCCTTGCACAAAGATATTATAGCCTCTATCACATGGCTAAGACATGCAGTGTGCTTGAAAGAATTTCCATCTTGTATCTGACACCTAACTTTTCCTGTAGAATCTGGACTTAAACTCATCCATTGGTGCTATCTAACAGAACTTTCGTCCTTCATTCTACTTCTCTTGAAACAGTTGGTTTCGCATTGAAAGTCTGTTTCGTGTAAACTACACATGCTAGCAAGCAAATCTGCATGTGTCCCATTGTCTCTGTACCACTTTCCACATTATGTGACCCATCTCCCCTCTTAACCTCATCAGTTCCTCCCTAGCACTAATCTTCACCGCCTGTTCCATTTTCCTGTCTCTTGAACAGACTTTACAATAAAATGGAGAGAGTTTATTTCCCTAACCCCATTCAGCTAATTCTCCCCAACGAACCCATCTGTTAAGATCTGTGTAGAAAACCAGAACTGCCTTATGGCATCTCAAACAATTTGCACTCATGTTCACAAATTAGTTTAAGAGATTAAGCTAACAATAAAGATCAAAGCAGACACAAAAGTTATATAGTACATTAATGTGTGTGTTATCTTAGTACAATAACGCAAATGCACTTCAAATTGCATTAGAATACTAAATCTGCACACTCGAAAAATTTGGCACAAAATAATTGAATGTAAACAAAGATGTGTACAGTTGTTAGAGGAAAATAAATTTAATTTTCCTGCATTAAGAAAGCAGCAATGAAGGAATACTATGTACGTAATTTTTTAGAGTGGAAAACAAACGACATTATTAAACTGACTGTGCCAAAACTTAACGAAAAATCAGGCTTTAAGACTAATTTTAATCTTGCCCCTTTTACTGGGAAAATACGCACGTGGAAATTAAACCTTTCATGATGAGTGAAGAAAAAATTAAAATGTTTGATTACTTGTTGGTTTGAAACTAAATTTTATTAAGATCTAAATTACTTATCTTTACGACAGTTCAAACCTCGCATGTCTGGCCTTGCGAAGGCTTACCAACCTGTGTTTCTACCTGAATAGTCATAGCCTGGATTAGAGTCTCCGACGTTTGATACATTGGTTTACAAAACTTAAATCGTTTCTGACACACAGGTAATATTTGTTGGCACACTGTTCGGAAATTACATGGTCAAACAGAAAATGCTCCCAAAGTGGCACATTTTTATGAGTCAGAGCTGCGAATCGTGTTACGGTGAAATTGCCTATATTCATTTATGCAGCTGATAGAGAAGGTGAAACGTGCAGCTAAGAAACTTTCCTCGAGTATCTTCATAATTTTAAAATCATTACTGATCCATAAATCTTGCAGTATACAAACAACACAAAACAAAGTGTACAACACATATGGAGCTTACGCTACTACATATTGTTTAGTATGTTTCGAAAATGGAAATTCAGGTAACAAATAATGTTTTCAATTCTTTGAATATTAGTTTAGTATTGGACCAAAATGACTCCCTTTACTAATGTGCGTCCCTTTTTTATGGCCACAGAAAGGGATTGTCAGATTGTGCATTTCAAATTACGTAATATTATTGTCAGACAATTATTTTAACTTTATAACGCCTAATTCTTCTCAGAAGAAATACATGGATAAACCACACCAACCACTATGCAAACAACCATATACGCCTTGTCAAAAATGTCGTTCAAATGTTTGTAAAGTTATTGGACCTAACAGCAGAGGTCATCAGCTCTTAAATTTAAAAACTACTTAAGTTAATTTATCCTAAGAACTACAGTCAATCATGCCTGAGGTGAGGACTCTAACCTCTGGCGTGGAACAGCCACATGCATCATAGCAAGGTACCATAGTGCACGACTATTCCACCGCGGCATACACTTTGTCAAGTAACAGTTTCTTAGCTAAGCTATATGTCATTAAACATTATGAGAAATAAGTTAACTGATGAACGTTTGTGGTTGTTTACATAATGCGTTTGACTAAAGTTATGTATGTGACAAGGAGTGAGTATGTATTTCATTCAGTTAGAAATTTAACTGTAGCTGGAGTTCCCCAGAGATGAGTTATTTCCATTTCGTGTCATCCAGATGTGTCACAAGCAGTTTGTCTTGTTGGAATCTGGACTTTTCTTGGCTTAGGTTCCTGAAACGGAAAAATCAATTAATAAAACAACAAGAAATGCATAACAGCATTGTTCTTAAGCAGCATGACAGGTGGGTTTCTGTAATGTGAAGTGCACTTCAGGAAACAGCAGCTGTAGTATGCCTGAAACTTTTGCTGGTAGGTGCTCGAAAATAACTACCAAAGAGTAATTTGTTCTCCACAGACCTGGAAGCAGGAAAATCAGATTACGAAATGAATAAAAGACATTAGTATGTCCTTGATTACAACCAAGTATAACACCACAGGGGAAAAAGTCTCAACAAATTATGGGAAGTTAATCTCATATACCAGTAAACTGAATGAGGTAAAACACAGTTGGCATTTTTGTAAATACTAGTTGCATTTAAGAAAAAAGTTGTTAATATTAAAGCTAGATTTAAACATTAATAGAGATCCTGTGGTATGTTCTATGTTGTTTGTGTACTTATGAGAGGATCATCTCAGAGCGAAGTTAATTGGAATGTGGCCAAATGGTTGGTGTTCACATGCCGGGCACTTCTGTCACTGAAGTGGCTTATTGTTTAGTGTTTTTGGTGGTAGCCATTTAAGGATTATACATTGTACAAGGAAATTTAATATTATCCATCAAGTAAAAAAATTAAAAATTAAAAGAATTGCTGTTTGGATCAACAAAAGGAAATTATTTTGTCGTATAAGTTCTGTTGCAGGCTGTTACAAAAATTCAGATGTTAACTCAGTCATACACCATCACAGGCCTATGACGCTCGATTGAGGGTGTTACAGAACTAAAAAATGTCTGGCACTTGATCCACGAGTATCACTTTCAAAAGTAAAGGCGTGCACTAAAACAATGTGTCAATACAAAGCGAATTGTCAAACAATAAACACAAGGAATATAAAATATTGCGTACTGCAGCAGTGTAGTCAATAACGAAAGTAGCACAGAGAACAAGAGAAAATCTCATGTGTGCAAATGGAGACACACTATCTCTCTCTCTCTCTCTCTCTCTCTCTCTCTCTCTCTCTCTCTCTCTCTCTCTCTCTCTCTCTCTCTCTCTGCGCGTGACTGGCAACGCCCAATCTACAGTCCGGCAACGCCCAATCTACAGTCCGGCAACGCCCAATCTACAGTCCGGCAACGCCCAATCTACAGTCCACAGTCTATGAAAAACATATTCATGATATAAGTAGTACACATGTACCAGTTTTACAGCTGTCATGTTCGCTGTTGGACCAAGTAAGGAGTGCCGGTCTGAATGCCGCGTTTCACAACACCTCTAAAATGGGCCCGGTCAGGGTCACATGCAGCTGCACATCGGCCTGCTCCGGCCCGTCGTACACGTGCGCGCGCACAAACTCGCAGCAGACGTATCTGAGGCGGGGGCAGCGGCTCAGCGCGGCCAGGTAGTCCACGCAGCTGCTGCGCATCCCCAGGCGCCGCAGCCTGGCCAGGACGGTCGGCATGTCCGGAGCGGATACGGAGGCACCGACGGTCCGCAGCGGCCGGCCGTCCGCGCGGCTAGGCGGCCGCAGCTGGCTCAGCCGCAGCTGCCGCAGCTGCGGCCAGCGCCACCGCCGCGGCACAGTGCGGCCGGGCGCTGCCGAGCAGGTGACGCGCAGCTCGCGCAGCCGGGCGCAGCCCTGCAGCGCGGACAGGTCGCGCACGCAGCTGCAGCGGTCCAGCTGCAAGGACTCGAGCTGCCCCAGCGCCCCCACCGCCGCCACCAGGTCGCCCTCCTGGAAGTAGGGACGGGAAAAACAGACCGGTTAAATGCGCAATTGGTGTTGCAATTTTTTCGGTCTTTAATCGGTGTCAGTTGTAACTCATTTGGTTAGCTGCACCGTAGTCTGAGATGGGAAGGCGTACTGGCCACAGTTCAGATCTGCCCAGAAAATTAATGGAAGGGGTCGGAGTGCCGGCCAGCCATGATGTGGTTTTTAGGCGGTTTTCTATTCCCCCTAGGTGAATACATGGCTGGTCCCCAAGACCTTACTCAATTCGCAAACATCTCATAACACTTTACACTTTCACATGTGTAGTGGCATACTGCATATGGTACATTTCAGTTATACATTTCCTGCTGGGAGGCATGGGGTGGCGACAGGAAGAGTATCTGGCCACCCTGTAAATATTTAACACTGAAATCTATATTTAACAAAACCAATACTGCATGTGCAGGAACATGGCCAAAAAGGAGATTTAGTGTCGGTTGTAACTGGTATTGACCCACTTTATGTTACGCTAGCAACACTGAAATTGGGCCTTTGTGATAACGGCTTAACTGATCACCTAACACAAAAATTGAATAAATGAATTGTTAGAGGAAAAAATTCCCCACAAATTTGCTCTTATTTCCGTAACTCCCATAGTATCGGAGATATTTGCAAAAATAATAGCGATTTCATATTGTCACTTGCTTTCATGTAAACCAGTACAGGTAAAGAAGAATAAGAACTTGAAAGAGCAATGACTACCAGGGCAAGAGAGGTGATAACTTGTCGGAAATAGATGATGAAAATATAGGACAGATATTAAAATAACAAATATGTAAAACTTCAAAGTAGTATGTGTTTGTCAAAGTTAAACATAAACATCAAATAATTGTGGCCATTTGTTAAAATACAGTCTTAGAATATTACGTGTGTAGTGAACAGATATTATTACAATAGAAGAGTCGTAATCTCAGCATCCATATTTTTTTATTATTTATATTGTTATTTTTCTCTGAAATTTTTTATAATTTTTACAAACTCCAGGAAAACCTAGAGTGCGCCATAAAACACACCAGAGGGATTGTTGTTTGTTATTGCCAATAACCACTAAAGACACTGGCACAACTATTTTAATTAGTAGTGCTTTTAAATTTTTTTCATAATTAAAAAATACAAAACCTAGTAATACTTGCTCCTAAAATTTCCCCTGCTATGAAATATATGATTATTGCAGAAACGAAGAACAGACACATGGCATAAGAGTTGGTAAACCTGTTGTCGAGGTAATAGTGCACCTACTGCCTTGTGGCATGGCATATCAGATAAGGCATCTACTTTGTCTGCCATTTCTATGAAATATCAGATAAAGCATACTATGGCTGCAGTAATAGATTAGAAATTAGGAATGCAGTCTTAGTTCATAATAAAAATACAAGAAATCAAGTAGTAAAAACAAAACCAGAGAAATCTCATTCATTAAAATGACCAGTTTCGGTGCACTTTGTGCTCTTAACCTGATAGCCAACAAAATTTGCCAATGGTCATTTTAATAAATGAGTTATCTTGACTACTTTCATCGCCAAGAACAGATTGTTCTCACCTCCACCTCGCGTAGCTTAAGACTTTAAAAAGAAAAAAAAAGCTGATCTGTTGCCTGTGTGTACATTTTAAGCCTGTATCTATTTGTAACCCTTGAAAGCGGCCAACCTCAGTTTTCATTCTTTTGTACTGACCATCCATAGTGCCCAAATAGTGATGCGATTCTTGACAACATGATTTTTCAGCCGAGGTTCAGAATCAATAGAAGAAAACTGATTTTTTTAAATAGTCTTCAACTCCACGTTGCCTATATTACCAAGTTTGTTAATTATACATATCTTTAAGAAAAGCCTTTCAAGCGTTCAGCCTGGAGCATAGTGCCTCTAATAAAATTACTCCATGATCCCCTATTCAACGCTAACATTGATGCCTCGTCTGATGTTACGCCTTCTACTTCAAAATCATACTTCACCGAATCTAAGTACTTTCTTGTTGGTCTACTTCGACTCCTCTTACCCTCCGCAGCCATGCCCATCAGTCTCTTAGGTAACCTTGCTTCTCCCATCCATGTAACATGACCTCACCATGTCAGTCTGTTCGCTCTAACTGCTCCATCTATGGTGTTCATTCCCAGTTTTTCTTTGATTTCCTCACTATGGACACCCTCCTGCCATTTTTACCATCTATTAGAACCTGCAATGATTATTGCTACTTTCATATCTGTAACATGTAAGGTAACCTCACCATTATCAATAAGGTAACCTGTATCCACCCAGATTTCACTCTTGTACAATATAGTCGATAGAGAGTGATGCACTACTTAGTCATTTACTGTTGACTTACTTCTTACAGAATAGAGTAGATCTTAGACGAGCACTCACTGCATTAGCTTTGCTACACCTCAGTTCCAGTTCTTTCGCTATGTTGCCACCCTGTAAGGGAATACATCCTAGGTACTTGAAACTGTCCACCGGCTCTAACTTTGTTCCTCATATTTGCCATTCAACCTGTTTGACTCTCTTTCCCACAGGCGTTACTTTTGTTTTGGAGATGCATATCATAACCCTTACACCTCGGATAGATCTCTGCAATATTAGATTGCAACCATTCAATCGAATCTGCTATAACAACTAAGTCATCCGCATATGCGAGACTGCTTATTTTGTTATCACATATTTTAATCCCGCCCTGCCAGTCTACTGTTTTCAACATATGATCCATGAATAGTATGAACAACAGTGGTGACAAGTTACAGCCTTGTGATACCCCTGAAAGTACCCTGAACCATGAGCTTAATAGTAAAGACAGTCTACGTAAAGACCTTTAATTGCCTGTCGAAGTTTGCCTACTATTCCATAATCTTGTGGAACTGACAATAGCTTCCTCGTAGGAAGAGGGACATAAGCCTTTTGTAGATCTATAAAACAGATACAATTCCCTGTTCCAATCATAGCACTTTTCCATTACCCGCCGTAGGTTAAAGATCTGGTCCTGAAGCCTCTGAGAGGCCGAAACCCACACTGATTTTCATCTAACTTGTCCTCAACTAATACTCTGTCTTTTCAAAAATATCAGAATATATTGCCTAGAACGCTAATAAAAGTGTTACCTCGATAGTTTTAACACTTTTCTGTTACCATGTTTGAAAATTGGCGTGGTTACCGCTTTCATCCAGTAAGACGGAACCTCAGTGGCGGACTAAAGGGGGGGGGGGGGCGTTGGCGGCTCAAGTCTGGGGGTCTCCAAATACATCGAACCTCGAAAGAAGGTTGTGACTTTTTTCTTTTTGAGCGCGCCCTTGTCCCTCTCGTTCTGGGGCCTCCAAATCTCGAAAGTTATTTTTTTCTTTGAACTGTCCTAGTCGGTCCAGGTGGTCTTGGGGTAAGCGCTCGACTGGAAATCTAAGGGTCGCAGGTTCAAAACCCGGTCGGACCTCTGATTTTTTTCAGTCTGCGTTCCAACCCATCCTTCACCTGTCGACGATGTGAGGAGTCGCCAGGAACGACACGTGGTTCGGAGTCCATGCTAAGATGTAGGTCCCCTGCCCCTTGTTGGATAACTGGGGTAGGCTAGGGACATGCAAGACGCCGAAGTGGCGTCCAATTGAAAGACTTGCACCAGGCCAATGGCCACACGAAATTATTATTTGAACTGTCCTGTGCTGGTTGTCCTAGGGGGCCTCGATATCTCCGTCACTGCGGAACCTGTCCCGAGTCCCATGCCTTTTCAAGTCTCAACTCGAAATAATATCAATAGAGTCCTGAAAACCGGTTCTGTTTGTTAAGGTTATGGGACTTAACTACGGGGTCATCAGTCCCTAAACTTACAAACTACTTATTAACTAGCTAAGACTAAGGACGGCACAAATATCCATGCCCGAGGGGGGATTCGAACCCCCGACCGTAGTGACCGTGCAGACCGTGACTGAAGTGCCTCAGTCTCCTCGGCCACCACGGCCGGCGAAGTCGACTGTGCGCCTTACTCACAATGTTACGACGCGACAGCATCAAGAAGCTCACTACTAATGCTGTATTCGAACATTTTGGGATTGTTTTTTCTTCTTCGAACAAACTATTTTTTTTTTGTGGTTTTAGGGCGCACAACTTCTATGGTCATTAGCGCCCAACCAAGAACATAGATTCGCTATGATCTAAAAAAATGTAGACTGTCAGAACATCAACAAGAGGCTAAAAACGAAAGATAAAAGACAATTAAAAGAGTTAAATATCCTTGGATAAGTTGGCCAAGTTGATAAAACGCAAAACTCGAGCAGCTGCTCGTGTGTCATCAGCTAAAATTTCCTCCAGAGTAGACGGAAAGTGAAGGGCTACACGGAGATGATTAAAATTAACACAAGTCAGTAAAACATGTCGCACTGTCAGCAGTTCACCGCAGGAGCATAGCGGTGCAGGTTCGGCGGATAGCAAGTGACGGTGGCTGAAACGGCAATGACCGATCCGCAACCGAGCCAGGATGACCTCCTCCCGCCGAGAGGGGCGTGAGGATGTCCTCCAAGCGGTCGGGATCGGTTTGACAGTTCGCAATTTATTGTTGTACAGTAAAAGCCACACACTGTGCCATTGCGACACGATACTCCGGCGAAGAGCCCGTTGAACATCGTCCGATGGGACGCAAAAGGTAGCCATGCGAGGCAAAAGAGCTGCTGCCTTGGCTGCTGTGTCGGCGGCCTCATTCCCGGGCACACCCACATGGCCAGGGACCCACAGGAAAGAAACGTGACAGCTGTCATCCGACAGCAACTGGAGGGAGCGTTGGATCCGATACACGAGAGGATGGTTCGAGAAAGGGTCCTTAAGACTCTGCAGGGCACTAAGGGAGTCAGAACATATGGCATAAAAAGGTTCGCGGTGGCGGCAGGTATACAAAACGGCCTGGTGGAGGGCGAAAAGCTCAGCCGTGAAGTTTGAGCACCAGTCAGGGAGCTTGTATTGGAAACGGTTGTCCCCGACGACGAAGGCAGATCCGACACCGGCAGTGCTCTTGGAACCATCAGTGTAAATAAAAACGGCATTATCGAACCGCGAACGGAGTTCGACAAGCCTCGAGCGGAATACCAAATCCGGAGTGCTCTCCTTGGGGAGCGAACTAAGTTCGAGGTATGTGTGAACCTGGGCCTGATGCCACGGTGGCAATGGGCTTTCGCTCAACCGAAGGGTGGAAGGAAGGGTAAAATCGAGCCGCCGTAGCAGGCGGCGAAACCGAACTCCCGGTGGAAGCAAGGCAATCGCAGACAATTGATAGTGGCGAGCGAGTGAGTCGTCAAAAAATAATCTGTAAGATGGATGGTTGGGCATCGACCGTAGGCGGCATGCGTACCGACACAAGAGTATGTCACGTCGATTGGTCAAGGGTAATACAGCAGCCTCGGCATACAGACTTTCAACAGGGCTGGTATAAAATGCACCGGTCGCCAGACGTAATCCACGATGGTGGATAGAGTTGAGACGGCGGAGAATCGACGGCCGTGCTGAAGAGTATACAAGGCTTCCATAGTCGAGCTTCGACTGAACAATGGCCTGGTAAAGGTGAAGCAGGACGGTACGATCCGCTCCCCATGACGTGCCACTGAGGACACGAAGAACGTTAAGGGATCGGGCACAACGGGCAGCCAGGTAGGACACATGTGTGGACCAGCAAAGTTTCCGATCCAACATGAGTCCCAAGAATTTTGTAGTCTCCACGAAAGGGAGAGCAACAGGGCCGAGACGTAGAGAAGGTGGAAGAAATTCCTTGTATCTCCAGAAATTGATACACACAGTTTTCTCAGTGGAGAATCGGAAGCCGTTTGCGATGCTCCAGGAATATAGACGGTCAAGACAGCGTTGGAGAGAACGCTCCAAGAGACACGTCCGCTGGGCGCTACAATAAATTGCGAAATCGTCAACAAAAAGAGATCCGGAGACGTCGGCTGAAAGGCAATGTACGATCGGATTGATTGCAATGGCAAAGAGCGCCACACTCAAGACGGAGCCCTGTGGTACCCCATTCTCCTGGCAAAAGGTATCTGACAAAACAGAGCCCACCCGTACCCGGAACTTGCGATCCGCCAAAAACGCTTGAATGAAAAGAGGAAGGCGGCCCCGAAGGCCCCATGTGTGCAATGTGCGGAGAATGCCCGCTCTCCAACAGGTATCGTATGCCTTCTCCAAGTCGAAGAACACTGCTACTGTTTGACGCTTCTTTAGAAAGTTGTTCATAATGAAGGTCGACAACGTAACGAGGTGGTCAGCAGCAGAGCGGTGTCGACGAAAACCGCATTGGATATTAGTCAGGAGGCGGCGAGATTCGAGGAGCCAGACCAACCGAGCGTTAACCATGCGTTCCATCACCTTACAGACGCAGCTCGTCAGAGAAATGGGGCGATAACTGGAAGGAAGGTGTTTGTCCTTCCCTGGTTTGGGGATGGGGACAACAATGGCTTCACGCCAACTTGTGGGAACATGACCTTCAGTCCATATGCGATTGTAGGTACTAAGAAGAAAGCACTTGCCCGCAGGAGAGAGGTTCTTCAGCATCTCAATATGAATGGAATCGGGCCCGGGAGCAGAAGACCGGGACAGGGCGAGAGCACGATCTAGCTCCTGCATGGTGAAGGCGACGTTATAATTTTCACGATTAAAAGAGCGGAAAGAAGGCGGCCGTGCCTCCTCTACCTGTTTGCGAGGGAGAAAGGCAGGGTGGTAATGGGCAGAGCTCGAAACCTTTGCAAAGAAACGACCCAATGCGTTTGAAACATCAGCGGGGTCCACGAGGACTGCGTTCTCCACGGTCAGGCCAGGAATCGGGGAGTGGACCTTGATGCCGGACAAACGGCGTAGGCCACCCCAGACAACCGTGGAGGGAGTAAAACGGTTAAAAGAACTAGTAAAAGCAGTCCAGCAAGCTTTCTTGCTGTCGTTTATGATACGACGGCACTGCGCTCTCATACGTTTGTAATTGATGCAATTCTCCAAAGTTGGGTGGCGGCGGAAGGTGCGTAAAGCACGGCGCCGGGCTCGAAGCGCGTCGCGGCAGGCTGCAGTCCACCAAGGGACCTGCACACGACGTGGAGAAGAGGATGTACGAGGTATGGAACGTTCAGCAGCAGTGAGAATAACCTCTGTGAGGTATTCGACCTGACTGTCACAGTTGGGAAAATTCTGATTGTGAAAAACAGCCATGGAAGAATAAAGCCCCCAGTCGGCTTTAGAAATGTTCCAACTGGTGGGACGTGGAGATGGGGAATGATGTAGGAAGTGGATGATACAAGGGAAATGGTCACTCGAGTACGTGTCAGAAAGTGCATACCACTCAAACCGACCGGCAAGCTGAGGAGTGCATATTGCGAGGTCTATATGGGAATAAGTGTGTGTTGTGTCAGAAAGGAAGGTGTTGAGGCAGACAAGATCGAGGTGGTGGAGAATGTCCACCAAAAGGGAGCCTCTCGGACAAGGTGCCGGAGAGCCCCATAGGGGGTGGTGGGCATTAAAGTCGCCTACCAACACGAAAGGTGAAGGGAGCTGGTCAACAAGGTTTAGCACATCTGCCCTAGTAAGGGCAGATGACGATGGCGAATATATATTACAGAGGGAGAAGGTAAATGTGGATAAGGTGATGCGGACGGCAACTGCCTGTAGGTGAGTGTGCAAGGAAATGGGATGGAAATAGACGTCTCGAAGGAGCATCAGAACCCCTCCATGGGCTGGGACACCTTCCACGGGTGGCAGGTCGAACCGCACAGAGGTGTAGTGTGGAAAGTCTGCACGATCACGTGGACGCAACTTAGTTTCCTGGAGGCAGACTAGAAGCGGGCAGTGCAATCGAAGGAGTAGTTTTAACTCCTCCCGATTAGAACGAATGCCGCGAATGTTCCATTGAAGGAGCGCCATGATAAAAATGAGAGAAGAAATAATGATAAAAACCAAGTAGCGAGCGGGGTCACCTCGACGGCCGCTGAGGACCGGATTTCGAGGGAGCACTGCTATCGCTGTCTGGGGGCAAAGGGTCATGTTCCATTGGTTCGACCGACGCGCCTGCCACCTCCCTGAGTTGATCAGGAGGGGCAGTTTCCACCGCCGGTGAAGGGCCGGGCGCCCGGCAAACGGAGCGTCCCGGTGAAACAGAAGACGGCCGAGGCCGGCAACTGTTGGACGGCGTGACAGATGGGTCACGCCTCGGCGGGGAAGGAGAGGAACTCTTTTTCTTGTCAGCTCTTCTGGAAGAGTGACGGCGGGAAGAGGCAGTTGACGGTTGGGAAGCCTGAGAACGCAGAAAATCCTCACGGACGGGTTCCTTTTTCAAGGTCCGGGCATCTTGTTTAGGTGCCCGCGGTTTACTAGAGTTTGACGAAGACTGTACCCTAGAAGCAGCAAGAGGGAGCGGGGACGTGGAACGGGCAATCTTTGGGCTGGCGGATCGCACAACTGTGTCAGCGAAAGTGAAGTCACATGTCTGGGTACTGGAATCCTTGGTAGGTCGAGTTGAGGTGAGTACCTTACTGTATGTACCCGCTGGGAGGACAGTGGGCTTTCGACTCGCCAACAACTTACGAGCGGCAGATGTCGATACCTTCTCCGTAACCCGAATTTGCTGGATTACCTTCTCATCCTTGTATACAGGGCAGTCGCGAGAGGAAGCCGCATGGTCACTGTTGCAGTTTAGGCAGTGAGGGGACGGAGGTGGGCAATCCCCCTCATGGGCGTCCCTACCACAAGTGACACACTTTGCTGCATTTGGGCAATGTTCACGGGTATGGTTGTACCTGTGGCACTGAAAACAGCGCGTTGGGTTAGGTACATAAGGGCGGACGGAGATGACTTCATACCCTGCTTTGACCTTCGACGGGAGGTCAACTTTGTCAAACGTCAAAAACACAGTACGAGTCGGTGTCAGATGGTTATCGACCTTTTTCATGACCCTGTGGACGGCTGTCACACCCTGATCGGACATATACGATTGGATATCTTCATCAGACAACCCGTCAAGGGATCTCGTGAAGACTACCCCCCGTGACGAGTTGAGTGTGCGGTGCGCTTCGACCTTAACTGGAAAAGTGTGCAACAACGTAGTACGTATCAGTTTTTGGGCTTGGGAAGGCACTTTCCACTTCCAGCAACAATGTGCCATTGCGCTGACGTGAACAGGTTTTAACAGGGGCAGCAATTGCATCTACACCTTTCTGTATAACGAAAGGATTGACAGAATTGAAATCCTTTCCGTCGGTGCGAGAGACAACCAGAAATTTAGGTACATTAGGCAGAGTCTTTTTAGGCTGAGGCGAGTCTAACTTACGTTTATGGGTCAACGTCACGAAAGAAGATAAGGAAGTCATCGCGGAAGTGTCCCCCGTGATTACCGGCGTCTCCGATGGCGCGCTCCTTCCTAGTGGGGGCCCTCTCCGAGGGCTTACCCGCCTTAGGTGATTGTTCACACCTCAGGTCACACCTCCCGAGAACTGACGGAGGGACCAATCGGCACGTTCGGAAGGTACCAGCTCGGGTAATCACCCCTCCCTGGGCCTGGCCTTTACCAGGGGGTACGTACGTGCCTTACTTGTCTACCCGGGGCGGGGAATTACGCGTTACCCCGTCACCTGCTACGCATGATAATGCGTGGGTCGGCCTTCAGACACGCACAGGGAGGAAAGAAGAAGAGGATAGGAAATGAAGAGAAAGAAGGAAAGAAGTGTCTCAAACGCCGAGGCGGAGACTAATGAGGAGAAGAAGGCTAGGAGAGTTCAAGGAGAGAAAGACAGAAAACGAAGGGTAAGAAAGGAAGGAACGAAGGAAGAAAAACCACAACAAGAACCACCGTATCTCACGAAATATGCCCGTCTCCGGGCGAAGGCATAAACCGGGAGGGAAAGTGAAGCAGCCTGGGGCAGAAGAAAGGCTGCTCCGGCTCGGGGCCCCGTGCGCGCCACACACGTACCCACAAAAGAACTGTGGGCCCCCTGGGGGGTCGAACAAACTAGAAATTTTGTCAAAGTCATCCTGTATGCTATTACAGTCACTTAAAGACGACACCCTCCCATACACCACAGCATGATCAGCAAACAGCCGCAAATTACAAGTTAGTCTGTCCATTAGATCATTTATATAGATAGAAAATAATAGCGGTCCTATCAGACTCCCCTGGAGCACGCCTGTCGATACCCTCGTATCTGATTAACACTCACCATCGAGAACAACGTACTGCGTTCTATTACTTAGGAAGTCTTCCAGCCAGTCACAAATCTGTCGCCTTAGTGTAAGTCTTTATTTGACGCCACATGGGTGACTTACATGCCGATGATGATGATGATGATGATGATGATGATGATGATGATGATGATGATATGATTAGGACAGCACACAACACCCAGTCCCCTGCCAGGAATCGAACCGGGCCTCCTGCGTGGTAGTCAGCGACGATACCGCTGAGGTACGGAGGCGGACTAACTGGAGATAAAAAGACCGCTATAACGGAAAACCGGTCGTCTGAGCCCCAACCGCCAGCCCTACCTGGAAGCGGCAGTCGGTGAGCCGCAGCCTGCGCAGGCTCTGCAGCTGCCGGAGCACCGCAAACTCCTGCGACGGCAGGCTGCGCAGCTCCACCAGCGTCAGCGACTCGAGCGCCGCGGAGCAGAGCCGCAGGAAGGACAGCTTCCGGAGCCCGGGGCACTCCATCACCAGCGTCTGCACCCGGCCCAGCCCCTCCACCGTCTCCAGGCTCTCCGCCGACTCGAAGTCGGTGATGACAGTCAGGTGCCGCAGGTTGGGGCACAGGCGGAGCGCCTCGCGGACGACGCGGTCGGCGCTGTAGAGGCCCGGCGCCCGGGAGTCGGGATGCCCCATCCGCAGGACGCGCAGGTGCTGGAGTCTCTCCAGGTCGATAACCGTCCGGCTGTACAGGATGTCGCTGGCGGTGTCCAGCCTCGCCGACAGGCATTCGCACCGCACTGTCGGGCAGTCGCTCAGGATGCTTGCGCATTTCACGGACAGGAGCAGCCGCGGGAAGGAGACCTCGACCATGAAGTGGTGGGTGGAGGAGTGGACGCTGACCTGGCGGAACGGAGGCAGCGCGTTCAGGACCGCGCGCGTCTCGTCGCAGACCGAGGGCCTGTTGTAGCTGCGGTAGGCCTTGCCCTGCCACAGGTGGGAGTAGCTCGACACGAGGCCGTGCCACCGCTGGCATGTCGCAGCGCTCTGGGCCAGGTCTGCGACCGGCAGGAAGGAGAAGATGCACAGCAGCAGCTCGTTGGGCAGGTCGCAGATCTGGGCCCTACATGTGGACGCCGTATCTGCAAACAGAGACCAATATACTACATGTTCATCAGAGTCTACTCCACTACACAATTTAAAATATCTGTGTATTATAAAATATAATAATGGAATAAAACTTTTATCCATTGTGTTGGAAGCTGCGACTGTTTCTTGAAATAGGTTTCAGAAATTACTGCAACCAGTCGCCTTCTGTTTCTTCTTAATGAAGATTTATTTAAACCATTACCGGTTTCAAGCTGCCTAGCAGCACGGTACTGGCTGTAAAGTCGTAATGTGTGTGAAGTGTTTGTTAATTTTACCACTTGAAAGTCGTGGGAGTTGCTGTAGTGTGTTGATGGAAAGGAAGTGTAGTGAAATGCTATCCAAAAGCGGACAAAATATGGACAAATTACATGTGAAACGCATGACTATACAAATGTAACTTGCTCTAAATGTATACCATCTGATGAGCTACTAGGCAGCTTGGAACCGCTAATGGTTTAAATAAATCTTCATTAAGAAGAAACAAAAGGCGACTGGTTGCAGTCATTTCTGAAACCTATAATAATGGAAAGTCCAGATTGAAAAAAGTAATATAGTAAGGACAGTATACAACTCACCGCAAAGACGTGGCGACGAGCTGCGACAGGCACATACAAAAGACACCCCCCCTCCCCCCTCCACACACCCTTTCAGCTATCGGCCATGGCCTTCTTCAGAAAATAGAACACACACACACAATCACACAGGCACACAACACAGTCATACAACCATCACCTCCGGCTGTCGCACTTCGAATCACGCTCTGTAGTGAGTAAATTGGGGATGGGAGTGGAGGAGAGAGGAGAACGGTTAGGAAGGTTACGTCACGGTGGTGGGGATGGGTTACATGGGAATAACGAGACGTTAAGTTCAGAAAAGCTAGTGGTGGATGGGAGGAGCCAGATGGTCCGGGTTGTGAAGCAGCCATTGAAAGAAGCATGTGCTCTACTGCATGCTGTGCCACAGGGTGGTCCACCTTGTTTTTCGCCACAGTGGTGTTGGCCATTCATCCTAATGGACAGCTGGTTGGTGGTCATGCCAATATAGAAAGCTGAACAGTGATTACAGCACAGTTGGTAAATCACATGGCTGCTACCCTAACAGAGGCCGGGCCACCTGTGAAAGCAGCCATGTAATTTACCAACTGTGCTGCAATCACTGTACAGCTTTCTATATTGGCATGACCACCAACCAGCTATCCATTAGGATGATTGGGCACCGCCAAACTGTGGCCAAAAACAAGGTGGACCACCCTGTGGCGCGGCATGCAGCAGGGCACCTTTCCGGCCGCCACCACCGCATCCGCCGGCCACGGCAGCGCCAGATTCTATGTAGGACTGTTGTGCCATCTGAGTAACCTAATCTTACCTTTATTTACAGTAGATGTTCAAAATGATGACCCTCTATGCAAAGAGCGGCCCGACATTTCTTGAACACATTTACGAACACTGGACGAATTTCGGTTGCCGAAATCTGGGAAATGACTGGTCGAATCTTTTCTCACGAAACAAATTCTGACAGGTATGTGAACAATATCCTGCATCCATTTTTTTCAAGAACTTTCACCCAACGAAAAGCTGTACGGTTAGTTCATGCAGGACAATGCAAGACCACACATTGCTGATGATTCTATGGCAGCAACACGAAGTGTTTCTGATGATAGGATAGTTTGCTGGCCGCCTCGTTCTCCAGATCTAAATCCCTGAGACTTTTCTCTTTGGGGAAATGTTAAAAGACAAGTTGTATGCAAGCAATCGCCATACACTCTAAGAGATGGAAGACAGGATTCGACTAGTCATTTCCCAGATTTCGGTTGCCGAAATTCGCCGAGTGTTCGCAAATGTGTTCAATAGATGTCAGGTCGCTCTTTGCATAGAGGGACATCATTCTGAACATCTACTGTAAAGCTTAGGTTACTCAGATGACAATGCTTTTTAGACTAACTCAGTGTATGCGCCCGCGGCACAATATAGTGTCTCCTTCACAGACTGAAGTCAAAAGTAGAAAAAACGCTGAAAGATCTGTGTTCTAACTTTGATGTTATTAAGACAACTCCAATTTTAATGTTACACTATACAAATACAAAGCAATTTGTTGGATTAGAGAAGATATACTTTGCTATCGCTGCACAGGAAACGTTTAATGGACTCAAAAAGGTCAACACTTAAGTACAGCAAACAGGACATTTTTTTTATATAAACCGTGCTTGAATTTCTATGTGGAGCTAGTATCAGAGATCAAAAGACGAATTGATTTCTCAGATCCCGTTTTTGAAATAATTTACACAGAGGGACCTAACGTAGCTCATCCTACACTGTTAAATCATCGCTGCCTGTCTGAACGAGGTTTCCTGTTCATAAATTAACCAGCTGTCAGCAGCCGGACTTTGAATGGAAAAACCAGGCTCTGCTGGAGCAGAGAAACTTTGATTAGATGTATGTAAACTTGCCAGTGACTACTGGAAGAAAGTGTTTGATATGAAATCTGGAGCCAAAACTTGAAATTTCCCAAATGTACAAAATTTACCTTCTCTGTCTTCCTATTTCCCATGCCTCGTTGAAACGTGTGCTTATTACCCTTAAAAACGTGAAAACGGATCATATGGACAGACTGAAAACTGAAACAGTAGTAACACTGATGGCTGCAAATGAGGGGATACAGGGCGGAGGAGGACGTGTTTCCTTCGAACCAACAGGAGAAATGAAGAGACGCAGTGTATGGAATCGCTCAGCTACAGGAAGCTCAGATAATTTATGATTTTTAATATTTCATGTAATTTATGATCATTTTATGGTATGTGAGCATTTTTGGAACTATTTTTGAAAAGGAGAGTATTTTGAAGTCAGATCGGGTAATTTGAGGAACCTGGATGGGTAATTTCATTGATAAGCTTTAGCAACACTGTCGTCAATCGGCGTTAGGACCTATCCGAGCAGATCTAGTAGGAACCATGCTCTCAGTATCAGACGTAAAATTTTAATTGTTAATTTCAAAGTCAGTAATTAGTCTTGTATTATGGTGAGGCTAATAATAAAGCCCCTTAATTATTGGTATTCCGAATTTCATTTAAACGAAACACCTATCCGAAACTAAATATGTTGTCTTCAGTCCGGAGACTGGTTTGATGCAGCTCCCCACAATACCCTATCCTGAGCAAGCCTCTTCAACTCTACATAAGAACGGCAACCTACATGTCTGAATCTGCTTACTGTATCCATCTCTTTGTCTTCCTCTGCGGTTTTTACCCCAAAAAGTTCCCTCTAATGCTAAATTTACGATAACTTTATGTCTAAGAATTTGTCCTACCAATCGATTCCTTCTTTTAGTCAAGGTATGCCAGAAATTCCTTTTCTCCCCAATTCTGTTCAGTGCCTCATTAGTTACGCGATCCACCCACCTAATCTTCAGCATTCTTCTGTAGCACCACATTTCAAAAGCCTCTCTCCTCTTCCTGTTCTCACTGTTTATCGTCCATGTTTCGTTCCCATAGAAGGCAACACTCCACACAAGTGCCTTCAGAAAGAACTTCCTTAGGCTTAAATCAATAATCGATGTTAAATTTCTCTTTTCAAGAACGCCTTTCTACCCATTCCCAGTTTCATTTGGACGGTGCTATGTGTAACTAGACCAAGCGCCAAAATGTCATAAGAGAGATAATGGCGTCCAAAGTTACCGTCCGCTTAAGAATGTATGTATTGGTGAAGTACAGACGAAGGGTTATTATTGTTTCACTTATTAGTGGAAGATCATTGTAATTAAAAGCTAAACAACACGACAAAATAAATGTTCGTTATACTACTGATGCTTAATGGCTGCTTCTGCAGATCTGTTATACGCCAGTGGACTAAAAGACTTTAACGTCCTTTGGTCTCTTTAAGCGTAACTGAACTGTGCATTAGGCCTATTAAAAAAAATAAACCCTTAGAAAGCCATATGCGTTTCATATCCTGGAACAACGTAATGAGGTCACGTTTTGAAAACGAAGCTTAAAGAACGAATTATATTTTGTAAGCTAAGCATTGTGAAAAACATGCAGAATGTATCAATACTGAAGTTCTTGTATCGTTTTGTATCACTGACATTGCATTGATACTTCATAAATAAAAACAACATTACAGACAATGGATCCCCTACGAATGTCTGTGACAGCACTACAAAATTCTAAATGGAATTAAGTGTAACCAAATGTACATCACAATGGGCCTACTGTACAAACCCAGTGAAATGAAGCATAATTATACTTATACAAAACAAAATTATAGGTAGTTGTCAATATTCCCATTCAATTTCGAAGTCAAAGTGTCCATTGAAACTATCCATGTCTTCTACACTCTGATCACTTCGAAATGACCGGTACATTCGTCTTGCCTCTTTCGGCATCGGCGGCAGAAGAGATTTCAAGTCTGCCAGTTCCTCTTTAGAAATCGGTTTTCCTCCTGGCCACAGTAGTAATAAGTGTTCACTCAATTTCAACGGGTCAATTTCAAGGTCGCCCTCTTCTTTCCTTTTTCTGAATGTATATTTCAGCTGCAGCCTCCTGGTCAAAGTCGCTTTTCATAAAAATACTTAAGAGGTTTGTCCTTTCTCATTCCAATTTCTCTAGTCTTCAGCCAATTTATTTTGCGGTTGTGTGTGTCACATTTGCGGTTTCTTATTTGTTTTTCCAGCATTTGCTTTTCAACTAAGTCTTTTCGTCTCTTTGAACGACCAAAGCATTCCTTTTACGACATACTTTCAGCATATCATCGACGGTGTAAATCGTTGTTGTAGCTTCAGTGCACACTCTACGTCTCCAAAATCACTGTCACTGGAAAAAAGCTGTGCCCTGAAAGAACATAGCACAAAGTAATCTTTTCCAACGTTAGATGACTTTCCGAAACAGTTTCAAGTAACAACACTAATTGTAAGTTACGACTTCGGCCTCTCGTCATTGTCTACGCGGCTACTTCCAGATCTGCAGTTCTCGCCTTCATTACATCATCCACTACTGCATTTGATGTCACATCATTGTTACGGTTATTTGCATTCAGTGAAGAATCCCTGGTTGGAATGTCCGTGCTGGAAGATGGATATTCACCCTAAAAATAAAAAGAACGGAATGCGTGAAGTGTACGACATTGTGTTTATGTCCTTATGAAGTAGTTTTGAAGTTAACCTATGGAGCTCTAGATCAATTCGACATACTTGTTGCACTTGCAGTAGTACGTTGTGTACTTGATTTGAACGCGTCAGTTATCGCACCTGTTAACCATAAGCTTCACGGCATTTCAACACAAAACCTAACTAGACTAAAGACCGGCGGGTGGAGCTTGGTCTACTGTTGCAGAACTACAGTTTGGTTTGTCGCATGTCGACTTGTGATGCAAAATTGAAAATCAACGGCAGGCGAAGTGGCACTTAGTATTTTTTAATATCTCATGGCAACCGTTGCTACGACGAGGACGGTGATTTTTATTCAAATAGATTATGATGTTTCTCAATAGAATTCGCCCAAATCAGAAGATATCAATAAATGGTGCTTGGTCTAGTGATGCATAACACCGTCCATTTTATATCCTCTGTACTGCGACCATCATTTGTTATTTTACTGCCCAAGTAACGAAACTCTTCTACCTCCTTCGTTACCTTACCTAATCTAATTCCTTCAGCATCACCCGATTTTCTTAGACTGCACTCCAATACCCTAGTTTTGCTCTTATCTTATATGCACCTTTCAGCACACTGTCCATTCCGTTCAACTGCTCTTCTAGGTCCTTTGCTGTCTGACAGAATTACAATGTCGTCGGCAAAACGCAATGTTTTTAATTCTTCACCCTGAACTTTAATTTCCAGCTCATTTAATAGCCTTTCCAGCAATACACCAGTGTGCTGTCTAGCTCCGCAGGGACTAGATATTCGCGAGCTCTTTATACAAAACAGGAGGAGGAACGCCTACACGTCGGCTAACAAGTCTGACTTGAAGGTGGGCCAGCTTAATTTGCAGATCCCAGAAGGGCAGTGTGGGCCCGTAAACCCGCACGCCCCCTATACCATGTTATACGGACTAACTACGCCTACACTTACAACATAGGGTCATACTAAATTTAATCGATGAAAAAATATAAAAATGCAATAAATGAAACAGGCAAAATGGAGTACAGACGACTAAGAAATAAGATTGACAGGAAGTGTAAAATGGCTAAGCAAGAGTGGCTAGAAAGCAAATGCAAGTCTCTAGAAAAATGACTAAGGTGAAAAGTAGATACTGCCTACAGGAAAATAAATGATATTTGGGAACAAGAAAAATAGATCTACGAATATCAAGAACTCAGATGGAAAACCAGTTCTCAGCAAAGAAGGGAAAGCTGAAAGGTGGAAAGAGTATATAGAGAAGCTCTACAAAGGAATTAAACTTAGAGACAAGACTGTAGGAAGGGAAGAGGAAGTAGATCAAGATGAAATAGGAGATACTATACTGAGAGATGAATTTGACAGAGCCCTGAAACACCTAGGTCGGAACAAAGCCCCCGGAGTAAATGACATTCTCTCAAAGCTACTAACGTCTCTGGGAGAGCCAGCCATGACAAGACTATTTGAACTGGTGTGTAGGATGTATGAGACAGGCGAAATACTCTCAGACTTCAAGAAAAATGTAATAATCCCCATTCCAAAGAAATCAGGCGCAGACAGTTGTGAAAATTACAGAACCATCACTTTGATAAGACATGGTTGTAGAATTTTAACAAGAATTATCTAGAGGACAATGGAAAAGTTGGTAGAAGCTGACCTCGGGGAAGATCAGTTTGGATTCAGGAGGTACATAGGAACCTGGGAGGCAATACTTTACGACTTATCTTAGAAGATAGGCTAAGGAAACGCAAACCTACATTTTTAACTTTTGTAGATTTGGAGAAAGCTTTTGACAATGTTGACTGAAATAATTATTTCAAATTCCGAAGTCAGCAGGGGTAAAATACAGGAAAGGAGAATTATTTACAACTTGTACAAAAGCCAGACCGCAGTTATTAGACTCGAAGGGCATGAAAGGGAAGCATTGGTTGGGAAGGGAGTAAGACAGGGTTGTAGCCTTTCTCCGATGTTATTCAATTCGTACATCGAGCAGACGGTGAAGGAAACCAAGGAAAAATTTGGAATAGGGATTGAAGTTCAGGTGAAGACGAAGAGCAGTTGAATGGAATGGACAGTTTGTTGAAGAGAGCGTATAAAATGAACATTAACAAAATAAAAACAAAGGTAATAGAATGCAGTCTTAGAAATTCAGACGATGCTGAAGGAATTAGGTTAGGTAACGAAACAATGAAGGTGTTAGATGAGTTTTGTTACTTGGGTAGTAAAATAACGATCACAATGCAGAGGATATAAAATATAGAATGGCAATGGGAAGAAAAGCATATTTGAAAAAGAGAAATTTGCTAACATGGAATATTAATTTAAGTGTAAGGAAGTCCTTCCTGAAGGCATTTTTGTGGAGTGTTCTCTTGTACGGGAAAGATGGACAATAAACAGTACGGACAGGAAGAGGGTAGAGGGTAGAGGCTTTTTAAATGTGGTGCTACAGAAGAATGCTGAAGATTAGGTGGGTGGATCGGCTAACTAATAAGGAAGTACTGAACAGAATTGGTGAGAAAAGGCAATTTTGGCATACCTTGACTAAAAGAAGGGATCTCTTGGTAGGAAACATTCTTAGACATCGCGGAATCGTAAAGTTAGCATTGGAGGGAATTGTGTGGGATAAAAATCGCAGAGGGAGACCAAGAGACGCATGTAGTAAGCTGATTCAGACAGATGTGGGTTGCCGTTCTTATGAGGAGATGAACAGGCTTGCTCAGGATAGAGTAGGGTGGAGAGCTGCATCAAACCAGTCTCCGGACTGAAGACCATAACACCACCCATGTAGTGACTGGTTATCTATGCATTTCTGTGAAATTCTGCAGAGACGGTTTGAAAAATGATATTTAGCCTACAATGAAAATCGTCAAAAACATTTTGCTATTTCCCACTAACATTCTATTCTGCTGTGACAAATATTCACGTCGTCGCAGATTTACAGTACAACTCATCAAATACATTGGTTTTCAACGTGTAAGTCACAAATTGACTTATTTTGAACGAATGTCAGGAAGTTCGGTAAAATTTTACCTATTATCCTCGCTGCCATGCGAGATTTTGACAGCAAGACGGTAGGAAACCTTTGCCAAGATGTTAATGGTCTTAGGAATAGGGCATAATTTTAACCCATTGAGTCCCACATTATGAATTCAGCTTTGGAAAAACTAAAATTCAGTGTTTTTGTATTAATACAGTGCACTAAATACGAAAATATGTTTTAAAAGGTAAAACTCTCGATCAGCGGTAGACCTAATGTCCTTACTTGACGCGGTGCGGCAGTGTTGGCAACAGTCGCTGCGGATGCTGGCATGAATGGCGGCACACAATGTAGAAAATGGCACACTACAAAACTACGTTTTTCCACATGCACTGTCTTTCTGTTCAGATGTAACACACCGTTCTTACGTAAATCGAAATACGTCTGTTTCAAATTATCCGATTTACTATAATTTTTTGAATGTTCATAATTAGGTAGAACGCTTGCAACAATTTAATCAGTACTCTTCGGTTTCTGCGTAACCAAGTCCGTTAGAATCATGGCATGTTCGTAAAAACCATAACTTTCGCTGACAACTCTTGAAGCTGTACTCTTAGGTTCCGGTAAAACTTTACGACGCTTCTCGCCGGGCTCCAGTGCTTACGTTGGCTACACATGAACAATGAAGTCTAGAATTACGTTGATTTTTTCACGAGCTACAGAGTGAATGTTATTGCAGCTCGTTTCACTCGCAGCAAAATTAATACTGTACCTGCTCTATGGTTGACAGGTTCTTGTATGTACCCTTGGCCGTTCGAAAAAAAATAAAAAAATTTCGTTTTGATTGAAGTTGTCACTGAAATAAATGTATTGGTCATCTGAGTTGCCGTCATTACAATTGCCGCCAACATAACCACTGCAGCCCAGCGAGAAACGTCGTAAAATTTAACCTTAGGTTCCTGCCTAACCACATTCTTTAATATCATGACATATTCGTAAGAATCATAACATTCGCTTGTTCACTGGCAACAATTTAAGCTGTACTCTTACGTTCCTGCCTAAGGGAAACTTTAAAATCATGACATATTCGTTAAATCAAAGTTACACGCCATTGGCTACTTGAAATGTACTGCATTCGCTGCTACGGACGCACCGCGACGCTCACCATGCCACTGATCGCGACTTTTGCCGTTTTAAAATATTCGATCGAACTATTTTAAGTCACGTGTCATGCGCAATACAAACGTTTGTATCAAGGTATTCTACTACTTGAAACGCTATTTTGTTGATAGTTAACACTGTCAGAACAATACTGTTAGCATAATATTCGTCATAGCACCAAAATAATTCACTGCTGAAATAACATCAACCACACTCACGCTCACAGACTCTCAGCCTCGTTCAGGTGGCAACGTAACAACGGCATAACTGTAGACTGGGATACCACCCGTCAGCTTTGAACCATGACATCAACGTGGCGGAAAAACATGATTTCAGTCGTAACCAACTGCAAATAATCAGTGTTTCAATTGATTAGTTTTTCTTTAAATCATGGGGCTCGTTAATATTTTACTTCCCGTCCCAATGACCTCGCCTAATTTAGGAAGATGTTAATAATCTTAGAAATCCGAACATAGAATGGATTTGTTAGTCTTTCGTAGAGACCATGAAGAAAATAATGCTGTTCCTGTTTCATGGTTGAAAAGTTCTTGTATGTACCCTCTCTCTGCTCAGTAAATTCGTACTCGTAAAACACATATTTCATGACAAAACATTTGCATTGAACGTGTTGGCTAATGCCAACGTCACATTGTTACCAACATTATCACGCATGGCCGCTGCGATGATAAAATTTAACCCGAATTTCGTCTAAAAACATGTACATGTATAAAACAGTGTTTACGAAACATAATTGAAATTTACATTGGCGCTCTCAGCGACACTTAATTGGCCGACTTTCGCTAACAATATCTGCACACCAACGAGAATCTAGTGTCACGGTATAACACGGTTTAGCAGAAAAACTCAATGCTGTACTGCATGACAATGCACCAAGTTTTAAAAATTTATGGAGATCAGATTAATGATAACATTGTATCGAAATCAGGTGTGATAAACAATTTGCGATCTAGGGGTAAAACCATTCGTTTACCAAATGAATTATATCGCTTCAATGCACTCAACAGGTAAAACTTTACGATGCTTCTCGCCTTAGTATTTTTCACGAGCTACAGAGTAAGTTATAACTGCTCGTTTCACTTGCAACAAAATACTTTAGCCTACCTGTTCTATGGTTGACAGGCTCTTGTATGTACCCTTGTCCGTTCAGAAAAAAATAATTTTCATTTTAATTGAAGTTGTCATGACAAAACATTTACTAGTCATCTGAGTTGCTGCCATTAACTATTGGTGCCAAAGTACCACTGGAGCCCGGCGAGAAGCAGCCTACAATTTAACCCACTCAACATGTCCACCGTACTTATATGATTTCTTACCACACCATCACAGATTCGTTATTACAACTGCACTTTACTACATTGACCAGCCAACACGTGTCAACATGCCCGTTCTCATTACTAAACAATACTAGAAATATGTAGAACAAAACTATTAGCACATGATCCCATTGTGACTGTAGCATCAATTACATTTTGTGCATTGCATCTGTTTCATCGTATTTGATTTTATAAGAATGTGGGGCACATTCACGCAAGTTAGCTGTCCGTATTAAGGGTGACTGGAAGAGACGTGGCATCTCAAATTATATTTAACCAGGAAGGTGTTGAGCTACTTCATGACGGTGCGTTGCACTGAACTCTCAGTCCGCTATTACGTTCAGTTATGGAAGATTTGTTGATTGCTATGGGAGAGTATTGTAAAATGTAAACTTTCACGGCAGGAATGGTCAAAATTACTAAAAATTTCCGGGCTATTATGCCGTGATCTAGTGGATTTATTGTCGAAACCCAACGTTTCGTCCCCGACTGCGGAGGACATTCTCAAGGGGGATCGTGGCACTTTGAATGTCCGATACACATCCTAGCGATCCAGGGTGTGTATCGGACATTCAAAGTGCCACGATCCCCCTTGAGAATGTCCTCCGCAGTCGGGGACGAAACGTTGGGTTTCGACAATAAATCCACTAGACCACGGCATACTAGCCCGGAAGTTTTTAGTAATTTTGATGGGAAAATATTGTAAATTTTCAACCTCCATTAGATTTAATGAAACTATCCTAATTTTATGCATAAAAGTTAATCGGTCCGCAGTCACAGGAAGAAAGACTAACACTTCATCACTACATCTAATTCGCTATAAAGAGATACTCGACCCCTTTCGGTGATCTTGGTCGTGATCATACACTGATTTTCAGCGTAGTTAGAGGTCTAGGTACGCGAAGGCATCTGATGTGACTGAAGCAAGAAATGCGACCAAAGACTGATTACGTTTTCAGCATATTTCAGAGATTTCAAGATAAAGAGGTGAGTTAAATTCAGAAAACACCTAATGGACAAGTTTTCGACGAGTATTTCTATGTATATCGTGCACCTGTAACTTAACTAAAATACTTGGTAGGGTGTCAGCTACGAAACTCCTACAAAATAATGGACGACTTGTTAAAAAATACATTGAAAAGCTGTACGTTCGGGCAGCATGAGAAATTCCTGCCTCCCAATACGGCTCACCTTACATAAACGAGCAATTCTTGTACAGTATATAATATATATTAGCTGTCTCGGAAACGGCTAACAATTTCTTTTCAAGTTCACCTACATAGTTTGGTTAAAGCCTAGTTTATGAGTACCGGGCAGGTGTTTGGAGCGTAGAGGTTGGCAACGGCGCCAAGGCAGCCAATCAGGAGTCGCGTTCGAGCGGCCAATAGGATTGTGTTTCATGTCTATTGCATTTGGCGTCAGTTTTGAAATTGCTGTAAGCCCGAAACGGAAGATTTCGTTATGAATTTCAGTGATCTCGTGATTAAAGATAAGGTTTGTTAAATATTGTTTTCGAGGGCAGTATTTAACAAGGATAGCTGATTTATTGACCGGACAAGGGTACATGGAGAACCTGTCAACCACAGAGCAGGAACAGCATTAATTAATTTCCACAAATTCGTCGGGAATGCCGAGGGCAGTGTTACGTTGAGACTGAAATTTTAATAGGCGAACATTCGTGACCAGAAAACCTGTAAAATTCGCCTTCAGCATGAACAGGTATGTGATAGCATCCCTTTATCTATTACTATTATTTGTTTACAAACCATAAACACTAAAGCTGTTATAACTGGCCGCGCGAACGCTACTCCTGATTGGCTGCCTTCACTTGCCTCATTCATCACGCCGTTACCAACGTCTACACGCCGAGCAATACTCGTGGACTCAAACTAGACTTTTACCCATAGTTTTCCAATAACATATACATATGTTATAAACATTTAGTTCATATACCGCTAACGTTTTACATTAAAGTTTTGTATCACGTTTTGCATTTTTACAATAAATGTTAGAGACGATTTTCTTCCGCTGCTCTAACGAAATTAAACATTCTGCGTTTATAGCTAACCAGTGGATAAAATTTTACGACGCTTCTCGTCGGGCTCCAGTGCTTATGTTGGCAGCAGATGAACAATGTAGTTTAGATATGCGTTAATATTTTTCACGAGCTACACAGTAAATGTTATTGGTACTCATTTCACTCGCAGCAAAATTAATACTGTACCTGCTCTACGGTTGACAGGTTCTTGTATGTTCTCTTGACCGTTTAGAAAAATTTTCGTTTTAATTGGAGTTCTCACGAAAAAAACATTTATTGGTCATCTGAATTGCCATTATTACCACTGGTGCCAACATAACCACTGCAGCCCGGCGAGAAGCGTCGTACAATTTAACCAACCAGTGCACTTCGAAATATCGAGGAAATTATGGACAAAAATATTTACTGTGACCCTGAAGTAGGCATATTTATGGTTATTTTCGTTTAAAGATTGCAATTACTGCGTTGGTAGTGTTGCAAAATACTTATAACAATATTATGTAACAAAAAATCCCTAGCATTCTCGGTCGCCCGATGTTATTAAAGCGATGATCACTGATCTCTAAAAGTAATATATGGCCAGGCTACTGTCGGGGACGAATAGCTTTAAAAATGAGTGACTTTACAAAGTGCGTGAACAAATTTAAAATCAGATGCTTTATAGAAGCTTATACGAAAGTTACGAAGTGGAACTGATTGCTGGCGAGGAATCACATAACACACGTTTCCGTAACACAGAATAACGTTGCATACGGAAAGTTAAGAGAAATCTGATACGTAAGAGGGGAAAATTGACTAGAGCAATAGTACAGAAAATTTTAATAGTAAAAGACGCTTCACGAACAACCGTGCGGTTCTCATATTCCACATACATAGGTCGAAATAAAACTGGTTTCCGTACACATAATTCCTGAGAAGCCAGAACGTACAACAGCATGGATTTCCAATTTATACAGTCCCAAATAATGGTCTCCCTAGTCTAGGGTTACCAGACGTCCTATTTTATCCGGTCATGTCCTCTTTTTTTTGGACCCTAAAAATGGTCTGGCCGGGTTTTTAATAAAATGGAGAAATGTCCTCTTTTTGCGTTGTGTAACTGCTGCAGCTTGAAAGTGCGTAAAGACAACTCTCTGAACTGTCACAATCACTAACTCTATAGAATTTAATCTTTCTTGAAACAATGTGATTTTCTTTAAAAAAAATTCACGTTTCTGTGCCGCCGCTGCTCTGAGGTCAAGCTATTTCGGAGCAAATGAAATAAATGGCGTGGTAATTGTCGCAGAATACGAGCTTTGAGGCGGCCAATTACAAACATACGTGTAATTCAGTGCAATACACATAGTATAATATGAAACACCCGCCTCCCCATTTTTTTCTGTGATCAGAGTGTTGTGTGAACCAAAAATAAGACTTTCAGTCTGTCGTGCTGGGACTCGGCAGTTCTGTGTCTTGTCTGTCAACCACATTTACGACTTTAAGATCAAAAGTTAGAGCAGTGTTCTTTATACATTAGTTAAAACCTTGTTCAAAACGTCATACAAATAAGGTCAGATGCCACAGTCACCATTGCCGATTCACCATTCGCCTGTTTAGAACCAAAGAGACGTAACTACATAAACAGTGTATTGAAAAAATCGATTTAAAGCTTTTGTCCTAAAAACCGAGTAGTTTAATAATTGCGAGACTTTGCACGGTAAATAAATCTAGATGCTAATCATGTATGTAGTCACGTCGGCCTGATCGAAATGGGAGCATAGCTGTAACAAGGAACGCTCAGATAATTTTTACTGTTACTTTATTCGTGACGATTTTACAGTAAACAGTACTATGGTTTCCGTAAATGATGCATCGCAAAAAAATTTAGGTGAAAACGGGGGTGATCGTCAAGGTATGTTATAAGTATGGAAAAACTTAAGCACGTAAGAGGATAATTACAAGTGGTGAAGTGATGAAATATTAGGGATTCACTGCTATGTAGTCCTGTAATTCATTCTACGGGTCTCAACATTTCATGCTTCATAATTTGTAAGAAGATGAACAAATTGCGTTAAGATGTATTACAAACAAAATACTGGTAATACAGTAGAGACATCACTATTACTTGAGTTAATACGAGAGAGAGAGAGAGAGAGAGAGAGAGAGAGAGAGAGAGAGAGAGAGAGAGAGAGAGAGAGAGAGTTCTTTATGAATCTAGAAATGTCCTCTTTTCTGAAGACGGACATCTGGTATCCCTCCCTAGTCGAACAAATTAACATGTAAATTCTGGCCCATCACTTAAATAAGCGCGCTAAATTGTTGTGGGAACCACACCGTTTGCAGCTGTACAGAGAGTGGACTTACCGCCAGCTGCTCCAACAACCTCTTCGTCCATGTTGTTCGCCACTCGCTGCCACACTATGTTGTCGGCACCCGGAGAACAACAGCCCCACAACGCCCTCTGCTGTGACGCGCTACAACTACTGCGTCTCTCTGCAGTTGGCAGTATAATCTTTTGTAACAGGCGTTTCAAAAATTGTCCTGGGATACGTCTGTAGTTTATTAACAAAATAGACTGTGGTCCTCCGTTTTATAACAGCTGTCTTGAAGAAACTAAAAAGTGTAATACTTGTATAATTCTCTTGCATTCACCCCGTTTACATGGGCTCCCAAAACCGGATTTCGTAAACCGATTTCCCAATTTCGCTTTTGATTGGCCATGTAAACACTCCAAAATCGATTCTGGAAATCCGCTTCTCTAAAGCGGTTTTCCAGTTCCACAATCGATTATCGTGCCCATGTAAACGCAACCGTTTTTGAAGCGTTCTTGGCTTGTCAGATTGTGTTTTCTTGTTAAGAATTCTCTGCACATATGGATAGAGTGATATTTTCTAATGTGAAATAAAAGTATAAATATTAGAGTGAACATAAATCATTGTATTTAAATAAATAAATATAGAGATTGTGCGGACTAATTCAGGAACTGAATCAGCTGTTTTTTAGCCGCTAGGAAATCCGATTTCAGGCTATGCCATGTAAACACGACAGCGAAAAACGGTTTACGAAAATCGGTTTTCGTCTTCCGGAAGATGTGCTGCATGTAAACGTAGTGAATGTAGCAATGGCATTTCAACTGGAAAGGGGGGGGGGAGGAGAGGAGTCGCCACCCCCCAGCGTTGCCAACATGACGGATTCCCGTTAAATTTGACGGAATTTCAAGTTGTTTGACGGATAAAATTTAGCTTTGACGGTTGGCGGGAATTTTGACGGATATTATTAGAAATTTACTTTCTTTGGACAGATATTGCTGGTTTAACGCAGTTTTAATTATAGTATAATATTTTCATTGACAAAGTTAAAGTTAGCTCAGTTCATTGGCTGAATTCGACGAATTTTTAAATATTTGTTTGACTCGTAATCAAAGTAATGAATATTATGTTTAGTATAAATTTTATCTTTATTTCTGCGAGAAAACGAAGAATATGTATCTGGCGGATTTTTAAATATTTTTCTCACGTGGAAACAAAGTAACAGGCCCCAGAGAAATCTAATTCTGACGGATTTTGATGGACTTTTGGGTGTTGGTCTGACGGAAAAAATTATCATGAATTGGCAACACTGCACCACCACTTGAAAACTTTGGAGGGGCAAGATACGTTTTTCCCCTGCCTCCTTCCGCCCATATTCACTTACTTTTATTTGATCCAACGATGTTGCCAACAGTGATAATGGATTATGAGACAGTATAGCAGGCATTTTTGCCTTCGATTGAAGCATCATCGAACAATTACTAAGATCTTTTTTTTCTTTGTTTTTCCCTTAGAAAAAGTCACTGTGGAAGGCGAAGTCAGTAAATAGGTGTTCCTGTCCGCCTCCACTCTAAAGAAATAGTTAGTACGCCACTGGCCAGACGGGTATATGCAAATCCCTATAAAAAGAGGAAACCATGCGAAATTGGCATTGGATTCTCCATATATTTACAACTTTCGAATAAATGGACTATAAGACTTAATAAGACTGACCACTTGAAACCTCAAACAATTGTACAATACGGTCGAGAAATATGTTAAGTAGAATGATGGCAACATGAATATGACACTAAATGAGCCAAATGAATTAATGGTGACTGTACAAAAACCTAGGACATATGGTTCACAAATAAGAAACAAAAATGTTCAAATATTTGTAATGCTAAGGAACTAAACTGCTAAGGTCTCGGTCCCTAGTCTTACAAAATTCTTAAACTAACTCAGAGGGAGGACTCGAACCCCTGGCGGGAGCGGCCCAGATCACACGGCCCTGGACAAGCGGCGCACGTGGTTTGATTGTCATTTTGATAAATGTAGAGTATCATACTCCCGATACACTTATTATTTTCTGCTAAATTTTTAACCTTTTCTCTGTTTATTGTGGCTGGATCATTCAAATGTTTGTAGAGCTTATGGGACTTAACTGCGGGGTCATCAGTCCCTAAGCTTACAAACTACTTATGAACTAGCTTATCCCTTTCAGACCTGGCGTCCACTATATTGGACACCGACCTTTTATTAATCTGTGAACAGTATACGACTTCGCTATACTTTGAGACACACTGGTCAGTTTAGTGGACTTGTCGTTTTTAGTTTGGTGCTTGATGCTGCCATCTGTCACCAGAATGGCGTGCTACAGTGAAAAACAGTGCACATGGCGCCCTTGCGGAGTGCGTCAGATATCAGCAGTTGAAATTATTTTATGAATTCTGCACAAATTTCACTTTGCGATATAAGTTCCACAATACATATGGTGTAACATATATAACTACTGACTTCTTATTTCATATCCTTACCTGCCTGAAGGGCGCGGTGTCCAATTTATTTTACATTTTTTATTTTCGAAATTATATTCGAAAATTTTTAATTTTACTCAAATATGCAATATATAGGGTTTTATAGACATGAAAAAATACAAGAATATGTTTTATTCTATCTTTAAAATAAATCAGGACTGAAGGGGTTTTATTAAACGGCACAAACATCCATGCCCGAAGAGAGATTCGAACCCCCGACGGGGAAGGGCCTCGCGCATCGTAGCACGGCGGCCCAATGCGCTTTTTCTTTCTTTCTTTTAGTTACAAAGATTGAAAACAAATTTACATCAGGTATGTACAGTTATCTGGATTTTTACAATTAACAGTATCTATTAATATAAAAATTCTGCAGTAGAAACTGACATGCAGTAAGATCAACACAAAATTATTTTGAAATAACAGGTTTGAGCTTGGTAGGCGATGTGAGATGTTTATTTTATTAAAATTCACAACATATCGATTTCGTCCCTATGATGGAACGTCATCAGTGCGTGCAGAATTGCAAGTCATGATGACCTATGTGCTGTGCTTAAAAAACAATTTTTCGTCATATCATAAAATACATTTAAAAGGTCTTGCTGGTATAGGGTTACCAGACGTCCTCTTTTTTGGGCCCTAAAAATGGTCCGGCCGGGCTTTTAACAAAATGGGGAAATATCCTCTTTTTTGCGTTGTGCAACTGCTTCGAGTTGAAAGTGCGTAAATACAACTCGCTGAGCTGTCAGAATCACGAACTCTATAGAATTTGACCTTTCTTGAAACAATGTGATTTTTAAAAAAAATCCACGTTTCTGTGCCGCCGCTACTTCGGAAAATTTGAAATAAATGGCGTGGCAGTCGTCGCGGAATACGAGCTTTGAGGCGTCTAATTAAAAACATACGTCAGCAACAATGCAAGTCAATACAATACACATACAGCAGTATAATATGAAACTCCCGCCCCTCCCCGCCTTTTTCTCTGGTCGGAGTGTTGTGTGACCCAAAAATAAGACGTTCAGGATGTCGTGCTGAGACTCGGCAGTTTTGTGTCTTGTCTGTCAACCACACTTACGACTTTAAGATCAAAAGCTAATGTTCAAATGTTTATTAAGCTTAAGGGACTTAACTGCGGGGTCATCAGTCCCTAAACTTACACACTACTTATCAACTACCTTATACTAAGGACGACACAAACATCCATGCCCGAGGGGGCATAAGAACCCCCGACGGAGAGCATAGCGCCTCAATGCGCTTGTCCACTCCGCCGCGGTCAAAAGCTAGTGCAGTGTTCGTGATACATAAGTTAAAACCTTGCTCAAAACTTCATACAAATAACGTCAGATGCCACAGTCACCATTGCCGTTTCACCATTCGCCTGTTTAGGACCAAAGAGTCGTAACTACGTAAGCAGTGTATTGAAAAATCGATTTAAAGCTTTTGTCCTAATAACTGAGTAGTTTAATAATTGCGAGCATTTGTACGGTATATAAATCCTAATGCTAATTATGTATATAGTCACGTCGGCCCGATGCGAAATGGGAGCATAGCTATAACAAGGAATCTTAGATAATTTTTACTTTTATTTTATTCGTGACGATTTTACAGTTAACAGTACTATTGTACCCGTAAATGTTGAAAACAGGGGTGATCGCCATGGTATCTTATAAGTATGGAAAAAATCTTCAGCACGTAAGACGATAATTAAATGTGGTGAAGTGATGAAAAATAGGGATTCACTGCTATGTAGTCTTGTAATTCGTTCTACGGGTCTCAACATTTCAGGCTACTTAATTTGTTAGAAGATGAACAAATTGCGTAAGATGCATTACAAACAAGATGCTGATAATGCAATAGAGGCATCACACGTACTTGAGTTGTCAATACGAGAGAGAGAGAGAGAGAGAGAGAGAGAGAGAGAGAGAGAGAGAGAGAGAGAGAAGGTTCTTTTATTAATCTAGATACGTCCTTTTTCTGAAGACGGACATCTGGTAACCCTATGCTGGTACAAGTCACAAGTATAAAATGAGGTAGTTGCTTACGTACACCTACGCAGCTTAGTCTGTAGACAGCTTGTGACTTGTACCAGCAAGACCTTTTAACGTTTAACTAACGTGGTGGCAAACATGGGACACTAACACCGTGGTGCGGTCAATCTGACCTCTCACTTTTTAGAAGGGTGTAATGTTAACAATTTGGACAACTTTGAAATTCCCTATTTTGAATATGAAAGAGTCTTTAATATTAAGTAAATAAAAATGAAAATACAATACTATAACATTAAATAATTATTGTTACACTGGCACTCAAATATGTTTACTGCACGTTTCGTACACTAATACTTTTATATGTTTTCCCATTAGCTAATATTGACAATAAAGCTTTGATAGATTTTGTATATTTTCTTCAAGAACTAATGAAACAAAAATGGAACATTTGTAACCCAAAGAAAATACCTCTTGAAAAATCAGAGCCGTCCAAATCACAAGTTTTCACAACCGTCCTAGCAGACCAGATAATATGTCGTTAGTCTTAACTCCTGCGGAAGTCGTGGGTTCCGAGCTCGCGTTTGCATATGTTTCAGCACAAGACTACAGGCCAGCTCTTTCAGAAGAATACCTCTGTCAACAGGAGCTTCATCTGATCCAATCTTGTGAAGAACATATGCAGTTTTCACCTTTTCTTCAAAGTTTTGATCTGAAGTGTTCACACATTGTCTGCTACTTGCAGCAGATCCTTTACCTGTAAAATTACTCGGTTCCTCCATGTTTCAAAAGCTTTGAAATGGAAAATATCGAGAATATGTGACAAAAGTAACAGCAGAAAAAATTACACAAACTACGTAGTGCGGTCAAAATGACCGCGAGCTACTTTCGAAAGGACGTCACTCATGTTATAGAAGCTCTGGCATAACATCATACGCTTTGCCGGCCCACTCACAACTAAACTCGAAGCTAACGAGCAGATGGGGTCAATAATGGGTAGGGAAATTGGTAAATCGCAATTGTTGCCGAAAGCGCGCGGTCAGATAGACAGCACCACGTTAGTTAAAGGTTAAATGTATTTTATGATATGACGAAAAAATGTTTTTTTAAGCACAGCATATAGGTCATCATGACTTGCAATTCTGCACGCACTGATGATGTCCCATCATAGGGACGAAATCGATATGTTGTGAATTTTAATAAAATAAACATCTCACATCGCCTACCAACCTGAAACCTTTTATTTCATTATAATTGTGTGGTGGGCTGGCACAATATGGAATTTAATTACAACAAAATTATTTATCACACGACAATCAAGTCATGGGCCTCATCATAGCTTATTTTTACTTTAGATCATGTCTGTCAACAGTTTTCCTTTTCGTGAAGTTCCTTCTTTCAGTTTGTTACTCCTATCTTCCATCCATCTAACCTCCTTTACCCAATCCCTTGCTTTTCATAACGATGTCTAGCATGTTGCCAAAAAGATTTTTGTCATTTCCGAATCTCTTTATTCGCCAGTACGCCGTCTCCAGATACATTATAAAATCAATGCTATTGTCAGGACCTCTTCTGTTAATAATATAATTTACATAGTTACCCAGTAACCACATAATACTGTTATTCTTTTTTTCCCGGGAAATATTTTTCATCAGGTCGTAAAAGTATTTGTGCTCAGCCGCTCCGCCGCGGCTTGAATCACAAATATTTTTTTGTAGTTATGAGTTTTTCAGAATGACGCCATAGTGCGCCGAAACTAGCAGTGCATCGGTATTGAGATGAAAGTATATTAATTCGACAAGTGAAGACAATTTTAGCTGGTGATGCCAGCAGTAGAAAACATCTGCAATAGTTGCAGGACATTCATTTATTTTGGAGCTCTGTCAACGTTACGCTGCCACCAGACACGAAAATGACTGTACACATTGTTACGGGTAGCGTTTCCAACACTGCGACGCTGCCAATAGGAGCGAACGAATCGTCAACTTACCGGGAACAAACAATACTGTATCCGGCATAGTTGTTTCATTATCAAACAATGCACTAAAGAACAATCAAACTGCCAGTAAATATGTAACGCAAAGTTTGATATTTCCTTAAAACTTAAAATCAGATTTCCTGTGTCGCGTTGTACTTAATCAATTTCTTCTTCTTCCTTTGTTAAAGTTACTACGCAAAACATGATGAATTTTCAAGAAAGCTTTATCGATTATTAAAATTACACTTCTGTTTCTAGAAGAATTTCTACTAGCATGAAAATACTTCGTATCAGAGGTGCGGAAAAATTCTATTGAAATTTCTAATTTGCTCCAATAAGTGGACAATCGAAACTTTAGCTTCAAATAAAATTGTTTATAATGGGTGGCAGTTCTATTTCTAAGTGTCTAGGAGAATGCAGAGTGATAAACTGTTTAGCGAAAACACCTGAATGCGCCAGCCTAAACGCAACCCTAGATTTTTTTTCGCGTAGTTAAATCCTTTAACTTTATTTACGTATGAATAAAACGTACACAATATCTCATTCATCTCTCAAGCAATCACAAAACTATAAATGAATTTTATTTAGTAAAAGGTTTTCAGCCAAGATCGCTTTCTTCTTTTAATTATATGACCGGTTTCGGCGTGCTAGACGCCATCTTCAGACCTGTCGTAATTTTTTACATCAGTGCTATAACAACAATTTCTAATATAGCACATTGGTATACATCCATATTGATGTGTCACGCAAGCGCCTCAATGCGCTCGGCCCCTCCGCCGCGGCCCAGGCTTCATGAAGTATACGTGTCTGGCCAGGAAAAAGTAATAAGTAAAATAAGTCGACATCTTCGCTTATTATCGTGACCGGGTTTCCAAAATAAAATTAAGGAACACAAATGTTGCCTTTACCTGGAGCATTAACGCACACACCAGGCTCTTTCACTACGCTGTCGTCTTGGAAGGAATTCATTAATCACTGAATTTGTATAGTTCGTAGACTTGCACATGCCATGTGAAAGCATTACTTAAGAAAAATATTGAAAAAAATTTAGGTTGCCCAATAATGCTTAAAAATTGATATAGCGATTTTGGGCAACCTATGCTTTTTTGCATTTAAAATAAAAAAGATCTCCCTAAAGGTTCAACTATTAGAAACGTATGAAAGAATTACGTCCAAAATCGTGCCTCAATTCCTTTGAGTTGAAGCTTATTTCTTTTATTGCGTGATAATGGCTATACTAGTTCTCGGTATGGTTACGCTAACATTACTTAAAAAATTTTAATTGAAAATATATGGGACGGTTGGTAAAATTCGAGACAATATACGTCCCGTATTTACTTAGTCGGGACAACGGGACGGTAAAATACGGGACGTCTGGTACCCTAGGGCAGAGAGCAGCGTGTTGAATGCACAATTCACTATTGTTGTGACAAAGTCACCATATTTTCTCTTCTCCTGGCACGAATTTCAGGGTGCAATTGGTTACAGCACTTCATTGGGACCTATGATAAAGGAGCACTCCCTTGGGGGAATTCACTACACAAACAGTTGAGTTACCATAATAATACCGTTCTGCAATAATACACTTAGAGACCTCATATTTAAATGTGGTCACGCTGTGTATTGTCAAACACATTGCTAGTAATTCAGCCCCATTCACTGTTATTTCGCAAAGATTGGCAGCCATGGGAACTCCGACTTCAACGACAACATACTAACGGTGGCAGGGTGCACATCTTAGCGGACAAGCGATAGACCTTGTTACGTTTATATTGTGAGGTGGGAATAAATTTTGTATTTCACTTCGTGCTCTTGAGGTTTGTTGGTCAGGGTTCAAAAAGTTAAAAGTCGAAATTCTTCATTCAACTAAAATACCATATACAGTAGAAAGTCGATTATCCGAAGTAATTGGGGGACATGGATGTTCGGAAAACCAATTATTCGTATAATCGAACTTTACACTTCTGTTTGCCAATGAGAAGTACTGTACAGTAAATATATTTATTCAGTAATTGAGGTTCTCTATCCTTCACACTGCGCCACCGAGTGTCTTCGTGTGAAGTGAAGGCCCCATTAGAAGCAATGCTCCGCCACCCGGTGGCCCAGTGCGGCTAATTTGGTTTGAGGGGAGCAGGAGATAAGGACAGTAGTGTGGGAGAATTTAAAAAAAAAAGTTCGCCGCTCTACTGTAACTTTTTCCGAACGTCGCTCACGTAGGCCGAGGGGCCCCTAGAGTTCGAGGACCCCGGGGCACTGCCCCGCCTAGCCCTATCATAGCTACGCCACTGATTCCCTAACAGAACGTACTCAAAATGTAATGAGGATACACCGAAATCACAAAGGGAACTACTTAAATTCGATTTTCCTTGCAAAGAATTCTTATGTAAATTAGAGCATCGATAGACGATTGGTATTCATCTGTTAGTAACGCGATACTGTCCGCTAAACCCACGTAACCTATAACTTACGAATTTTCCGTCACAGATATATATTAACGTATGTCTACAGTCTGTGTATTGCAGTGAACTCAAGGATAATGTGGACATGGTACTATGTATTATGCAACTAAGGCTCCTATAATCCGAGCTGTACTATCCGCCAGTTGTATGTGGGTATATATGAGTCGTGACCGGAAAGGGAGTTTATAATCGAATTTACTGAAGAATTTGTGGAAAATATGGCTGGCTGCTCAGCTGTGAACTGCACAAACCACTGCAGCAAAGGAGTGCGCATCTTCAAATTTCCCAGCAATCCAGAACGAAGAAAACGATGGGCTATAAATGGTCGCAGAAGCAACTGGGAAACAGGACCTGGCGCTCAATTATGTATTGTAAGTATATGTAATAAATGTAGCTATTAACAAGTCAGTTATGTACAATTGCATTACTTCTCCCTGTTAATGATGCTGGAGCAGTTTGTTGCAGAATGTTTGTGGCTTAATGAAGTTTTTCGCAGTTTTCAAAGTGAATAGGAATATTTGTTGTGCTGCATTTATACGTAGTTTTGAATATACTGAATAATACTTTACACAATTACTTATATATAAGGTCGAAGCTTCTCTCACGGTCGCATAACACACTCCAAAATATGGCACTGGGTAAAATTTTACGACGCTTCTCGCCGGGCTCCAGTGCTTACGTTGGCAACAGATGAGCAATGAAGTGTAGGATTGCGTTAATATTTTTCACGAGCTACAGAGTAAATGTTATTGCTGCTCGTTTCACTCGCGGCAAAATTAATAGCCCGGCGAGAAGTTATATTACCGGTACCTTACGATTTTCCGTTATATTAAAAGCGCATTCTAAATCTTTATAGGCCCATACACAAAAGTTACTGTTCGGTACACTTAGTGTGTGCAATATTAAATACATTTCAGTAGAAATATTGTTGAAAACTGCATGAATAGGTCAACCATCCCCAATATAAACATTGTCAGATGCGCCCATGATGGGGCAAAAGTGGCGGACGATTGAGCCTGAGTTTTTAGGAGCTCTATATGAAACCGTGACGCTAGACGTATATTTGTCTCTCGAATGCAGTTGTCAGTATTTTGATCCTAAGCACTACAGTTGTCTTTCCAGTGTTTATATTGAGATCATTGGTGTATTGTCAGAAATGTCTGTGTTTCCCAGTGTTTTATCTTTCAGCATCTGTTGATCGACGTATTGCTCCACATTTTACGGATTTTTGTTCGCCACACTCATCCACAGCCACACACCGCGACCAAAACACCATATTGTTCACCGCGCATAACCGCCATTGGTCTCAAGTGAATAATTTTGGCTGCCAAGTGAAACATACGGACACGCGTCCCACGCTCCAGTTTGATATATCTATACTGATTACTGACAAAAAAAGAGCAATAAGCAATTAAAAGAAAGCATAACAAAAAAGTCAATTTACGTTATGTTAATTACAGGGATTTCGCTTTTTTATGCTCACAGTGACATGCTGTCTGTAAGTAAAGGTTAATTATTCTTATTCTGAGATTCTCTCCCTCCCTCCCTCTCTCTCTCTTCCCTCCCCCCTTTCTCACTCTCTTTCATTTTTTTGTCAAGCTAAATCCGCCCTTTCATTCTATTGCTGTTATGTTAGGGTGACAAGATTTCAAAAATAAAAAATCGCACTGTCGTGTTTTATGGCCCACTTTAGATTTGTAGTTTTATAAGTTTTTACAAACATTTTGGACCAAAATAATAATCTAAATAATAAAAAATTAATTAATAACAGTGTCTGAATCCTTCTAGGAAAAAAAAGTTTTTAGGTACTGGCGTGTTCGGAACTACTAACCTTCAGCATCACAGTCCAACACATCGCCAAACTACGCTACAGCTAACAGGATTTGCGTCCATTAATCTCATACTATTGATGGCCGTTGTTAACTGATGCTAATATGGCATTTGTAGAAACTAGATTATCATTTATCTTACGAAGAACGACTTCTTTTTGTTAATTCTTCAGTGCGCCATTGCTGTGAAATGACAACGTGTAAGTTACAATAAGAAAATCATCAAATACGCAACGCAAGATGGCGTATGCCAGAGAGAGTTCTGGGCGAGGAATGTCACGTGACATCTGCGAACGGTTGTTTTTCGTTAATTTAATGGAGGGTATCAAAACTCCGTTATTTTTGCAAATATCTCTGCAGCGATGCAAGATATGAAAAAAAAAAAAAAAAAAACATAATAGAGCAAAGTTGTAAGTATTTTCCCCTCTACCAATGAGGTTATTCAATTTTCGTGTCAGGTGAACGGTTCGTTTGCAATTACCATTATATTACAAACGGCTTTTTTGGTATTACTACCGTATTTTTTGTACGAAAAAAGGGATGTTCTGGTCTCTGGCGGCCTACAATTATGTGTGCAAAATTTGGTGGTGATCGGTTGAACGGTTCGTCTTAAAAACAGGGAACACGTTACGGACAGACGGACCGACAGACAGACAGACATCCCAAAATAGCCGTTATTTTTGCAAATATCTCTGAAACGATACGAGATATAAAAAAAACATAAGAGAGCAAAGTTGTAGAGAATTTTCTCCTCTACAAATTCGGTTATTCAATTTTTGAGTCAGATGCATGGTTAAGCCGTTATTTTCATTCAAATTTCGAGCTGTCAAAAGGCGATCGCAAAGGCCCACTTTCAGTGTTACTACCGTAACCTAAAGTGGACCAAAACACGGGACACGTGTGGTTACCGATGCGTATGACACTAAATGTTGACTTTACCTGTACCATTAATACATAAACAGACGAATCGATGCACACACAGAATAGTAAAGAAAGCCAGTGTTTCTGTCTTGACGCCCCCTCCCCAAGCAGACGTGTCATATTCGGTGATCCTCGTAATTTGCTTTTCTGGAAATAACTTATTTTATAAGACTATTATCACAACAAGTGTAGAATTTAATTGCTTCAAGAACATGGCAGCAACGGGAGAAGCATCGGAATTGTGTTTTTATTTATTTATTTTTATTTTATTTTTTTATTTATTATTATTTTTTTTACGCGACAAACAATATATAAGACAAAGAAAATGAGTTCTCATTATAATTACTTCCTTCACAGTTGTATCATTAAGTATGTTGTTTTCGCAGTTCGTAAAATGTTTGTGATGGAGAACACTGTTTCCATACCATCATTTGTTACACATATCTTCAGATGCAAATAAGTTGAAAATGGAAGACCAGTTTTTACCAACTCGCTACACATTTCTCAACTAATAAATTTTCTCTTCTCGTATATTTCGAAGATGGTTCACTCACACAATAAGCAAATGTAAGCTGATCTTCACATCCTTCTCGCAAAATATTTTCATTAAACGCAACTATATGTTCCATTCTCCACTGATCAGACTTCCACAGACGTGGATATTTTAGCTGAGACTATTTAAATGCGTTCAGCACATAAAATGGGTAAGCCCATTTCGCGATATACTCAGTTAAAGTGAACTTAAAATGTCTATGAAATCAGACTCATTCAAGACGCTGTCAATGAACTGATTAATCACTGAATTTGTATAGTTGGAAGACTTACACATGTCGTGTGAAAGCAATTTTTTTAATTGAAAAAAGAAAAAGATATAGGTAGCCCGAAAATACTGTAAAACGTATATAGCGATTTTGGGCAACCTATGTTTTTTTCTTTTTTTTGCCTCTAATATATAAAGCAAGGTGTCCGTATGTGTGTACGTGTTGCATACAAATCTACAGTTTTTTTTTCAATCTTTATGAAATTTTGTAGAAATAAGGTTCAATCCATGAGGACGGTCGCCGTAAGTGTAAGAATCACGTACGATATATAGTTCACGATGTATGACGTCATAAACAATGAGATGCGCGAAAAACGCCTGCATTTAGCGAGAATGCTGCTCATTTTCTCCTAAAACAATGGACCGATTTCAAACAAATTTGGTACACACATTCCTTACCGTGAGGTAACAATTGCTGCATTGTTAAGAATCACATACGACACATGGTTCAGGAGATATGACGTCATATACAATAGGAATCGCAAAAAACTGGCACATAATGCGGTGAGACGTTAGAAATAGGCTATATGAGAATGAGAGTACTTAGCGACTTGCAACAAACTTTGAACATAATTTCAAACCTTTATTAAACTTTTTCTCTCTGACAATCACATCAAAAAACTGAAAGGAAAAAAGTTTCTCGCTTACTACTTTTCCGCTGTTCATGGACTAAAACTACGGCATTCGGTATGACGTTACAATTTATAATTTGTATACTACAAATAATAGCCGCAGGAAATTTTACAGACAGGGTACACACATACAGTTGAATGTACCTTCTAAATTGTATCACAGTGAGACACGTAGTTCATGAGGTATGAGAAAATAAACATTAACGTTTTGCTGTTCATGGACTAAAACTCCGCAATTGGTATGACGTTACAATTTATAATTTCTTCACTACAAATTGTAGCCTCAGGAAATTTTTCAGACAGTATACACACATATAGTTCAGTGTACCTTCTAAATTGTGTCACAGTATGACACGTAGTTCTCTCTATATGAGCACATAAACAACAGCGTTCATGGAAAACAGCCCCATCATGCACCAAGTTTTAATCTATTTCTTCTTTACTACTAATTGTACATCCAAGAGATTTTACAGACTTACAGCCCATATACATATGAATATATACATGAAAAATGGCAGGAATAAAGAGACAAATACCCGGAAAACGCTGGGTTTTCAGCTAGTTTAAAATAAAAATAGATCGCCCTAAAGGTTGAAATACTAGAAATATGTGAAAAAATACGTAAAAAATCATGACTCATCACCTTTGAGATGAAGCCTACTGATTATGACTACATTTGTTTTCCGTTTGATTACACTAACATTAATTTAAAAAATCTTAATTCAAAATATATGGGACGGTTAATAAAATACGGGACAACATGCGTTCCGTATTGGTTTTGTCGGGACGACGGGACACTCAGACTAAAATATAAGGGACGGTCCCATAAAATACGGAACGTCTTGTCACCCTATGTTATGTGCAAAGGCTATTATTTTAAACATTATACATTGTTCGATAGTTGTATTTGTATCGTGTGACTTATACATTAGGGTATATTTGGGGTGGCTTCCGATACTGACGAGTCAGCGCGTTGGCAGCACACTGGACTCTCATTCGGGAGGACGGGGGTTCAAATCCGCCTCTGGCTACCCTGATTCAATTATTCTGAGTTTTCCCCAAATCACTCCACGCAGATCGCACAATGAGCCCGTTGAAAGTCATGTCCGACTTCCTTCCTCATCATTAAAACAATCCGAAGCTGATATTCCGTCTCTGATCACCACGATATTAACGGAACGCTCAACCATACTTTACCGTCTTTCTTTTTGGATTGCAATATCAGTTACCGTGGTGATTACCTTGAATTCTGAAGGGCACCTGGACGTGAACGAGCTTCATTCCCATACCTTGCTTTCGGCGCACAATACTCTTGATCTACAATGCGGAGGAAGTTCATATTTTGTATCAAGACTGAATGACATTCAAAATGTTCAAATGTTTGTTAAGCTTAAGGGACTTAACTACGGGGTCATCAGTCCCTAAAGTTTCAAACTACTTAAGAACTACCTTATACTAAAGACGACACAAATATCCATGCCCGAGGGGGTATTCGAACCCCTGACCGTAGCGGTCGTGCAGACTGTGACTGGCGCGCCGCAGACCGCTCGGCCACTGCGGCCGGCCTGAATGACATTAACTCAAGCTATAATAGGAATTTATTGAAATACATGTTATACTTTAAGAATTACAATATTTTGCCTCTTAAATGATTTCAGGAGGAACGTAGGAACCCGGGAGGCAATACTCACTTTACGTCTTATGTTAGAAGATAGATTAAGAAAAGGCAAACCTACATTTTTAGCTTTTGTAGATTTGGAGAAAGCTTTTGACAATGTTGACTGGAATACACTCTTTCAAATTCTGAAGTCAGCAGGGGTAAAATATAGGGAAAGGAGAGTTATTTACAACTTGTACAAAAGCCAGACCGCAGTTATTAGACTCGAAGGGCATGAAAGGAAAGCATCAGTTGGGAAGGGAGTAAGACAGGGTTGTAGCCTTTCTCCGATGTTATTCAATTTGTACATCGAGCAAGCGGTGGAGGAAAGCAAGGAAAAATTTCGAATAGGGATTAAAGTTCAGGGGGAAGAAATAAAAACATTGCGTTTTGCTGATGACATTGTAATTCTATCAGAGACAGCAAAGGACCTGGAAGCGCAGTTGAATGGAATGGACAGTGTGTTGAAGAGAGCGTATAAAATGAACATTAACAAGAGCAAAACAAAAATAATGGAATGCGGTCTTAGAAAATCAGGCGATGCTGAAGGAATTAGATTAGGTAACGAAACAATGAAGGTGGTAGATGAGTTTTGTTACTTGGGTAGTAAAATAACATGCGATGGTCGTAGTACAGAGGATACAAAATGCAGAATGGTAATGGGAAGAAAAGCATTTTTGAAAAAGAGAAACTTGCTAACATCGAATATTAATTTAAGTGTAAGGAAGTCTTTTCTGAAGGCATTTGTGTGGAGTGTTGCCTTGTATAGGAGTGAAACATGGACGATAAGCAGTGCGGACAGGAAGAGAATAGAGGCTTTTGAAATGTGGTGCTACAGAAGAATGCTGAAGATTAGGTGGGTAGATCGCATAACTAATGAAGAGGTACTGAACCGAATTGGTGAGAAAAGGAAATTTTGGCATACCCTGACTAAAAGAAGGGATCGCTTGGTAGGACACATTCTTAGACATCGGGGAATCGTAAATTTAGCATTGGAGGGAAGTGTGTGGGGTAAAAATCGCAGAGGGAGACCAAGATACGCATATAGTAAGCAGATTCAAATAGATGTGGGTTGCCGTTCTTATGAGGAGATGAAAAGGCTTGCTGAGGATAGAGTAGGGTGGAGAGCTGCATCAAACCAGTCTCCGGACTGAAGACAACAACAACAACAACAAATGATTTATAATACACGGTCATATTCTGGAACCATTTTCTGGTGCATTGTCAGTCTAATAACATTTAGACGGTGGCAGGTTGGTGTCAACATTCGAAGGAACACATTATGCCTCTTGTTTTGTAGTTTGGAGTATATGTGAGGAAACAGAAAAACCCTTATTACACTTCATTAGTATTCTTTCTAAAATTACCGGTAAAACTATATACAGAATGGCAAACATATATCATTTCTGCAATGTACTACACATAATACAAAGATACTGTTCTATTCTTCAATTCGATGAAATCTAATGAACGTAGCTAAAACTATTATGAAGTAATGTAGTTTCGAGAAAATAAGAAGAGAACATTCACAGTGTTTTTGACTCACCGCATGCCTGTTTCAGAACATTCCAGTGGCATAATCTTGCTAGCCAGGTTCTTCTCTATCCTCTGCAGACTTTTTCAGGAGTCTTTCCTTACTCTGGCCTCTTCAGTGGTGACTTCTGCAGTGCTTTCAGCTTCAGCTAGTCGCTGACGGTCTATGGCAGTCAGAGCGGCTATCATATTATTTCACGGTTGGGTGCCCAATTTGTCCATTACTTTTGTCCTGCTAATTACACCATCATTGAAACAGATAATAGCATCCATCACACCTATTCTGAGTACTGTCAATCCAACAAACACTGTTTTCGGTACTCGTTGCCACACGAAGCTGTTGAAACTGTCATTAAGATTTTGTGAACGACCAAGTAGACATTTTCTAAGTATTGTTTTATTTGCGAGGTTCCTGTATAGTGTTTCCATTGTGTCATTGTCTGAGACAGGCATGGAATGTTTATGGTGATACTAGTTAAATTCCCAGTGCTTCGCACGCGTAGATTGGATGGTCTGCATTGGTTGTTTCTACTTCTAAATACAAATTTTCATAGATTTAGCTTTAAATATGCTTTCCTAATCACGTATTTTGATACAACTTGCCACTCCCTATCGCACCATTGTTGTCAGAATTCAAAACATCCCGAAATACATTTTTAAAATTATAACCATGGCTACAAACCCAAATTTTCACATTTCTAGCATCAAAATAGTCTTAGTAGCACCCTTAAAAGATTTTTCCCTTGTTTCACCTGCTTAATGGTTGAATTTCCAAAAATATCGAAACACATGTTTTTAAAATTCCAGTCAATAATATAAATCCGAAGATTTCTATTCCTTCTTCAAAATTACGTGTTTTCAAAAGACGTTCATCCCCTATTTCACACCATTAGGGATGGGAACATCGATAAATCGCTAATGCCTACAGTGTAAGATGTAAAACATCAACAAATTACAAGTTTCTATCGTCTGTAGATTCACTTTTCAGCGCCGTTTTCTGTCTTTTAGAAACGGATCGAGAAGCGAAATTTCTTTCTTGCGCTTCGGCATGGTAGTTAGATCGTGTCTTATTTCATTTAGTCCCTTAGGAGGTCAGACTCCACCATCGACCATGTGTGTGAGTGAGTGTGTGTGTGTTATCCTTAGCACAAGTCTGGGTAGTATTTTATCGTTTAGGTGATAGGGGGGTTCGGACCCCCAAGACCCCCCCCCCCCCTACCCCTTTGGCTACGTCCTTGCATCAATCATCACGAATCAGAAAAGATTAATACAAAAATGCAGTGTTAGAATTCTGACCATAAAGGCTAGTCTACACGACGAAAGTAGGTTGCGAAACTCATTGCATGAAATGAATTGCGCGCAACTGGTTTCGTGTATGTCTGTAGACACGGCGCTAATACCATACACTTCAGTTTCGTTGTTTTGTGAATGCCGTAGTCGCCGTAAAATGAAAGTTTTGGTAGCTGTAAGAGTTCTGGGGGAGCTATTGCTTGTCTATTTGAAGTCGCTGCATAAGACTAAACATAAAAAGAATAAGAAACGTGTTTGGGTTCGTGAATGGATTTAAAGAAGACGTCAGCACTGTTGCTCAGCGACTTTTCTGAAAGAAATTGTGATTGAAGACCCTGGAAGTTATTTTAATCAACTTTGAATGTCACCAGAGAAGTTCACATTCCTTATAAACAGAGTTAGTAATTCAATAAAGAAACAAGTTACCGTTATGCGTGAAGCATTGTTACGAGGACTGAAATTACAAATTGCATTACGTTTCTTGTCAAGTAGATATTCGTCTCTGCAGTACTTGTACCGTGTTTCGAAATCCACAATTGCCATACTTTGTTTGTATAGCTATTGTGAATTGGATGTATTTTAGTCTGCAATTCACTAATCGTCAACCCATCAATATTTAATTTCACAAATAACTGCCAGAAGAGCACTAACACGCTGTTAAAATCGCACAAACACCTACGCAACGCATATATGTCCAAAAACCGAATTATTTCTCCCTTTCCCCCCTGTATATTATATTTTGTTCTGTATTGGTCATAACGTAACCTCAAAACATGGGCAATCACTTTCGCCAAAGTTGAAACGTGCCGAAACTATTTAGTTTCGCGAACTAGTTGTGCGAACGCGTGCCGCGCATGCGCATTGGCCAGAAGCGCAGTTTCATGAAACGTAGTGTCGTCGTGTAAACTAGCCTTAACAGACATCGTGCATGAACCTATGTTGAGTAGCAAAAAGTCACAAATAATACAGGTTTGAAGCCTTCTAGGTACTGCCTACTTGCGAGCCGGAGTTAGTTATTATGAGTATTACCACCATTATGAGCAAGACGTTTAAAAAATTTTAAGCTCTTCCTCAAATCTAATTTCCTCGCATCAAGTTCCTTGTGTAATTTTATAGTGTCTTCCATAGGTCTCGGAATATGATCCGCAATAAGCAACTGCTCAGGAAAGGTCGATCTTTCTTCCATTCTTTATGCCTTACTATAATAGCCCTACCTGTTTGTCCTATATAGTAACCGGGACAGTTTCTGAAAATTAGCTTGTAAACTCCAAAAGTAGAGAATGGATCCACAACGGTATTGAGCAGATGGACCAGTTTTTATTTAAGTCGTTGGTGTTAAAAGCTAGACTGCAGTCATATTCTCTCGCAAATAGGCGTTTTAATCTGTAGGATAAGTTTCCCAAAAATGGAATAGAAAGAAACTTTTCACTGTCTGTTTTACCGAGGTGTGATTTGTTATTGAGCAAAGTTGAACAGTGTTGGGAGGTTTTCTTGTGAAAGATGCGTCGCACATAGTGATCGTACCCATTATTGATGACAATGGACTTTATTGTACTCATTTCCTTCTGTAAGTTAACAGGTGACATGGGAGTTGTTAAGGCGCGGTTAGTGGCAGAATGGAAAAACGTCAATTTAAGTGATTGTGGGTGTACAGAATCAGCGGGAATAATCCCATCAGTGTATGGTGGCTTACAGAAGACATCAAAAGCTATACTGTTTTCTACTGTAAAGAACTTTAAACTGAGAAAATTGAGCTCAGCATGTTCATTTTGAATCTCTTTAGAGAAATTAAAGGTTTCCTGAAGACTGTTAAATATAGCGAATATCTACTTCACCGTCATTGCCATCAAACGAGATAATTATGCCATCTACATAACTAACATAGAAACATATCTTCTTGTGTTGAAAGACGGCGGTCTGCCATTTTCCCTAAGTTTTTATCATTGTGCCTATGAATGTGGCAAGATGAACGGTTTCTCCGTGACGGCACTGTCCTTGTGAGAATGTGTACTTGCTTTATTCTGTATATGCATGTATGAGAATCTTCTAGCATGGGAGGCTGAGTGTATGTATGGGAATTTTCGTCGTCGATAGGTAGTCGTTACCTATCTCTGCTTTTGATGCTACCAAAGAGGTTCCTCTATCCTTTGGTTACGAGTTGGATTGGCAATGCCTGCTAGCGAGCCTCGACAGGACGCGCGAGCTTAAGCTCGCCCCACCACCTCGTTTTTCTTGGGTTTTTACCGATTTCCGGTGGTGTCGGGGACTGGCTGACCGACTTGGACATTCGGTGGCTGCGCTTCAAGCTGGTAAGACGTTCTGATTTTCTTCCCTCCCTTGAGATGGTAGAGATTCGTTGTCTGCTTTCTTCAAGTTAGATTTCAGAACTTAGGTTCATTTTTCGGAGTAAGTCACTTCAATCATGTATAGAAGTGTATTCAATTTCATTGCGGGGATTTTGCATAGATAAGTGCGCTAAATATGTAACTAATTCAGTTTGATGTTCAAAATGTTCAAATGTTTGTACAGTCTATGGAACTTAACTATGGGGTCATCAGTCGCTGAACTTACAAACTACTTATGAACTAACTAAGACTAAGGACGGCACAAATATCCATGCCCAAGGAGGGATTCGAACCCCCGACCATAGTGGCCGTGCAGACCGTGACTGGAGCGCCTCAGTCTCCTCGGCCACCGCGGCCGGCTTCAGTTTGATAACGATTGAAAATCGGTAACCTTTGTGAGACTAGGCGGCGGTGTACAAACTCTGTTTAATTTCTTTCTAGCTTTGTGGGATGCATCTAATGTGCGGGAATATTTTTATTCCGTGTAGTGCACGTGAAATATTCTTTTCCGTTTCCTCCTTCCGCGAGTGATATGTACTCCACGTTGTGTGTCCTTAGAACAAAGCCTTCAGCTACCCCTGTGTGTGTTACTATGCCCTTCAGGCAAGAAATTATGCATGTATCTTTATGATTTCCATTAGTACCTCCCGATCCCCTCTCCATCTATTTTAAATTGCTGTTTCTTTTACAACTTGTACCTTGAATTCAGACTCCGTCAGTAAATTCTCTTCTACCCTTGTACAACCCCCTTTATTAGCTTGCTTATGAGATACTACGTATTTCTAGGGGCTGCATGCCGTATTTCTTAGTTGATTTACTCCGACTTTGAATTTACTACACTTTTCTGATTTTTTAAGACTGGACTTCGTCCATCCATGTAAAACGTCCCCAATGCGTCTAACTGTATTTCTTTAGCTTCCATATGGTATCCTACGCATTTATAAGGGTTGCATATCGTAGCTATTTTTCTTTATTTTTCGGAAATTGAATTTTTGTATTTTTAGTGGTTTATACCTATTCACTGGAGTTCTCGCCACTGCTCACATACCATTGCCTTACTATTGGGTATTCGTGCTTCGGAATCTATGATTCCGTTGATTTAAAAAAAAAATGAATACGACCTTTTAGAAATTCGCCTTCAGTGGGGGCGCGAATGTGTTATGTTGCAGACACGTGTCTGTATGCTCACAGTTTGATTTAAAACTGGAAATTAATCTCACTATTATCGTGTACCATCTCAAGTAAGAAAGACAGACCGGAGCCACCTACGAAGTTTGTTATTCCTTGTGTTGTGTGGTACATCCTGGTTCGCTGCATTTCGCCTACGATAGCGGCGCCTGCTTCTGCTTCGCTCAGCACGCTGAGTTGGATGACTTTCGTTTTGCTTCGCGCGTGAGAGTGGTTGAATGCTTGTTGGTTGTAAATCTCTCCCCCGACGATGTTCAGCTCAGATTACTTTAAGTTAGTAGTTCAATTGGATGCGTTTTTATAGTTTAACAATATTGGTTCCCCCATTTTCTCATATTTGAACTGAATAAATAATTTATTGTCAGTGAAATGTTATCCTTCTTATAAATATTTTTTGAATACCCTCCCTTTTTTTATTTAATGTTTTCACCAGTGCTGAGAACAAACTCAGATGCAAATTATCATGTTTTAATTCCGTTGCGCCATAAATATTCTCACAGCCACCTTTATGAAATGGTTTAGTTGTGGTGGCTTGTATATCAATGATTGTATGTAATTCTCGTGATCTACGATGTGTGTTGGCCACCGTCTCTTTGTCTTCCTGCTGCCAAAGTAAATTTTTGAATCAGTTCTAAATTATGGGCCAGGGAACAAGATTCTGTGGCAGGAAGTAGTTAGTTGTTCACGCGAATATTTAGCTGGTTTTTTTACGGCCAGAATCATATGTTTAAAGTAATCTTTTGAACTGACTCCTTTCAGCTAGAATTAATTTTACAATTAACGGTGGTCTTTCACCATTCTCTAAATATGGCCAAATCAGTTAAGTCTATTACACACTATAATTTCTTTCAGAGGCTTGACGCGTAGAGTACTTCACACTGTTTTATTTCGTGTCTTGTCCCTTCTTGTCTTGCCGAGGATTGCTCGTAGAAATCGCATTTCTGTTGCTTGTATCCTGATCAGATCTTTCTCTGTCCAAGTCCAACATTCCGATCCGCGAGTCAAAATTGGCATATCATATGACTTGTACATCATAAAATTTTTGAGTGTGCAGGTACTTTACCATTCCTTATTATGTCACATACACAATAATAAAATTTTGAAGAGTTTTGTATTCTCTCTCAAATTTCATCCTTTATGTCCCCTTTTACAGTTATTTTACAGTTCCTTGATACTTGAAGGCATCTACTTTAATAACTTTTCCTTTGCAAGTTATATCCATTTTTTCATTTTTCCTAGTGGTTTTCATTATTTCACTTTATGTTAAACTTATTTCCATACTTGAAGGTGATAAGTTGGTCTTCCAATTTCTGTTCATTTTCCTCCCAAATCATCACATCATCAGCATATGCTATGATTTTCATATCTGCCATTGCTCCTTAGCTAACTTCCTTATGATGTCGTCCAGCACTATATTAAAAGGCACTGGTGAGAGAACACTTCCCTGACGAATCCCTCTGCCTATTACAAATCATTCTGATTGTTTTGCCGTCAATCTTAACACAGTTAAGGCACTTTTTGTACATGTTACTGATTCTCAGTTGCATTTCTTTTGCCAATTTAATTCTATTCAGACCTTGCCGTATCTCTTCTCTTTTAACAGTGTCATAAGCTATTTTTATATCTGTGAAGGCAAATACCATGCTTTCCCAAATTCCCATTTCTTTTCTACAATCTGTCTGTCTGTGAATATAGCATCTATGGTTAATCTTCCAGGTCGAAATCCTTATTGTTCCTCTCTTAAATGTTCCTCTATTTTTTATATATTTTTGACGACGTTACAGCGTTTAATGAATGAAATAAATCTCAAATTGTGATCAGTTATGGCTTCACTGTACTAGGTTTAGATGGAATCCCAAAGTAACGCGGTAACTGATCGCAATTTGCGATTTATTTCATTCAATGAACGCTGTAACGTCTTCAAAAATATATAAATGTATACAAGCCGAGGCTGGGCTCCTGACGACAATTAATTGTGTCTCGATACCTCATGGTCTGTTCTCCCTGATGCAGGAATACAGTATTGTGGCTACGAGCATTACAGAACAAATAGGCTGTGGTAATAGGAAAGAGACAGCGTGGCGAATGGAGATTTGTGTGTGGCGGGAGACGTGCAGGGAAGAGTCCTCTGCAGTCGGGCTGGTCACTGTGTCCTGGTGGCGGAGTGGTCAACGCGTCTGCCTAGTAAGCACGAGATCCCGGGTTCGAATCCCGGCCGGGCAGAAATTTTCATTCGTTACACTTTCGGATGCCATTCCTCTGTTTTGTTCCGATTTTTCTTTAAAATTATTTTTTCGTATATCTTCATGCAGTGGCACAATAGTGCTATTCCTCTAATTCTTACAAAGCGCCTTGTTTCCCTTCTTGAAGATAGGTACAATACTTGTCTTTGTCAAATATTTAGGAAACTTTCCGTTTGTGCACACTATCTTCATTCTATAGAGCCACTGAATTCCGACTGGAGCTTCAGCTTTGCTCATTTCCACTGTTACATTTGTTACAACAACTCGAAATTTCGCACCGTTATCCTGTAAGTTGGTAAGCGTGCTACAAACAGCGTGCCGAATGTCCTTTAGGTGGCAGCATAGTACAGGTGCACACACACCGTCGCAGTGTCTTGCGACTTGCACCAGGGAAGAACAGCGTTCCGTTATTCGGTTTTGGCGTACCGAAGGTGTGAAACCTATTGAAATCCATCGCCGAATGAAGGTTCAGTACGGTGATGCATGTTTGTCATAGCAGCAAGTCTACATCTACATGGGATACTCTGCAAATCGCATTTAAGTGCCTGGCAGAGGGTTCATCTAACCACCGTTATACTATTTATCTCCCATTCCATTCTCGAATAGCGCGCGGGAAGAAAGAACACCTGAATCTCTCCGTTCGAGCTGTGATTTCTCGTATTTTATTCAGATGATCATTTCTACCTATGTAAGTGGCAGTCAACAATATATTTTCCCATTCGGAGAATGTTGGCGATTGGAGTTTCATAAGTAGCCCACGCCGCAGCGATAAGCGCCGTTGTTGTAATGATTCCCATCCCAGATCCTGTATCATTTCCGTAACACTGTTTCCCATGTATCCTGACAGTACAAAACGAGCTGCCGTTCTTTGGACTCTTTTGATGTCCTCCGTCAAACCCACCTGATAAGGATCCCACACTGGGCAGCAATACTCCAAAAAAGGACGGACAAGCGTAGTGTATGCAGTTTCTTCAGTAGTTCTGTTGCATCTTTTAAGGGTTCTGCCAATAAAACCTTAGTCTCTGGTTCGCCTTTCCCACGACATTATCTACGTGTTTTTTTCAGTTTAAGTCTGAAGTAATAGTAATTCCTATGTATTTAGTGGAATTTACGGCCTTCACATTCAACTGAATTACCTTGCAAACAAAGTTTGATTTCTTTTCGTACTCATGTGGACAACTTCACACTTGTCATTAAAGTCAATTGCCAATTTTTACACCATAGTGATATCTTATTCAGATCGTTCTGCAATTGGTTTTGATCTTTAGATAATTTTACTAGACGGGGAATGACGGTGTCGTCTACAAACAACCTAAGAGCTACGAATGGAGTAGGAAGTTCGCAAATGATGTGACTTCAGTGGAAGATGCTCCTCGTCTAGGTCAGGAACAAAGAGTTGTGGCTCCACAGAACACTGCAGCAGTTCAAGCAATAGTGAAGGGCCGCGGTGGAGTAGCCGAGCGGTCTAAAGCGTCTCGCTGCGGAGCGCGCGGTTGCTCGCCTTGGAGGTTCGAGTCCTCCCTGGGGCATGGGTGTGTGTGTTGTCCTTAGGTTAGTTGACCTAGGTTTAAGTAGTTTGTAAGCTACGGACTGATGACCACGCAGTTTGGTCCGATAGATTTACAAACATTTGAACTTTGAATAGTGAAGGAAAACCGCCAAGTGGCGCTGAATGACATTGAAGCATGTTTACATGGGTCAGCATACCACATTGTGCATGATGTGCTCCAGTTTCACAAAGTGCTACAACAATCACAGACCTGCATTTTGAGTGTCTTCCTCATCCACCATACTCACCAGACCTTGCCCCCAAGTGATTTACATATGTTTGGATCACTAAGAAGCAATGGGAGGAAAGAAGTTCCGCTCTGGTGAAGAGGTACGCCACGCAATGCATGAGTTGTGCGGAGATAAAATGTAAAAATCTGAAGGAATTTATGCACAGTGTAAGCGGTGGAGGACTTGCATTGAGCGTGGGGGAGATTATGTTGGAAAGTGCTACAGCTTTGTAACACTTCTGCACAATAAATTATTTTTAAATATTTATGGTTTTCATTTGACTCGCCCTAATATGAAATACGTTTCCATGTGAAAGTTGTGTGATATCTTATCTGACCCCCTTGATTGTTTTTAGCGGTGTATAAGCGTGTTTAAAGAAATTGCATAATATTGGACCAGTCATCTCTGTATTACTTTCTCGTTATGCAGTGTGTGAAAACAATGTAACCCATTAAATAATAAAATAATAATAATAATAAATAATAAAATAATAATAATAATAAATAATAAAATAATAATAATAAATAATAATAATAATAATAAATAATAATAATAAATAATAATAATAATAATAATAAATAATAAATAATAATAATAATAATAATAAATAATAAATAATAATAATAAATAATAATAATAAATAATAATAATAATAAATAATAATAATAATAAATAATAATAATAATAATAAATAATAATAATAATAAATAATAATAATAATAAATAATAATAATAAATAATAATAATAATAATAATAAATAATAAATAATAATAATATATAATAATAATAAAATGATTTCATAACATTTGTTGGTTCTTTATTCAAATTTTTTGTTCTTTAAAAAGTATTTTCTATTAACTGAAGGCATCCGAGAGAGTAAGTCATAAGCCACAACTTTTTCGACATTGAGTTTTTTCGTGCTACAGCATTCTTAACAATGCTTTCTTCATATTGTGTTGAAAAGTTTACTCTTACTGCAAAAGGTGGCAGGCTATGACTAAGTGCCGCTCTATGCTTTGCCATCTGATGATAGTTGCAGAAGAATGGAAGATGGCTCAGAGACGTCTAAAGCGGCTTCTGATCTTCAACAAATATTGGTGACAAAGTAGTGGAACTTCAGAGCTGTACCCTTTGGCCATGGACAGCGATCAACTTGGCATACCTCGACCAGCTGTTCCAGCTCAGATGTTTCAGTAAGTGTATGAGACACTTTCTGGTCACTAGTGTCCTGTGGCTCGTGACTTTCTCTCAACCTTTCCAACAGATCTGAGCCATCCTTTGTGTTAATGACGAAACTTTGTGGGCTCCTTTCTATGACTGCTTCAAGCTGCAATAATGTATTTTTAAAGGCAACAGGTGTTAAAAATATTTTTCTGATTAATGCCATTTTGGGGATATTTAGAGTTTTTTGTGGCTTATGACTATATCTCACGCTAAATTTTAGATTATTTTGCTCTTCGTATTACTGTTTGACATAAGTAGAGTGAATGAAGAATCACCTGCGAAATCAAGGCCTTCACGGAAAAGAAAGCGAAGTATTGCTCAGTGGAAAAAGTTAAGGCGAAACGTCGACGAAATGCTGCTCAGCAGTGTAAGTCTTCAAAAACTAACAAGACTGTTCAGGCAGTTACTGTAGGAAGTCCTGTAGTTGTTCAAATAAATGCTACACAACTACTTGGGGAAGAAGAAAACATTTTCCATTCATTTTGGGACATGGGAAACTTTAATGCCCAGAATACCTACCTGATGAGCTGCATAAAATGGCACCGAGAAAACATCCCAGGACTATTACCTTTTCGTATAGCGTGAAGGTATGTGGAACGGAAGTCATTCCTTGCAAGGAAGCTTTCTGAAAGGTTCATGGCTTACAGAGACATGCGCGAAGAGTGAGGAATTTACAACAGCAAATGAAACACGGATTTGCAGTGTCTAAAGAAAATGGAAGAGGTTTGTATGTTACTATGTAGCCTATTAAGTCATTTACTCAGACATGGTATAGTAGAAACGTTTATATTAGGAAGACAATATAAACTCAAACGTTTTATTTATTTCAGGAAAACATGGAAACTACCCACATAAATTCCAAGACGCAGCTGTACAAGGCATTCCAGACTTTCTCAATGGTATACCAAAATGTAACAGTCATTACAGTAGGCAACAGAACCCCAATGAAGTGTATCTCAGAACGGCATCATATCGGGATATATATACTCCGAATACTGCAAAGAAAATCAGGTTCTTACAGTCTCTGAAAGTAAATTCAGAGAAATTTGAGTCTGAAGATCCCTTCAAGCTAAATGTAAAGCATTATTCGGAGATAGGAGCTCTTATGTTTGTGGATATTCGTATAAAGAAAAAAGGAAACTTGTTAAAACAGGTCCAGATCAGATGCCAATATAGTAACCCACTACCAATTAATAAAAAAAAATGATGTAATGTCTTATGCCATACATACCTGTAAAATTTCTTTCGATCATGTACCTGATATAACGTGTACAATGACGAGGTAGAGAAATTTCCTTGATTTAACTATTAATGAAAAGTAATTTATATATCTTATTTGTAATGTATGAATGTGTAAGAATTATGAATACTTCTCTCTTTGTTAAGAGTATTTAAAAATAAATCTTGCAAATTCGTATTTTATGTTTTAAATCATTTTCTGGGAGACAGTCATAAGCCACTGTTGACTACATGTTAATATTATTTAGCATGAAGAAAGTTGACTATTTCACAATATGCTTAGCAAGTATTAAGCAAGGTTTTTGCAGTAGAAAGGTGGTTTCTATTATGTGTTAAAACATTTTCAGATTTCCATGGAACTTTAAAGTTGCTGTATCTCAAAACTAGTTCGATGTGGCTTATGATTATATCTCTCCGACCCCTTCAAATATAGTTTTATTAATGATAAAAATTGTGACAGTCTAAACATTCGCTGAAAGTTTCGTCATTGCCTGTGTACATCTAACTGTACATTTTCCAGCAGAGAAGCGGTATGGTGCGCCATGGCAAGGCCGCACTGGAGACGTTTCACAGCAGAAATTAAGGACTGGTGAGTTCAAAAAATTTAACAAGTATCTCAGTTCATAAAATGAATCTTATTGCATACATCTTTCAGTATACAAATAAAGCACAACACAAATGAAAAGTTTACAACGCACATAAGGTAACAAGTACACTGCATGAAAAGTATACAACATTAATAGGTTTCAGGTAGGCTACACTTTTGAAATAAATGTACAATAAAGCATAAATAATTACAATATTTAAAAAGGTACTGAATTAAAATTGGCCAGGTTGGGAAACGAACCTGGGCCCTGCTTACTAGAACGACACTTTAAAGGCTCAGCTAACGTAGCCTTACAATATTTAAAGGTAAACTGTAAAGGGCGAACGAAACTTTTAAAACTATACAGTAAGTGCAAGCAAAGGCGGAGTTAAGTTAGGAAATAGTCGTAAAAACTTTTGGTCATATAATAAAATATTAGTAGCAAACTGCTTTCCAACCAGATAAAAACCTGCTATAATAGAAATACATTATCATACATTCTATACTGCAGCAGTGTAAAACCGCCAATAAAACGAAATGCCTTTATGTTGTAGCATGTCTTTCATTAAATACAGAAAAACAAGATAAACAGGAAAGAATGAAAGGAAAATCAGGAAAAACTTGGGACCAAAACAGAGTGAGAAATGAAAAGAAAGAAGTTTACGGAAAAAATACAAGAAGTATCGGCCACAATAAGAGTTGCAGCATATTGGCATGTGAATAGAGAAACAGAACAAATTTTCATCGTTTTTGACAGATACAAAAACTTCAGTTGCATCAAGGAAGTAACAGAAGAACAGGAGGAGATTAAATAGCGAAGAAAGAAATGGCATAAAGAATTCAGATTAGAAGGAAACGTAGATAAAGCCAGGCGCAATGAGAGAGAGAGAGAGACGGAAGGAATGAAAAATGTAATAGACAGGAAGAAAGGAGCCTTAAGACACGCTATTTGTACGGTACTAAGCAGGTCGAACCAATTTAAAAAAAGTATTTCTAAAATACTGCTTAGGCGCTTCTAACAATGAACATATAGGCATTTTTTTCTGCAGTTTTGCGTTTAAAATCTTCACTAGATAAAATTTAAAAAACTATGTTCTTCACGTTTTTCTTAAAACACAGTAAACAGATTACTGTCCACGTTTAATACTTAACCGGATTTCCAGTTGACATAAGTGTGGTTCCATTAACTTATACACAGTGTGTTTTCCAACGCATTCTATATAGCGTTTCGAAAATAGAAATTCGGTTAACTGAAATGGTGTATTCTTTTAATATGGGGGTTGTTATCGGACCGAATCACTTATTTTATTAAACCGCCTCCCTTGCGTTACGAAAATTGCACAGACACACAAAGGGTTGAAGATTGTGTAACTCCTATTATGGTCATACACATAATTTTCTAATTCCTAATTATGTTCTTCTGAGCAGAAAATTAATACATGCATTAACCAAGCACTATGCAAACAACCATAAACTTCTTGTCCAGTAAAAGTTTCGTAGTCAAACCGTTGTGTAATAAAATATTACTAGAAGTTAGCTGAGAAAAGTTTGATTGTTCACATGTAGTGTTTGGCTAAAACACACCAGTATACGTGGATTGCTCCGGTAGGAATTAAACTGTTTTGGTGGAGTTTCCCATGTGTAGTCTTTTCACGCAGTGCCATCCAGATGGGCTGCATGCAGTTGTTACGTCTTGTGCGTACAATCTTGACATTTTGTTGGCTCAGTTTCCTGAAAAGAAAAAATTTAATCAATAAAAGATAATATTGAAAAACGGCTCTGTTTTTGAGCACATTGATTGAACTAATGTGAATTATACTCCAGTAAGAAACTGTAGTTTGAGTGAGACTTTTGCTGGCGTTGGCAACTACCTCAAATGGAAGAAAACCAACAACAACAACAACGATATAATTGGTGATATAGACACGAAAGTAGGGCTAGAAGGGTTTAGGGCTGAGGTCGGCAAGTAATGGTAGATGGGGTCCGGATACTTTTGAAAATTTTTATCAAGGTCCAGGTGTAAAACCTTATGTTCCTTATTTTTTTACGTTTATTTTCACTCACAAAATATGAAATACAAAACACTGGAAAATTTGTAATAAAAAATTCAGGAAAGTCTTATTCTTCAATGATTTATTTTAATTTTTACTCTCAAACTAATATGAAGTGTAAGAGAATAAATAATATATAAAAAAATCCAGAAAAATTTATATTATTTGCTACTTATATATTTCTATTTCCACTCACAAAAAAGTATGAAATAAAATGAATAGGCCATCTTTTATTGCAAAGTCCAGAAACGGGACATGCATTATACATACCATTTTTATTCTAATTTTCACTAAGAAAGTATGAAGTACAATGAAATGTGCGTATATCTCTTAAAAATACACGGGAAATATTACATTTGCTGTCTTGAGCAGATTCTTAAAGTTAGGTTCACGTGCGCCTCGGTTGCACAGTGGTAAAGTACCAGACTGAATCCGGAAGGCAATGGCATACCACCTCCAAACAGGACCATGCCTAGGAAAGCACTGTGGTGTTCAAACCAATCTTCGGGTTGTTGACTGCTTTGCCTTAGGTACACGTGCAGAACAGCTGAAGCGAGTAGTCTCTTCAAATTGGCTGGCCGTTAGTCGTGAGCGATAATTATTCCCCAAGAAAGTCATTTTTGAAGATGAAATTTCTCAAATATATGTGGAGCCAAACATAGCAGCCAGGTAGATCGCTAATTTTTTCCAATTTTCCGGGACATGTTGACCCCAAAATTCTTCAGTGGATACAATTTTATACGTTTGAAAGGAAATGTTTTCCTGTAAGTCTATTATCTCCATTTGGAGTAAAGGCTTTGAAAGTTGGAATAACTTCGCTCACACATCCGTCCATTCCACTGCAGGAGAAACCTCAAAAGGTAATTTTAAAAATTGTGACAACTTGTCTGTCTCTGAAAAGGCTGAACTTTCTGCAAATTCCTTAAGATCTGCCAATTTTATAATATGGAAATGTCCATTACAGGAATACTTTTCTATTCAAAAATTGTTGTGAAATGAAGAAATTCTTGACTTGTGATGGAATGATACACTTTGAACCAAACCACATATTAATTTCCAATTTCCTTGTAGCTCGGTGTGGTTATCTGTAGGATTTTTTAAATAATTTGATGTCAAACTTACACTTCAAAAATACTTTTGCAGGTTGTAACGTTTCTACTATGTTGCACACTCCTTACAAAAATCAGTTGCCAACATTATAAACACGAAATATCTGACACCTAAAATAAAACTTCACTACTGGACATGTAAAATATCACATTTTCGCCTTCAGTTTGAAATTCTATTAACACTATTAGTAAAACGCTTTTAAGAAATAGTACGTTGATTTAAACATAACTTTGGCTGTCCTTTTACGTAATTTTCAATTCTTAATACTTTCGTAAATAATAGCTGCAAACACTAAAAATGCATTACACTTAGTTTCGGAAATTGCTGAAGCTATATATACACTAATTTGTATAAAAAACAACAATACTACATGTTATAACTATTGCACAACATGACTACATATATACCTTTTGTTTAAATAAATTAGGGCAGACCATGTTTTATATATCACTGGAGCCTAAATTAAATACTGATCATTTTTCATGCACTAAAATTAATAATCCGTTTGGTACTAAGAAACTATCTTCGAAATTAACAAAACTACGACAACCATATACAAATCCGTATTAATAAAAAATTAGACCGCAAACTGAAATACATTAAAATTCCATGTCACAATAATATTACGCCTACACAATATTGGCAAGACAAATACGTGTGCACTTCGAAAACACTAGTCAAAGGATGACTTTAAATTTGTTTACCACATTAAATACAAATTTCATGAAACATGTACATACATTGAGATAAATAGTCAAAGCTTAAATGTAATGTTTTAATTTCTGTATTTTGGCATATTTAATGTAAAAGAATATTGTTTAATTGTGAATTACAAAGCTCAATCTTATTACGCGGTTAGATGTTTGAGAGAAACCATGTTTAGTCTTCTAGCAGTCACAAATCTGTAAGTAGCTATGTTGGCTTGCCGCTGCATTTTATTTTATTTTTGATTGTGCAACAGTGTGATTGATTTAAACTTTATTTAAATGGGAATAAAATCGTTTCCATATCAACTGACATGTAACATCAAATCTTTTAGTGAATGCCGAAGACAGCTCACAACGCAATGGACTACAGCCAGCATATAAGATAAGTTCTTTTTATATCAACTTCACCTACAGTGGAATGACTGTTATAGAGACTGAACTAATAAAACTTTCCGTGATGTAGGAAAATATTAGGGGCTCAGTTTGAGTCATTCCGAAAAGGGGTGACTGTCGTTAGAAGGTCCACCTTTTGGCTGAAGACATGAAGTTGACAAACACTTTTAGAATATTGCTGATTACTAAAGGGATATGACGAATCTGTAAACAGTTTAATCGCACCATATTGTGACAACTCTTACTGTCCATGCCAAGCAGGTGTGTCACTGTTAGAGGGCAACAAGAAAGACTTGTTCACTATCACTGTAGCCTCATGGAGTCTCGCTCTACGCAAACACCATTTTCATCTCAAGTAAAAAGTTGAGAAAGCAAAATATCGTAGTGTATCACAAATTAAAATTATAATCAGTATTTGAATACAATAAGTATACTTTGCATACTATCTTACCAGATTCCCTAATTGAAAAGCTATTTGTTAAAAGGGCTATACTCACATTTTTTCCAAAATCCACTTTTACGATTTGCGTTCCCCTACCGTAGACACATCGTTTAATGTTAACAGGGCTTTGAAAATCCCATTGCAAATGGTTAAATTCTTAAATCAAATTTGAGCGTCTATGTCAAAAGGGTGGAAGTGCTGGACTGAATTTAAAGTAGTGCGTCTCTTAAATTTACAATGGTCTAAATTGGCACCACCAACCCTATAATATACAGTTTCAAGGATTAGTGGCCGAAATATTGCCAAAAATCTTGCATCTGTTTAAAGTGTTCATGAGAAGGACCCTGCTAAGAGTACACTTTGGAATTAGCTGCTTCTACCATTTTGTGCACGACGATCAGCATCCAGGGACTGTTCTTACGAGACACTTCACTAATGGATTGATTGTCAACACGTTCATTCTTCATCACAATTCCCATATCACGATTCAGCTCCCAGATTTAGTGGCCTACCTTGAAGGAAAACTGCCACTGAAGAAAGAAAAAGTGAAGGACATGAAAATTCTACCATACATTTAAGACACACAAAAACTTATGAATTAATCAATTAACATTCTCATCTCGGGAAAATTAAAGTTACATCTTGACAGACGCTATATTAAAATTGACCGCATAGTATGTGTTTTATGTAAGATTATTTTTCTTATGAATAATAAAATTCTAATTTACAAATTGTATTAACAATAACAGTGTTCTCACTAATATATTACTCATTAAATTTTTAGCAATAAAATATGGTTTACGTCAGTTTCCAAGAAAATATTTTTCTTAAACTTCATTATTTGTTAAAAGGTCGTAAATCCAATAGCTAATTAAGGTTGTATTTCATACGTACATTAATAAAAAGTGTTTAAAACTGTTTCAACGACAAACTATAGGCCACAACAAAATTTTGAGATAAAATAGGTGCGGTATATAAGGTATTTGGCCAAAACAGTTTGTCTCTTGCAAAAATGAGATTTTAGGAGTTACGCCCTTTTAACGAACACCGATTCAATTGCTTTGAGCAGTGTAATAGGGTAAAAATATAGCAGGTAATCATTGCAGATAAATACTAGTACTTTATCTGGAAAAGCAGAATATTAACACGTCCTTGATCCTTGTGTTTAGTATTTCTTGAGTGAGCATTATGTCTGAGCTGCGTGAACTCTAAATGTTCAAATGTTTGTAGAGTCTATGGGACTCAACTACGGGGTCATCAGTCCCTAAACTTACAAACTACTTATGAACTAGGACGGCACAAATATCCATGCCCGAGGGGGGATTCGAACCCCCGACCGTAGTGGCCGTGCAGACCGTGACTGGAGCGCCTCAGTCTCTTCGGCCATCGCGGCCGGCTGAGTGAACTCTGCTGTCTTTGGTTGCGCAGTGGTAAAGTGCCAGACTCCAAATCCAAAGGTCGCGGCTTCGATCCCCGCCAGGTCCTAGGATTTTTATCTGTCACTTTCTACTTCTTTCTTCTCTGGCAGTATTGCTCATGTGAAAAAATACCTAGTAGCACCGTGGTTCGGAACCCACGTTAAACTGTAGGTCCCCCTATAACTGGCTGGGTAAGTCAGTTCGAAGGTCGGAGGAAGGCAACGGCATACCACCTCCAAACAGGACCATGCCTAGTAAAGCACTGTGCTGTTCAAACTGTTTTACTTTTTAAGTGAACTCTAACATGGCCGAATCGTTCGTGCTCCTATGCATAATACTGTCACTAAAGTAACACTATTGTTTGGTGTTTTTAATCCTTTATTTGGCACACAGAAATCACGCAAAAAAACACCCCCATGAAAAACACGACGACACTGCAAGACCACCGCCTCCAAATTTTACAGTTGGCACTACAGATGCTGGCAGATGACGTTTGCCACACCCACACGCTGCCATCAGATCGCCACATTGTGTACCTTGATTCATCACTCCACACAACATATTTCCTCTGATCAGTTGTCCAATTTTTACGCTCCTTAGACCAAGCGAGGCATCATTTGTCATCGACGTGGGTGATGTGCGGATTTTGGGCAACTACTCGACCATGAAGTTCTCATCTCCCGGTTAACTGTCTTAGTACTTTGAGTGGATCCTGTTGCAGTTTGGAATTCCTGTGTGCTTCTTTGGATAGATCCCTGCCTATCGCGCTGTATGACCCAATTCAGCTGTCGGCGGTCTTTGTCAGTCAACAGATGAAGTAGGCTTCTACACTTTTGCGCTGTATGTGTCCGTTCACGTTTCCACTTCACTATCACACCAGAAACAGTGGACCTAAGGGTGTTTAGTAGCGTGGATATCTCGCGTACAGAATTACAAGTGACACCCAAAATCACCTGATTATCTGACCGTGTTTGAATCCGGTGAGTTCCGCAGAGCACCCTATTCTCCTATTGAGGTCGGTGATTGAGTACCTGGTAGGAGACAGCACAGTAACAACCATTTTTGATCACATCTGGTGACTAAAAGACACACCACCTGATTTGACTAAACTATTAAAATTTTTGTATCAGTGGTCAAAGGGTAGATATCTCAATCTCCTTGAGAAGATGGAAATATTTGGCCACCAAAAGTTGTACGGCACAGCTATGCTCAATGAGCAGACGCTGACGGAAAGTGTCCATTTTTGGGAATTCTTTTCGTCATCGCTGAGCGACAATTGAAAATAAAAATTCCGTTCATATGGTTCCATCTCGCATGTATACTGTATAGTTCACCTTATATCTCCACACGCCATATGCTCACACTACGAGTATGTTTCCCAGACGTTAGCTATCTTTATTTCTGGTTTGTTCTGCCACGATATTCTCTTTTACATTTGTTAGTACCAAATCACACGATTCTGTATTTCATAAACCTTTTGCTTCTTGTTATATGCGTAGTATACATCTATTCTAGAATGAAACTTTTCACTCTGCAGCGGAGTGTGCGCTGATATGAAACTTCCTGGCAGATTAAAATTGTGTGCCGGAACCGGGACTCGAACCTGGGACCTTTGCCTTTCGTGGGCAAGCGCTCTACCGACTGAGTTATCCCGACACCACTCACGATGCCGGATCACAACTTTACTTCCGCCAATACCTCGCCTCCTACTTTATAAACTTCACAGAAGCTCTACTGCGAACCATGCAAGACTAGCACTCCTGTGAGAAAGGATATGGTGGAGACATGGCTTAGCCACAGCCTAAGGGATGTTTCCAGGGCTGTGGCTAAGCCATGTCTCCACCATATCCTTTCTTACAGGAGTGCTAGTCACGGAAATGTTGCACGAATTGGGGTGGAAATTAAAGACATTCATTTGCGGCGTGATCTGTTTTCGAAGTTTCAATCACCGACTTTTAGTTTTGAATGTAAAAATATTTTGCTAGCACCCACCTACTTAGGGAGACATGACCATCCCAATAAAATAAGAGAAATCAGATGGAATGATTTAGGTGTTGTTTCTTCCCGCGCGCTATTAGAGAATGGAACGGTAGAGAAAAGTGGTTAATGAACCCTCTGCCAGGCACTTAAATGTGATTTGTAGAGTATCTGTCAGAGATGGGCAATGAGCGAGCAGCGCTCTCGGAGCCGCCTGCCTGAGCGGGAGCGGAGCCAAGAGCCGCGAGCAGCTGGCGTCCATCACGTAGTTCCTGCTGGAAAGACTAGGTGGCGTTATGCGCAGCCAGCGTGCTCACGTAGCCGCAGAAAGGCACCTGGCTGAGTGCGTTATACAATAACTTGTAAAGATAATAGTGCAAACTCTTTAGTATCCAACTCGAATGAACAGATTCCACTGCTAGGGGTACCTCCTGAATGCTATCCTGTTTATAAGTAAGTGACTTATAAGCGTAATACTGGAAACTCTTCTCTGAAACATCCAGCACATGCAGTTGAGCCGGCAAATATCTTATAAAGATGAGATTTTTGTTTGTTTCAGAAGATACCGCTAACAGTGCCATTTGTTAGTTCGAATTTTGTACTTCAGGGTTTCAGTTGTAATCTATGATATGTTATGGTACAGTATGTTGTGGAGTTGACATGGCTAGTCAAATCGGCACAGTGAAGCCTCTGGGGGCAACTAGGATAACTACCGGCCGAGTGCTAACGCTGCTCTTTTTCCGGCCTGATCCGGAGCGCTGCTCATTGAGCCGATTTGTGCCCAACTCTGATCTATGTAGATGTAGACTTAAAGTTCTATTTATACATGTGGCGTCTGATCCGAAAGATCAGACGGCACTTCCGATCCTGCAGTTGTTATTTAATATTCACAGAATATATGACATCAATTGCGTTTGGGGAAAGCTGAAAATGTGCACCCAGCCGGGATTCGAACCTGGCAGGAGACCCGGGTTCGAATCCCAGCTGGGTGCACATTTTCAGCTTTGCCCAATAGTAGTTTATGTCATATATTCTGTGAATATTAAAGTTCTATTTGCAATAAGTATCGTCAAGTTCGCCGGTAGCACTAAAACCAACTCCAACAAGACTGACCTCCAGCCGCCATGTCGACCAGTGCGTCGAACGTGTGCTCTTCAGAGTCGACCAGGTACACGTGCACGGACATGAGCAGCAGCCGCGGCACGTCCGGCCCGGACACGACCTTGCAGCAGACGTGCTGCAGCTGGGGGCAGGCGGCCAGGGCGCGCAGGTAGTCGACGCAGCTGTCGTTGAGGCCCATCTGCGCCAGGCGGCGCAGCGCGGCCGGCAGGCAGTCCGTCAGCACGCCCAGGCCGTCCGCGTGGTAGGCGGGGGCGCCCAGGGTGGTGGGGATCTGCAGGTCGTGCACGCGCATGCCCATCGGCGTCACCGCCGCCATGGGGTTCAGCAGCAGCGAGCTGGTGACGCACAGGCTGCGCAGCTGCGGGCAGCGCCCCAGCACCGCCAGGTCGCGCACGAAGCTGCAGCTGTTCAGCTGCAGCGACTCCAACTGGGGCAGCCCCGCCAAGGTCGCCGCGAGGTCGCGCTCGGAGAAGCGGAAGTCGCTGAGCCGCAGGCCGCGCAGGCTGCGCAGCTGCGACAGCGCCGCCAGCTCCCGAGGGGGCATGTCTGAGCAGCCCATCAGGCTCAGGTCCACCAGCCCGTCGGCGCAGTGGCGCAGGAACGACAGTTTCTCGAGGCCGGGGCACGCGATTTCCAGTGTCTGCAAACGGCTCAAGCCTTCCATAGTGTCGAGGTCGTCCGCCGACAGGGACTCTGCGGCGACGCTCAGCTGCGTCAGGTTCGGGAACGCGCCCAGGGACGCCCGGACCACGTCGTCGACACTGTACTCGCGCTGACTCCACACGTTGAGTGTCCACTTCGGCACGATCCTCAGGTCCTGCAGAGCGTCGAAATCTATAGTCGATCGGTTGCTTACGATATCCCCTATGACGTTCAGTCTCGTCGACAGCCGCTGGCACCTCAGCGTCGGGAAGTCCTGTACGACTGCCAGGTCCCTCACTGACAGGAACAGGTGTGGAAAACAGACGCACAGTGTGAAGTTGTTGGCGGAATCGATGGTGACTCCCTCGAACGGCGGCAGGGCTCGCAGGACGGCGCGCGTGTCGGCACACTCTGCGGGTCTCCTGAAGCTGGTGAAGTTCTTGTTCTTCCAGAGGTGGGAGTAGCTGCTCACGACCCCGAGCCACCGCCGGCACGTCGCGGCGCACCAGGCCAGGTCTTTGACCGGCAGGAAGGAGAAGATGGAAATCAGCAGCTCGTTCGGCAGGTCGTCGATCCGGACCTGAGACGTGGACGCCATTTCTGTAAGCAGAAATTATTATGTGCATCATCAGAGATTCTCTAATGTCTAACGAGGATGTGGTGTCACACAAGTATGAAGTGCACACCCTAGCATTTCGCCGCGCGCCGCCACGCACGCACGGCGCGGCGTTCTTACGACGTTAGCCATGAGCGCCCTCTGCTGAACTCCGCTCGTGGCCACGACTGCTGCATCGACCACTTGGGAATCAGATAGGCACCAGTTAAGATTTGGCTATCGGATAGGCACTAGGAATCACCAGTAGGCAACTATGTAGGCAACTATGTAGGCAACTATGTAGGCAACTATGTAGGCAACTATGTAGGCAACTATGTAGGCAACTATGTAGGCAACTATGTAGGCAACTATGTAGGCAACTATGTAGGCAACTATGTAGGCAACTATGTAGGCAACTATGTAGGCAACTATGTAGGCAACTATGTAGGCAACTATGTAGGCAACTATGTAGGCAACTATGTAGGCAACTATGTAGGCAACTATGTAGGCAACTATGTAGGCAACTATGTAGGCAACTATGTAGGCAACTATGTAGGCAACTATGTAGGCAACTATGTAGGCAACTATGTAGGCAACTATGTAGGCAACTATGTAGGCAACTATGTAGGCAACTATGTAGGCAACTATGTAGGCAACTATGTAGGCAACTATGTAGGCAACTATGTAGGCAACTATGTAGGCAACTATGTAGGCAACTATGTAGGCAACTATGTAGGCAACTATGTAGGCAACTATGTAGGCAACTATGTAGGCAACTATGTAGGCAACTATGTAGGCAACTATGTAGGCAACTACCAAGACTCAACGAAATATATATCTCGTTCTAATTTACTCTAGCGTTTCCAGTTTCTGCTGTCCCACTGGCTGGTCACCTCCGTACCTGCATAAGCGTGCATCCTTTATTCCCCTGTCTGTCTTTCTACTCGGCCACCGATACCTACGACAACCGACGGAAACGGGACACAAAAGTGGCGACGAGGATGGGATTCAATAGAGGAAAGTGCCAGAATTGGGATACAAAGTTGGTGGTGGGACGACATGTTTGCAGCACTATTCCATAGTGCTAAAATCCCCCATATTCACGAGAAAAACGCTCCAAGACATTGGGTCATATGTTATAAACCTAAACGTCTCGTATGTGAACACACAGTTGTATCGATATTGAATATCGAAAGTCCTAGAGTTACCAAAAACAGGCAAGAAGTATATTTGTTCAGGCAAGCAGATAGAAACGCACTCCTGGCCATTGAAATTACGGCCGGGCACGTCCTCGTTCAAGCAATCGTGTGGGAAGACTTGTCAGTTTCAAATTGATGTTTACTAACTAGAACAATGTTTACAACGAAGTGGGGGGCGGCTGGGAACCATACATTCGAAATTATCTCGAAAACAGCTCGTTTTCGGACCAACGTTTACTGGGACATTTTTGCTTGTAGGAGTATTACCGCCAAAGTTTGCGCTCAATGTTTCTGGTACACCCTGTACATAACGTGTAAAGAGGTTACTGGCAAACATCTCAGAAGTTTCTTAATCTATTTACTTCAAATTTAACTATTGCTCTTAAGTTCAGATAGATATACTTTAACAAGATTTCCCTACTTATGTACAGGGTGTCCAGAAAAGGGCTTCCTGATTTCAAAATTAAATATCTCGATAACAAAGATCGATAGAGGAATCCAGTAAACGGCATGTTTAATGTGAAAGCTGTAAGAAGTTTATACAGCAGTTTCAAATAATAGTTACAAAAGCTGCTAACAGATGGCACTGTACGCTGTACAGCTCATATCAGCATACATAAATGAAATAATCGTATGAAAACACTCTTTGCAAACAATCATATCACAATGTTTTCAAAATGTTCACTATTGGCAATACAGAGGTGGCGCGAACGAAGAATGAAATTCGCCATCACATTTCGTAGTGTCTCAACCGAAACGGATTCACATGCCACAGAGATCGCCGATTCAAGCTCGTCCAGCGTGGCGGGATGCTTCAGGTAGACCATGTCTTTCACTCTGCCCCATAAAAAAAAGTCACAGGGAGTCAAATCCGGCGAATATGGAGGCCAATCCATGCCTGCGCCAGTAAATTTGGGATATTCCAAAGCAATGACTCGATTCCCGAAGTATTCCTCAAGAAAGCGAAACACTTGTTCGGTCCGATGTGGTCGGGCTCCATCTTGCATAAACCATTCAGTATCTGGTCGATCCTCTAACGCTTGCTGTGTGGCCACAAATTGTTCCAAAATCGCAACGTAACGTGCACCAGTGACCGTTTCTCGAATGAAAAAAGGGCCAATAATGCCTCTGCTGCATACTGAAGCCCGCACAGTAACTTTAGGAGAATACAGTTCTGCTTATTCTCGTATCCATTCAGGTGGAAGTGTGCATCTGCAAACCAGATGCAGCCATCGTCAAATCCTTCACTATCAATCATTGTGAGCATCTGATTAGCAAAGGCAACCCTTTGTTGCACAGCTCGTACGGGTATGGCCTGGTGCGTTTGAATTTTGAATTGAAACATATGTAGTCTCTTTCTCAGTATTTTCTGCGTGCTGGAACGCTTCAAACCAGTCTCAGATGCAATTCTATGGACGGATGACATTGGATTTCGCTGAATAATTCCAGAAACTGTGGCGATATTTTCAGGCGTAACTGCGGTTTGCTTGCGGCCAACATGCCCCACTAGATCATCAGTTACGCTGCCTGTTCGTTGAAATTTTGAGAAATGCCTACGAATGGTTTTCGCATCGGGTCCTTTTGGAACATTAAATCGTGCTTGAAAACTTGGCCTTATTGCCGTAGGACTCTTCTAACCTGTGGTACTCTAGCACCATAAAAACGCTTTGTTCAATGGAGTACATGGTTTTAATCTCTTCCTTCGGTACGCTAACCCCCTTTCACGTTTCAATAGTGGAACTGATCGCTCTGGGCTTCGGATCACTATTTATACTAGGCATTACGTATGGCGATTACAGCGCCATCTGTTAGCAGGTTTTGTAACTATTATTTCAAACTCCTGTATAAAACTTCGTACAGCTTTCACAATAAGCATACCGTTTACTGCATTCCTCTATCGATCTTTGTTTTCGAGATATTTAATTTTGAAATCAGGGAGTCCTTTTCTCGACTAACGAGGCGAGCGCCAGGGTTGGGATATGAAGTTCGTGGTGGGTCGACATGTTTGCAGCACTATTCGATAGTGTTAAAATACGCCAGTTATTCACGAGAAAAACGCTCAAAAACTTTCGGTCCTATGTTATAAACCTAAACGTCTCTTATGTGAACACGGAGCTGTCATATCGATATTGAATATCTAAAGTTCTATAGTTACCAAAAACAGACGAGAAGTATATTTGTTCAGGAAAGCACAAATACACTCCTGCCCATTGAAATTACTACACCACGAAGATTACGTGCTACAGACGCGAAATTTAACAGACAGGAAGAAGATGCTGTGATAAGCAAATGATTAGCTTTTCAGAGCGTTCACACAAGGTTGGCGCCGGCGGCGATACGTACAACGTCCTGACACGGGGAAAGTTTCCAAACGATTTCTCATACACAAAAAGCAGTTTACCGGCGTTGCCTGGTGAAACGTGGTGATGCCTCGTGTAAGGAGGAGAAATGCGTACCATTACGTTTCTGACAAAGTCGGATTGTAACCTATCGCGATTGCAGTTTATCGTATCGCGACATTGCTGCTCGCGTTGGTAGCAATTCAGTGACTATAAGCAGAATATGGAATGGAATCGGTGGGTTTAGGAGGGCAATACGGAACGCCGTGCTGGATCCCAATGGCCTCTTGTCACTAGCAATTGAGATGACAGGAACCTTACCCGCATAGCTGTAACGGATCGTGCAGCCACGCCTCGATCCCCGAGTCAACAGATGTGGACGTTTGCAAGACAACAACCATCTGCGCCAACAGTTCGACGTTTGCAGCAGCATGGACTATCAGCTCGGAGACCACGGCTGCTGTTACCCTTGGTGCATAACAGACAGGAGCGCCCGCGATGGTGTACGCAACAACTAACGCGGGAGCACACATGGCAAAACGCCATTGTTTCAGATGAATCCAGATTTTGTTTACACCATCTTTATCGTCGCATCCATGTTTGGCGACATCGCGGTGAACACACATTGGAAGCGTGCATTCGTCGTCGCCATACTGGCATATCACGCGACGTGATGGTATGAGGTGCTATTTGTTACATGTCTGTCACCTCTGGTTCGCATCGACGGCACTTTGAACAGTGGCCGTTACATTTCAGATGTGTTACGACCGGTGGTTCTACTCTTCATTCGATATCTAAGAACCCCTACATTTCAGCAGGATAATGCACGACCGCATGTTGCAGGTTCTGAACGGGCCTTCTGGATACGGAAAATGTTCGACTGCTGCCCTGGCCAGCACATTCTCCAGATCTCTCACCAATTGAAAACGTCTGGTCAATGGTGGCCGAGCAACTGGCTCGTCACAATACGCCAGTCACCACTCTTTGAGAACTGTGGTATCGTGTTGAAGCTGCATGGGCTTCTGTATCTGTACACGACACTCAATGCCCAGGCGTATCAAGGCCGTTATTACAGCCAGAGGGGTGGTTCTGGGTACTGATTTCTCAGGATCTATGCACCCAAATTGTGTGAAAATTTAATCACATGTCAGTTGAAGTATATTTGTCCAATGAATACCCACTTACCATCTGCATTTCTTCTTGGCGTAGCTATTTAATGGCCAGTAGTATACTATACATTGCTTCTTGAAAGACAGATTCGATCCGTTCCTAACACTAAACTTATGTCTAGAGCAGATGTGGCCCAAATTCAATGAAATGGTATCGATAGCAATTGGCAGTTTTATACCAAATAAATTAATAAAAGTAGAAGGTGATCCCCTTGTTACCCAAAACAGGTCAGGACACTGTTGCAAAAGCAACGGTAAAGGCGTGCTAAATTTAAATGAACAAAAAATCCCCAGGATTGGTGATCCTTCACAGCTCAAAATTTATCAAGTATTTCAATGCGAAATGCCTACAATACTTTTCATAACGAAACACACTAAATTTGACTGAAAACCCAAAGAGATTTTGGTTAAAAATACTAGGGACAAAACATAATACCCTCACTACGTGATAGTAATGGCGATCCTGCCGATGACTACGATACTAAAGCAGAGTTACTAAACAAAGCTTTTAGGAACTCATTCACCAAAGACGACGAAACCAATATTCCAGATTTCGAATTACGAACAGAGGCCGTAATGAGTAACGTAGAAGTAGATATCATCGGAGTAGTGCAGCAACTAAAATCACTTAACAAGAACAAGTCTCTCAAGATCTCTATCTGATTATGCTGAAGCGATAGCTCCTTACCTAACAGCCACATACAACCGCTCTCTCAAAGAAGGATCTGTACCAAAAGATTGGAAAGTTGCACAGATCACACCTATATTCAAGAAAGGCAGTAGGAGTAACCCACTAAACTACAGGCCTATTTCATTGACGTCAATTTGCAGCAGCGGTTTGGAACATATCCTGTATTCAAATATTATGAATTATGTCTAACAAAATGATCTCTTGATCCAAGGTCAACACGGATTTAAAAAATATCGTTTATGTTAAACACAACTAGCTTTTTACTCACAAGAAGTAGTGAGCGCTATCGAGAAGAGTTCTCAAATTGATTCCGTATTTATTTCCAGAAGGCTTTTGACACCGAACTTCACAAACGGCGTTTAATCAAATTGCATGGTATTGAAAGGTATATCGTCCCAAATTTGCTAGTTGATAAGGAATTTCCTGTCAGAGGACACAGTTCGTAGTAATCGATGGTAAGGTATCGACAAACAGGTGATTTCGGGCGTTCCACAGGGTAGTGTTATTGGTCCTCTGCTGTTCCTTATTTACATAAGCTATTTAGGAAAAAAACTAAGTAGCTCTCTTAGGTTGTTTGCAGATTACGCCGTCATTTACCGTTTAGTAAAACTATTTGAAGATCAAAACCAACTGCAGAAGGATCTAAACAAGATACGACTATGTAGTAAAAATTGGAAGTTTACTCTAAATAATGAGAAGTGTGAAGACGTCCACATGAGTACGAAAAGAAATCCGTTAAACTTTGTTTAAAAGATAAATAAATCAAATGTGAAGGCCGTAAACACAAAATACCTAGGAATTTCTATTACTTCAGACTTAAACTGGAAAGAACACGTAGGTAATGTGGTAAAGGCGACCCAGAGACTGCGTTTGATTGCCAGAACCCTTAAAAGATGCAACAGAACTACTAAAGAAACTGCATACACTACACTTGTCCGTCCGCATTTGGAGTATTGCTGCCCAGTGTGGGATCCTTATCAGGTGGGTTTGACGGAGGACATCGATAGAGTCCAAAGAAGGGCAGCTCGTTTCGTATTGTCACGATACAGGGGAGACAGCGTTACGGAAATAATACAGGATCTGGGATGGGAATCATTACAACAACGGCGCTTATCGCTGCGGCTTAGGCTACTAACGAGACTCAAATCGCCAACATTCTCCTCCGAATGCGAAAATATATTGTTGACTGCTACTTACATAGGTAGACAAGAACACCAGAATAAAATACAACACGCACTAACATACGGACACTTTTGTATATTAGATGTACTTCAGTATGTGTCGTACAGCGATAAATTTGATGGCACATTTGGTAATACATAACGATACTATATGCAAAATATGCTGCGAAGGCAGCAGTAATAAAGTTAAACATCACAAAGTCATGACTGATGATAGTTTTACAGCATCTACAGGAAAACTGTTGTGCACAGTAGTTACAAAACGCTTCATAAACGTCCGAAATTACATGCAGACTTTGTTGCAGGTCCCTAACTACTCCCACTTTCCTATAATTTACGCATAAATCTGGGTATTCTGACGCGGTGACCTCATTTATTACGTCATATCTGCTGAGCTGTGTGTCGTGCTCTTCTGTTTTTGAGTCAGGAACCTTCGTGGGCATATGGTGAACAGTTCAGCAAAGTTTCATTGCAATCGAATGAATGGTTTATCAACACTTAGAGGACATACATTCATGTTATAAGAAATAAGGATGTCTTGCATAATTTACAAAATTATACGTGCAGTATCCAAAGACAGCAATCAAAATACAAATGACATGATTCGAACGATCTCATATTTGAGTTATGTTGTACAATTGTATAATTTTCATGTTGAGTATGTTCTAGCTGGTGATTCAATTATGATATTGTAGAAAGATATAAAAAAGCCAAGATCGCTGATCATAAATTTTTATTTAAGACGACCGGTTTCGCTGATCTATGTCAGCATCATCTGGTCCAATAAAATCATTTTACAAGGCCATAATTTGTTAAAAAGGAATGACGAAAATTTAAAACATACATGTCATTATAATAAAACGAGAAGATACATCAATTAAAATGCATAAGAGCAAGATCGGCCATACCTTGTAATGTCAATCACTTGGTGTATAACAATTTACAGTGCATAGGTGCACTATGTCATAATAAAACATAATTATCACTGAGTGACAACAGAAAACTGATACATGATGCAAGTCAAAGATAAATGAATATGACGCCAGATGACAGCACAGACACCAATGTAATATTAAAACCACAATGAGGTTAAAAACGTGTTGTACAGATTATAAAATAATTAGAAGTGATTTGAAAAAAAAAAAAAAAAAAATAGACCAATATCTACGTTGATGGCGTAATTTATAATACTGGTTTGTGCATGCCACAAAAATATCTGTATAAACTGAGTCAGTTAAAACAAACACCTCTACAATGTAGCGGTCATACAATATTGGTTTGTGCATACCATAAGAATACCTGTATAAAACGACAGTCAATGATAAAAGAATACATGATAGTCACAATGCAGCAGTTACGAAATATAGATATGGCTGCAACACCATAATAGGTCAACCAACACAGCACAAGTTTATGGTTAAGGATCATACCAAATGCTTTTAAAGAGGAACAGCTGCAGGTTTAAGAAGGAAACTGCTCCAGGTATAGGTTTCAGACATGTTATATAGCAACTGATTGACATTACAAGGTGTCTCTTCTCTAAGTATAGCCGATCTTGCTCTTATGGATTTAATTGATGTATCTTCTCGTTTTATTGTATGTATGTTTTAAATTTCCGTCATTCCTTTTTAACAGATTATGGCCTCGTAAAATGATTTTATTGGACAAGATGATGCTGACATAGTTCAGCGAAACCGGTCGTCTTGAATAAAAATTGATGGTCAGCGATCTTGGCTTTTTTATATCTTTCTAAAAATTTTCATGTATATATTTGTATAAATACTGTATGTCTGTAACATTTGTTGAGAATATAATTAGAAGTAAAAAGTAATAGATTAAAACTTGGTGCGTGATTGGTCGGTCTTCTACGAGCGAACTGTTTGTGCGAAGGCTTCAATCGTAATAATTAATACAACTTCGTCACTCACAACAGAAACCAACAAAATACGTACCCATCAGAGTTGGCCAATGTTTCATTGTTTCGAAACGATGTTTTACTACGCCAAACTGTTTCACGGTTTCGAAACCGTAGTGTTTCATTTTGCTCTGTTTCGGATCTCACTCGTAGTCAATACTGAAACACTTCCGTCCTGTCGGTTTCACTGTTTGAAAACAGCGTCGCTTCAGACAAATAATGCAGAAAGGTGAAACAGATGAATTATATCGAAACTGGTGTTTCGTGTTGCTTTAGCTCGGCATAGATACTTTCAGTTATTAATACACGAATAGTTCAAAAAGTCTCGAACCAATGGAAATACGTGTGCCTGCAGCTTCACCCTTTGAGTCCCAGTGTTGTTCCTGGACAACAACGTAGTAAAAGCTGATTTATTCCGTATTTTGATCAGATCTTAAAGTAGCACTGAACAACACGCTTCTAGTATATTTTGCCGCTTGGTACGGCGTGCAGCCACTTCTGAGGCGTTAATCTGTCCGTCTTTGAGGTTGCGTTACGTGGCTGTGGATGAGAGCGCCAGCGTGGTTCATATTTTATTTCAGCAGTGAATTGTCTTTTGTGCTACGGCGAAGTTTATGATAGCATTATTGATCTGACAATATTAACTACCAACAAAACAACGTCCCAAGTAATAACAAATTTTCAATTTAAGAGTGTTGTATAGTTATTTTTCAATAAAGAAAAGCAAATACGAGCACAAATTAACAATATTACACATATAAGTATTCCTATAGTCAGTAAAGTTATTGATTACTTTAAAGAAAACAATGAAAAAATATTGCAGGCTGAGGATTCGAACAAGGAACCTTCGGTAGCTAAAAGCTAGACCACCGCGACTTTTGGTTCATCTACATCTACATGGGATACCCTGCAAATCACACTGAAGTGCCTGTCAGAGGGTTCATCCCACGACCGTTATACTATTTATCTCCCATTCCATTCTCGAAAAGCGCGTGGGAAGAAAGAACATCTGAACCTCTTCGTTCTAGGTCGTACAATTTTGATCCAATCTTTTTCAAATTTTGTACAGGTCCATGAGGACGGTCGCCGAAGTGTAAGAATCACGTACGATGCATAGTTTACGAGATGTGACGTCAAACAATGAGGTATGAAAAACTGCTGCATTAAGCGACAATGCTGCTCATTTTCTCCTAAACCATTGGACCGATTTCAACTAAATTTCGTACACACATTATTTACCGTGAGGTAACAATTGCTGTACCGTTAAGAATCATACGACACATGCTTCGCAAGATGTGACGTCATAATAGAAATCGCAAAAACCTGCTTTTTAATGCAGCGATACGTTATAAATGCGCTACATGAGAAAAATGTTCAAATGTTTGTTAAGCTTATGGGACTTAACTACGGGGTCCTCAGTCCCTAAACTTACAAACTACTTATGAACTACTTACGAACTAGGACGGCACAAATATCCATGCCCGAGGGGGGATTCGAACCCCCGACCGTAGTGGCCGTGCAGACAGTGACTGAAGCGCCTTAGTCCCCTCGGGTACCGCGGCCGGCCGATACATGAGAATGATAGCGACTTGCAACAAACTTCAAAAATAATTTCAAACCTTTAATAAACTTTTTCTCGCTTGCTACTTTTCCGTTGTTTATGAAGTAAAACTATGAAGATATACCATCTAGCAAGAACACTATAAACTAATATAAATATACGGCATAACACCGTAATACTTATGTATTGTAGAAAGTAATCTGTGGTTAGCCTCGTAAATTACAGATTACCATAATCACTAGTCTTAGCCAAAAAAAAATTACCGACTTCCGCGTTCAATTACGAAAAATCCCTCTGTTCACCTATACTTAACTATCAGAGAGACTCCAAAAATGTTCAAATGTCTGTAAATCTATCGGACCAAACTGCGTGGTCATCAGTCCATAGCTTATAAACTACTTAAACCTAGGTAAACTAACCTAAGGACAACACACACACACACACACACACACACACACACACACACACACACGCCCCAGGGAGGACTCTAACCTCCACGGCAAGCAACCGCGCGCTCCGCAGGGAGACGCTTTAGAGCGCTCGGCTACTCCACCGCGGCAGAGAGAATCTCCATATCACTTTTTAAACAAAATCGTAATCTATAATCTGCTTGTAAACAAACTCGTCTTTAACTCAGATATGACGTCACTGGTATTGCGGACTTCAGTTGAACCTCTAAATCGATTACGCGGGCATTGATGCGAAAGGTGACGAAATATGAATTTTATGAACATATAAGTAAGTACAAATTATTTTGTCACTAATATTTTTCTGGAAGAATCATGACATTCGTAAGGACTATGTTTTTTGACGAAGTTCGCTTTTAACTGTCAGGAACAAACTGAATCTGTGATACTCTACGTAACGACACATTCGGAAACCGTGACTTTTCGTAGAAAATTGTTGAATGTCTCTGATGGCATACATGGTAATGTAATTTGGAATATGGCTTTCCTGTCCATATAGAGTATATATTTCTAAGTTGAGCAAGAACCAAACACCCACGTATTTATTCGTATAAAGAAATAAAAATTATACATACCACTCATCAAATAAATCGCTGCAGAATATATCTAGAAAAGTACATCGAGAAATAATCACTACTTGGATGTGATTTTTTTTAGTTAATGGAAATTTAACTAAATTCATTCATCAATAATACTGATTTCATAACATTTAAAATAATTTGCAGTCAGGGCCACGTAAAGGGAAAAAATTCACCTCCATCCAGTGGCATTCTCTATGTACTTCTCATAAGCTCTTTCGTAGCGACTTTAGGGAAGTACATCTAGAACCCGTCCCTACATGACTGACAGTATTTTCCCCCCCCTTTGCATATGTGCGACTGCGAAGACTTAAATCATAAGATTTAAGAAAACTTCGTCACCCACGACAACAGAAACCAATAAAATAGAATCCCATCAGAGTAGGCCAATGTTTCATAACAATGTTTTACTACGCCAAACTGTTTCAGTGTTACAAAACCGCCCTGTTTCGCGGTTTCGAAACCGTAGTGTTTCATTCTGCTCGGTTTCGGATCTCATTCGTAGTCAATACTGAAACCGTTCCGTCCTGTCGGTTTCACTGTTTCAAAACAGCGTCGTTTCACACCGCGCGCGCGTGTGTGTGTGTGTGTGTGTGTGTGTGTGTGTGTGTGTGTGTGTGTGTGTGTGTGTGTGTGTGTGTGTGTGTGTGTCAGTAGGTTGTGTGGAATAGTGCATGTTTTGGGACGAGTACATTTTAGTGGCTTGATCAGATTCCGTTGACTTCTTCCGTAGAGAAATGTTTAGAGTGTGTTGTGAGTCTAAGGCAAAAATACTTCTCAACCATGGTTCTCAATAAGGTGAGTTATTTCTATATGATATTTATACTGATGATGATGAAATGATGAAGACATCACAACACCCAGTCCCGGTCGGGCCTTCGCAGACTTCGGAGGCGGGCTTTGTTGTGATTTATCTGAAGCATAGTTCGAGGTCTAGTTATTGAAAGCAACTACTTCAGAGCATAAGTAGTGATAAAATATTGCCCTCACCATACCCTCGTTTTAATGTGTAGATAAATTAAGGAAAATTCGAGAAACTTGAATCAGATGGACCATTGTCTCAAGTATTTTATCCATATCATGTACGTATATCGAAATTAAATATGGAAGTACGTCTGCTACGTAACTTTTGCTCAAATGTTTGTAAATCTATCGGACCAAACTGCGTGGTCATCAGTCCGTAGCTTACAGACTACTTAAACTAAGGTGAACTAACCTAAGGACAAAACACACACACACACACACACACACACACACACACACACACACACACACAAATACAAGAGGGGACTCGAACCTCCGAGGGCGAGCAACCGCGCGCTCCGTAGCGAGGCGCCTTAGACCGCTCGGCTACTCCACCGCGGCGTAACTTTTGCAAAGCAGATGTGTCCGAAATATGGAGAAAGCCAATTCGATGGTATAATCTTTATATATAAAGCAGTGTGTCCGTATGTGTGTACGTATTGTATACAAATTTACAGTTTTCTTCCTATGTTTATTAAACTTTGCACACGTAAGCTTCAAACCACGAGGACTGTCACCGTAAGTGTGTCACGTACAACGCATTGTTCACGAGATATGACGTCAGAAACAGTGATGTGCGAAAAACTGCAGCATCAAACGACAGTGTTGCACATTTCGTCCTAAACCACTGGACCGATTTCAAACAAATTTGGTGCACATATTCCTTACCGTGAGGTAACAAGGCTGTCAGGGTAAGAATCACACCTGACATGGTTCACGGGATACGTCAAACAATATAGTTGCAAGAAACTGCCACATAATGCCCCGAGACTTTATTCAGACACTGTATGAGAATGACAGCACTTAGCGACTTGCAACCAAATATAAACATAATTTCAAAACTTTATTGAACTTTTTCTCGCTGACAACCTTAACAAAATTATGAAAGGAAAAAAAAGTTTCTCGCTTAATAATTTTCCGCTGTTCATGGACAAACTACGGCATTCGGTATGACGTTACAATTTATGATTTCTACACTACAAATTATAGCCGCAGGAAATTTTACAGCCAGTGTTCACACTTATAACTGAATGTACCTTTGAAATTGTATCAGTACTACACGTAGTTCATGAGATGTGAGCACAAACAGTACGCTCATAGAAGACAGCCCTATCACGTCCCAAGTTTTAATCTATTACTTCTTTACTACTAATTGTATTCGCATCAGATTTTACAGACATACAGCGCCTATACAAATGAATATATACCTGAAAATTATACAATAGACCACATAACTCAATAAATGAGATCGTGCGAATTTTATATGCCATTTGTATTTTTGATTGCTATCTTTGTTTGGGTACTGCACGTATAATTTTGTACATTATCCAAGAGCCTTATTTCTTATATATTCTATAAAAATAAAATGTTTTTTATAAAACAAAAAAACTGAACTGGACACAGAAGGAATAGGAGAAGTACTAACTCAAGGCAGGAATAAATAAATACCCGGGGAACGCCGGGTTTTTAGGTAGTCTAACCAATATAAACGTAATTCAGGTTACATTAGTAGCATAATTGCTAGACTTTAAGCCGTACTTCACTGAACGCTAAAGCCCGTTTTAGGCGATAGACGTTTTGGTGAAAATTATCTACTCTAAGTGCGCACGCCTTTCTTTCCCGCATGCAAATCAGCAGCCAACCCCATTGCGAGTGCGTCTATGACGTCAGGGATCTATATATATTCTGCCGAGTGTGGAGTTGTAAATTTTCCGAGTGTGCTGCAGAATGCGCATGCGCAGAAGCAAGCAACAGTGTCCGCTAACATCGGAAGTTAACATGTTTTGTCGAGTGCATATTACACAAATGCTTTAGAATCTTCTCTAAGTTTATTTTGTTTGTATTTTAATCACACCGAAAATTTAAAAGTCTAGTATTCCTGTTTCTAATAGCGTTGTCCTACAAAAGAGGCGAAATATCTGCAAGCAGATATTTACGTTTTAAGAGGGGGGAAAATACCTACACAATACATAAATACGAACGTAAATATTAACCTGTTTTAGAAAAAATTATTTCAACCGTGAGAATTATTAGATGAGAAAATTTTGTTCCAAGTTCTTAGACCGTTAGAAAGGGGAAAAAGTAGATGCTTGAAACGGCAGTTTCCATGTTTAATGAGTTTGTCAGTATAAATTCTCCTCAGCAATTAACTATACAAATTTTGAATTGTTTGCTTAACACTTTTCTTATTGTTTAGCCTCTCAATTCTGTACACAAAAAATCACTACAAGAAACTTGACGAGGCCAACTATGTATTACCCTTTCGTCGATTAATCAACTATCTCCCTGCTCCTACGTAAACAGTGCTCTCATAACCTGACAATTCAGCAGACAGCTCTACAGTTTTGCTGCGAACGTCTAAACGAAAATACTATACGAGACGGCAGAGACGCAGTATGGGAATAATACACAAGGGGCGTTGCAGTAGATGCACCCGCCTCGAGTACTCAGCTGAGACAAGCAACTTCGTGTAAAAAGGGGGTTGAGACCAGCTTGAATCATCTACACTCAAGTGGCGAGAGGGGACTGATGACCTAGCTGTTTTGTCCCCTAAAAACAACCAACAACAACAAGTGGCGAGGGGCTTTAAAAATCAGCAACTTTAACGACACGCGTAAACGAATTGTGACGGCTTGCGCGTAACAAAACCATACCCACGAAGAACACGAAGTGTAAAGCTTTATGTAATTTAAACATATCACAAAAATAGTTTACGTAAGACAGTGCCGCGTTTCGTACGCAGATATCTGAGTAACTGAAGACAGCGATACCACCCGTCGGCTTCGACGCATTACGTTACTGGTGGCTACATCATAAACGGAGAAAAATCTGGAAAGCAACATTCCGAAACACGAAACATTCAAAGTAAAACTTTCCATTACACGCAAAGAAATTTTCTTGGCATAACTGTAGACTGGGATACCACCCGTCTGCTTTGACCCATGACGTCATCAATATGTCGGAAAAACAGTAAACGGGATATCTTAATACTTCTGTATTGTAGATACAAATAATCTGTAGTTATTTTAGATAACAATTTACCACTGATCACAGGTCCTAGGCCAAAAATTCGCTCCTTCGCTCTCACATACGAAAAAAAATCTCTCGGTTAACATACACCTAACCATCAGAGAGAAGCTACATATCACTTTTTAAACAAAACAATCTGTTTAGTTTGTAAAACTATCGTATTTAACTCAACCACCACATAATCACTGACGCCTTCTACAAACACGCACGCACCTCAAAACTATCACGCTGCGATGACGTCACGGATCCAAGCTAAGGGGCGGTATCCCCTTCCACAGGTGAGCCGTAAAATTTTACGACGCTTCTCGCCGGCCTCCAGTGCATATGTTGGCAACAGATGAACAATGAAGTGTAGAACTGCGTTAATATTTTTACGAGCTACAGACTAAATGTTATTGCTGCTCGTTTCACCCGGAACAAAATTAATACTGTACCTGCTTTATGGTTGACAGGTTCTTGTATGTACCCTTGTCCGTTCAGAAAAAAATAATTTTCTGTTTTAATTGAAGTTGTCACGAAAAAACGTATTGGTCATCTGAGTTGCCGTCATTACCATTGGTGCCAACATAACCACTGCAGCAGCCCGGTGAGAAGCGTCGTACAATTTAACCGATCAATGTTTCTAGTGATTAGTGTTTCTTCAAAATGTTCAAATGTTTGTAGAGTCTATGGAACTTAACTACGGGGTCATCAGTCCCTAAACTTACAAACTACTTATCAACTACTTACAACTAAGGACGGCACAAATATCCATGCCCGAGGGGGGATTCGAACCCCCGACCGTAGTGGCCGTGGCGACCGTGACTGGAGCGCCTCAGTCACCTCGGCCACCGCGGCCGGCTAGTGTTTCTTAATTAAAACACGGGACATGGGCAGGTGGTTGGGTGAGTGAAAATTGATCAGTTTGTATTGTGAAAAGTAATGTCACATTCGTAACAGAAGGAAAATGATTACTTTTTCGAATCTTAGAACACGCTGACGTCAAGGCTCGAGGCTGACAGGTGGTATCCCCGTCTTCAATTGACGCCAAAGATCCGTTAAAATGAGTTCGGGACATTAAATTTATGACTACAAAGGGAATTTCAGTCCATCAAGCAGTATAAGAAGTTCAAAGATAAGATGAGAACCAATTAGCATTCTCGATGCACAGAATACCACAGTAAATATAACAAGCATAATTCGCAAAATATAGAATAGTACGTGTCTCTAATGCGTACAACTCCAAAGAGTTGTTTCGTTAATGTGACGGTAAAGTGTAAATTCAGGGCAGTATCTTGGACAAACTGAGGTAAATTTCTGTGAGAACAACACCGCTTGTAGCTGCAGAGTGAGGGACGTACCTTCAGCTGGTGCATCGTCAACGCGGTCCATGTTGTTCGCCGCGCGCTGCTACACTGAGTTGTCGGGACTCGGGAAACAACCGCCTCACAACGCCCTCTCCCAGACGCGAAGCAACCACTGTGTCACACTGTAACTGGCGGTTATGAGCATCTGTATACATATATATATATATATATATATATATATATATATATATATATATAAATGAATGGCTGTTCGTTAGTCTCGCTAAAACTCGAGAACGGCTGAATCGATTTGGCTAATTTTAGTCTTGAAGTATTCGTGTAAGTCCAGGGAAGGTTCAAACGATGATAAAATATGGAAAAGATGTCCGGAAAAGAAGAAAATCGGGAAAAGCTGAAACAGTATTTTCCAGTGCGCTTACAATACCGTTCGTCCAATTGCGACAAAATTTTGTACATTTCATGTTAAAGGCAAGAGGAAGGTTCGCATCAAATAAAAATTTGGAAAAGTCACTCAGAAAGTAAGAAAATTTAGGAAAAGCCGAAAGCGACTTTTTTCCGTGAATACAAATCAATTGCCACATGGTTGTAAGAGCATCACTTGAGTACGGCTTGACAGGACAAGGTTTGTGTGAAATTAATTTTTTTCGAAAATCTACTGGAAAAATGGAAAATTTGAGAAAAACTCAAAGTGCGTTTTTCAATGTGTTTTTCATTGAATTCAGCACTGTAACTGAATATTCGCACGATGGAGATGTGTAATTCTTTTTTTAATTTGTACATTATGGTCTTGGAAAAGTTTACAGTAAAAAAATAGGGACAGTTAAACGGGAAAGTCGCAAAATTCGAACCAATTTCCTTTATCATTGTGTTTCTAAATGTAGTCAACACTATAAGTTGAGAACCGTTCATCCGATTGCGATAAAATTTTGATCATTTGACGTTCAACAAAAGATAAATGTTCTTATGAACTAAAAATTTGGGAAAGTTAACCGGAAAATTTGAAAATTCGTGGGAAACTGATAGAGCTTTTTTCAGTGGGATATCAATATTATTCATCTGATTCTGATAAAATTTTGCATATTTGACGTTCATAGCACAGCCTATTTGTTCTGTAATGCTCGCAGCCACAATACTGTATTCCTGCATCAGGGAGAACAGACCATGAGGTATCGAGACACAATTAATTGTCGTCAGGAGCCCAGCCTCGGCTTGTATACAATTATATATTTTTGACGACGTTACAGCGTTCATTTTTAATTACATAAATCGCAAGTATGAAACTTCCTGGCAGATTAAAATTGTGTGCCGGAACCGGGACTCGAACCTGGGGCCTTTGCCTTTCGCGGGCAAGCGCTCTACCGACTGTGCTATCCCGACACGACTCACGATGCCGCCTCACAACTTTACTTCCGTCAGTACCTCCTTTCATTCTGGAAATAAATCGCAATTTGCGATTATATGGCTTCACTGTATTAGCTTTAGATGGAATAGGCTGTGGTATAGGAAAGAGACAGCGTGGCGAATGGAGATTTGTGTGTGGCGGGAGACGTGCAGGGGAGAGTCCTCTGCAGTCGGGCTGGTCACTGTGTCCTGGTGGCGGAGTGGTCAACGCGTCTGCCTAGTAGGCAGGAGATCCCGGGTTCGAATCTCGGCCGGGCACAAATTTTCATTCGCCGCACATTGGTATTACATCTAAACCTACTACCCGGAAGCCATAAGTGATCGCAAATTGCGATTTATTTCATTGGGAATCTGAATGGTGATTAAACCACTAGGGGCACCAAACTTGGCCGAAACTGGTGGAAACGGCAAGCAAAACAGAATTGAAGAGCCATCAGTACCGTAGAAATAGCTGGGCCGTCAACGCGAAAACACCTAGAGACGGGGTTGGAGAGGGGTATCGGGGAGGGATGGGAAGGGGGGGGGGGTAATTCGGCCTGGGAGAGTAGGAAGGCAGACTGCAATGGCTCGGGACCCGTGCGCGTCACTCATGTACCCACGAAAGAGGTGTGGGTTCCCTGGGTAACGCCAGATATCATCCTGTTTTACTCGATGACTTGCCGTCAGTTACTACGAACTGTGTCCTTTATGATAGGAATTCGTGAATCCAGTCGCACAATTGGGGAGATGTTCCATAAGCACGCAATTCCTTTAGAAGCCGCTTGTGAGGAACAGTGTCAAAAGTCTTCCGGAAATCCAGAAATACGGAATCGATTTGAGATCCCTTGTCGATGGCACATATCACTTCACTAGCTGAAAACCCGGCGTAGCCCGGGTATTTCTTTATTTATTTCTGCAGTTTATCAGGTATATACTTATTTGTGTAAGGGCCGTATGTCTGTAAAATCTCTGTGGCACAAAAGCAGTAGTAAAGGAGTAATAAATTAAAACTTGGTGAATGATGGAGTGGTTTTCCATGAAAGTTACTGTTTATGTGAGTCACGGTCTGCACGGCCACTACGGTCGGGGGTTCGAATCCCCCCTCGGGCATGGATATTTGTGCCGTCCTAGTTCGTAAGTAGTTCATAAGTAGTTTGTAAGTTTAGGGACTGATGACCCCGTAGTTAAGTCCCATAGACTATACAAACATTTAATTTAATTTTACTGTTTATGTGCTCATACCTCGTGAACTACGTGTTACACTGTGATACAGTTTAGAAGTTACATTCAACTATATGTGTGTATACTGTCTGTAAAATTTCCTGCGGCTACAATTTATAGTGTAGAAATTATGAATTGTAACGTCATACTGAATTCCGCAGTTTTACTACATAAACATCGGAAAAGTAGTAAGCGATAAACTTTTTTCCTTTCATCGTTTTGCTATGGTTGTCAGCGAGAAAAAGTTTAATAAAGGTTTGAAATTATTTTTAAAGTTTGTTGCAAGTCGCTAAGTACTCTCATTCTCATATAGAGTATTTATAAAGTATCGCTGCATTATAAGGCAGTTTTTTTGCGATTCCTATTGTTATGACGTCATATCTTCTGAACCATATATCGCACGTGATTCTTAACCCTTCAGTAATTGTTACTTCACGGTAAGGAATATGTGTACCAAATTTGGTTGAAATCGGTCCAGTGGTTTAGGAGAAAATGAGCAGCATTGTCGCTAGATGCAGCAGTTTTCCGCGTATCTCATTATTTATGACGTCATATCTCGTGAACTATATATCGTATGTGATTCTTACACTTACGGCGACCGTCCTCATGGACTGAAGCTTACGTGTACAAAATTTGAAAAAGATTGGATCAACACTGTAGATTTGTATGTAACACGTACATACATACGGACACTCTGTTTTATATATTAGATTTTGTGAATAAAGGGCAAGCTGTATATCGCAAGAGCAATACTTTCTGAATTCGTGTTGACTACTGGTTAATAGCTCGTTCTCTTTGAGGTAGTTCATAATGTTCGAACAAAGTATATGTTCCAAAATCATACTGCAAATCGATGAGATGGGTCTGCAATTTTGGGGATCAAACCTATTGCCTTTCTTGAATATTGGAATGACCTGGGCAACATTCCAGTCTTTTGGTACGCATATTTCGCTGAGTGATCGGTTGTGTATGATAGCTAAGTATGGAGCTATTGCATTAGCATACTCTGAAGGGAATCTATTTAGTATGAAATCGGCCCGGAAGACTTCACTAACCGATAAACGACAGCATCATCCGCGAATAGTCTAAGGGAGCTATCCAGATTGTCTCCTAAATGGTTTACAAACACAAGGAAGAGTAGGGGACCTATAACGCTTCCCTGGGAAGCCCCAGATATTGCTTCTGTTTTACTCGATGACTTACCATCAGTTACTACGAACTGTGTTCTTTCTGATAGGAAATCGTGGATTCAATAGCACAATTGGGGAGATATTCCATAAGCACGCAATTCCTTTAGAAGCTGCTTTGAGGAACAGTGTGAAAAGTCTTACGGAAATCCAGAAATACGGAATCAATTTGAGATCCCTTGTCGATTGTACTTACCACTTCATGTGAATAAAGGGCAATCTGTGTTTCGCAAGAGCGATACTTTCTGAATCCGTGTTGACTATTGGTTAATTGGCCGTTCTCTTCGAGGTAGTTCATAATGTTCGAACAAAGTATGTGTTTCAAGATCATGCTACAAATCGACATCAACGAGATGGGTATGTAATTTTGGGGATCACTCCTATTGCCTTTCCTGAATATTGGAATGACCTGGGCAACATTCCAGGCTTTGGGTACGGATCTTTTGCTGAGTGATCGGTTGTATATGACAGCTAAGTACGGAGCTATTGCATCAGCATACTCTAAGAGGATTCTAGTTGGTATGAAATCTGTCCCGGAAGATTTGTTTTTGTTTAGTGACTTAAGTTATTTTACTAGTCCAGGAACATCTACTTCTTGGTTCGATTTCTGGAGCGTTCACTTCGTCTTCTTTGGTGAAAGAATTTCGGAAAGCCATGTTTAGCAATTTTGCTTTAGCAGTACTGCCATCGGTAGTATTACCATTACTTTCGCGTAGTAAAGGTATTGTCTGCGTTTTGCCGCTAGTGTACTTAACATATGACCAGAGTTTCTTTGGATTTTCTGCAAGATTACGAGATAGAATTTTGTTGTGGAAACTGTTATAAGCTTGTCGCATTGACTTGTCCGCGCTAGGTTACGAGTTTCTGTAAAACATTTGCATATTCTTGGGGATTATGTGTCTGTTGAAATTTTGCATGCGTTTTTCTTTGCTTCTGCGACAGTAATCTTACCTTTTCTTGTGTACCACTGGGAGTCAGCCCTTTATCAATTTATCTCTCGATTTCTACTGATATTATGTCTTTGAAAGTAAGCCACAACTGATGTATACTCGCATTTTTAGTTTTGAATGACTGGAGACTATCACTCGGGAAAGCGTGAAGAGAATTTTTATCTGCTCCTTTGAGTAGATATATTTTTCGTTCATTTTGTTGCATTTGGGAATATCGATATTCAGACTCGCTACTACAACTCCATGTTCGCTAATCCCTGTATCACTCTAAATGCTTCATTCCCAGTTCTTGTTTGATTTCCCCATAATGGACACCTTCTTGCCGTTTTTCCCATCTACTAGTACAGGCAATACTGTCCTATCTGTAACCTCAATCGTATTAATAAGGTAAACTGTATCCACCCAGCTCTCAAGTAAGTTGGTTGGGGGATTGAAAGATGCACTGCTTACTTAGTCTTGGTACTGACATCTTCCTTTCAGGAGAGAGTGGATCTTAGCTGAGCACTCACAGCATTAGTTTTGCTTCTTCTTGATTCCAGTACTTTCAATATGTTGCTATCCTGAGAGAAAACACACCCTAAGTACTTGAAACTGGCCATCTGTTGTAACTTGATTCTTCCCATTTGGCAGTTAATTTGTTTAACTCTCTTTCCCACAGGCATTAGTTTCGTTTTGGGGATGCTAATCTCTGATCAACTTCTGGAGTATTAGTTTGCAACCTTTCAATCGAATCTGCCATCACAACTAAGTCGTCTGCGGTACTGATTATTTTGTTTCGACCTATTTTAATCCCGCCCTGCCAGTCTACTGTTTTCAACACATGATCCATAAATAGTATGAACAACAGTGGTGACAGGTTACAGCCTTGTCTTACCCCTGAAACTACCCTGAACCATGGACATAATTTGCCGTCTAGTCTATCTGCTGCCTGACAGTCTACGTAAAGACCTTTAATTGGCTGAATAAGTTTGCCCCTTATTCTATAATCTTCTAGGACTAACAATAGCTTCCTCCTAGTAACACGGTTATAGGCCTATTCTAGATCTATAAACCGTAGATACAATTCTCTGTTGCAATCATAGCACGTCTCCATCCTCTGTCGTAAGCTAAAGATCTAGTCCGACACGACTCACGATGCCGGCTCACAACTTTACTTCCGCCAGTACCTCGCTTCCTACTTTCCAAACTTAACAGAAGCTCTCCTGTGAACCTTGCAAGACTAGCACTCCTGGAAGAACGGATATGGTGGAGACATGGCTTAGCCACAGCCTAAGGGATGTTTCCAGAATGATAAACTTTTCACTCTGCAGCGGAGCGGAGGCAGAGGTCCCAGGTTCGAGTCCCGATTCCGGCACACGATTTTAATATGCCAGGAAGTTTCAAATTTCGTGCTGTCAAAAGGAAGTCACGATTCACAAACGAAATTTTTTTTTTTTTTTTTTTTTTTTTTTTTTTTTTTTTTTTGGTGCGAAACATTTGAAATACGTCTGTAAAATTGATAGCGATGCATGAATGGCACGACCTAATAGGTGGGAACACGTTACAGATAGACATACCGTTTCAAATCACCGTTATTTTTGCAAATATCTCTCAAACGGTGTGACATATGAAAAAACATAAGAGAACAGAGTTGCGGAGATTTTTCTCCTTTAGAAATTCGTTTCTTCCGTATCTGTTGAACGGTTAAACCGTTATTTGTTGCAATTAAATTTCGAGCTGTCAATAGGCGATTGCAAAAGCTCACTTTTAGTGTTACTGCCATAACCCTAAGTGGGCAGAAAGAGAATGGAATTAATGAAGTGGGAAGCCTACGGATTCACGTGTAAATTAGACAGCACAACTGCGAGGTGGGACAGCGCCTGGAAGAATTCTGCTGGGGCGTTCTTAGCTCGAGCGCCAACCGCTAGGGAGGGATTAAGGAGGAGAGAATAATTAATTGTCCGTTAGGAGCCATTTGCTAATTGCATCTGCGTTTCCGCTGCTCGCCTCTGGAGGGGATATTGTTTTTATACAGCGGGCGGGCAGAGAGGCGGAATGCGTGCTTAGAGCCCTTTTTAAACGATGAACGAAAGTGAACAAGATCGATTATAGTCTACTGAAGCGCTCCCAGCGTACTAGCCCTGAACTACAAACTAATGCAAGATCTTGTGGCAGCATGTTTAGACGATAAACGTAATCAGACAGTAATACCCGATGTTGAAAGTGAGGTTATGACTGGCGATCTGTTACAGGGTGTCCAGAAAAGGACTCCCTGATTTCAAAATTGAATATCTCGAAAACAAAGATCGATAGAGGAATGCAGTAAGCGGTATGTTATTGTGAAAGCTGTAACAAGTTTATACAGGAGTTTGAAATAATAGTTACAAAAGCTGCTAACAGATGGCGCTATAATCGTCATACGTAATACCTAGTATAAATAGTGATCCGAAGCCCAGAGCGATCAGTTCCACTATTGAAACGTGAAAGGAGGTTAGCGTACCGAAGGAAGAGATTAAAACCATGTACTCCATTGAACAATGCGTTTTTCTGGTGCTAGAGTACCACAGGTTAGAAGAGAGTCCTACGGCAACAAGGCCAAGTTTTAAAGCACGATTTAATGTTCCAAAAGGATCCGATGCGAAAACCATTCGTACGCTCTTCGCAAAATTTCAACGAACATGCAGCGTAACTGATGATCTAGTGGGGCATGTTGGCCGCAAGCAAACCGCAGTTACGCCTGAAAATATCGCCACAGTTTCTGGAATTATTCAGCGAAATCCAATGTCATCCGTCCGTATAATTGTATCTGAGACTGGTTTGAAGCGTTCCAGCACGCAGAAAATACTGAGAAAGAGCCTACACATGTTTCCATTCAAAATTCAAACGCACGAGGCCATACCCGTACGAGCTGTGCAACAAAGGGTTGCGTTTGCTAATCAGATGCTCACAATGATTGATAGTGAAGGATTTAATGTTGGCTGCATCTGGTTTACAGATGAAGCACACTTCCACTTGAATGGATACGTGACTAAGCAGAACTGGCGATTTTGGGGTTCCGAAAAGCCATATTGGTGTGAAGCGAAACCCCTGTATTCTCCTAAAGTTACTGTGTGGGCTGCAGTATGCAGCAGAGGCATTATTGGCCCTTTTTTCATTCGAGGAACGGTCACTGGTGCACGTTACGTTGCAATTTTGGAACAATTTGTCGCCACACAGCAAGCGTTAGAGGATCGACCAGGTACTGAATGGTTTATGCAAGATGGAACCCGACCACATCGGACCGAACAAGTTTTTCGCTTTCTTGAGGAATACTTCGGGAATCGAGTCATTGCTTTGGAATATCCCAAATCTACTGGTGCAGGCATGGATTGGCCTCCATATTCGCCGGATTTGACTCCCTGTGACTTTTTTTTGTAGGGCGCAGTGAAAGACATGGTCTACCCGAAGCATCCCGCCACGCTGGACGAGCTTGAATCGGCGATCTCTGTGACATGTGAATCCATTTCGGTTGAGACACTACCAAATGTGATGGCGAATTTCATTCTGTAGTGCCAATGGTATATTTTCAAAACATTGTGATGTGATTGTTTGCAAAGAGTGTTTTCATACGATTGTTTCACTTATGTATGCTGATATGAGCTGTACACCGTACAGCGCCATCTGTTAGCAGCTTTATAAACTTCTTCTGCTGTATAAACTTCTTACAGCTTTCACAATAAACATACCATTTACTGCATTCCTCTATCGATTTTTGTTTTCGAGATATTTAATTTTGAAATCAGGGAGCCCTTTTCTGGACACCCTGTATGTAGGAAGTCATAGTTTAATACTGGAATTGAGGAAACAACGCTAAATGTTATTGATGAAAAAAAAAAGAACTTTGCAAAGTATGTTTTTGGTTTACTTAGTTTGGTAAAGTGCTGGTAACTGAAACAACAAAACACTGAAATCTATTTTCAAGCGAAAAAATGAACATATGAACACATCAGTCAATATTTATAAGAGCGTAAATAGACCTTGTTCACTTTATCTACTACGATTTGCCCATTGGCATTGTTAATAACGTCTTGCACTGCATAATTTTTGTCTTTCATTTGTACTGACTTTTTCATTTAAAATGCTATTTAATGAAAATTGCATCATCAAATTACAATCTTATTCAAATAAATACTTGTCTTCAGTCTTTTCTGTTACAATATCGCAAAACATAAAACATTTTTCGGTTTCAGATATACGACCTCGCTTTTAGGTGGAAATCAAAGTATAATACTTAAAATAAAGATTAATAAGACTAATTTGCGTGCAAACCGCGTAATCGTCGACTACAATATGATAATCGCGTGACGAAAATAGGTTAACTTCCGATGTCAGCAGAACACTGTTCAATCAAAACAATCTTCTCGAGAAAGCTTAACGTGACGTTGACGTGAGGTGACGGACAGTATGAATGCCGCCATTAGAAATACATTGTGGAATACATTATAATAATAAACGTCGACAAAACACAAAATATACGTAAACTAGCTGAAAACCCGGCGTTGCCCGGGTATTTATTTATTTCTGCCTGGAGTTAGTACTTCTCCTACCTTCTCTCTCTGTCCATCTTCTTTTTTCTAAAAATATAAGAAATAACGCTGTCTTGGATAATGTACAAAATTATAAGCGCATTATTCAAACAAAGAAAGATAGAAGTCAAAACACAAATGACATATAAAATTCACACGATCACATATTTATTCAGTTATATGTGGTACAATTGTATAATTTTTCAGGTATGTATTCATTTCTATCGGTGCTGCACGTCTGTAAAATTTCTTGGGAATACAATTGGCGTTAAAGAAGTAATAGATTACTACTTGGTTCGTGATAGGGCGGTTTTCTATGAATGTTGCTGTTTTATGTGTTCATACCTCATGACCTACAGGTCGCACTGTGCTACAATTTCGGAGGCACATTAAAAGATATGTGTGTACATTGCGTATAAAATTTCCTGCGGCTACAATTTGTAGTGTAGAAATTGTAAATTGTAACGTCATACCGAATGCCGTAGTATTACTCCATAAACAGCGGAAAAATAGTAAGTGAGAAATTTTTTTCCTTTCATCATTTTACTATGGTTGTCAGCGAGAAAAAGTTTGATAAAGGTTTGAAATTATGTTTCAAGATTGTTGCAAGTCGCTAAGTACTCTCATTCTCATATAGTGTATTTGTAAAGTCTCATCGCATTATAGCAGTTTCTTGCAACTCCTATCGTTTATGCAGTTATATCTCTTGAACCATGTGTCGTATGTGATTAGTACTCCTGCAGAAGATGTTATATCACGTAGGGAATATGTGTACCAAATTTGGTTGAAATCGGTCCAGTGGTTTAGGAGAAAATGAGCAGCTTTGTCGCTTATTGCAGCAGATTTCAGCGCATCTCATTGTTTATGACGTCATATCTCGTGAACTATATTATGTCGTATGTGATTCTTACACTTACGGCGACCGTCCTCATGGATTGAAACTTACGTGTACAAAATTTCATAAGGATTGGGACAAAACTGTAGATTTGAATGCAACACGTACAAATATACGGACACCCTGCTTTATATATTAGATACGATTGAAAATGGCGGACTAACTGGAGCGGTGACTGCAGCTGACAGCTACCAGTTCGCGCATGCGCAGTGAACCCACTAGTACCGGATTTAGAACTGGCCCTGTTTCTTTATCGCCATAATTATCGCGCTTCGATACTAGCGCGATCATACTAGTGCAGCCGTTCAAACGACTGACGGCCACCATTAACGCAACTTGTTATCAATCTATTACAAGTTCGTTCATCGATTAAAACGGGCTTAAAGCAATAAGGAAATAGGGCCAGTTCTACATTCGGTGCTAGTGGGTTCACTGCGCATGCGCGAGCTAGCAGCTGTCTGCTGCAGTCGCCGCTCCAGTTAGTCCGCCATTTTCCTTCGTATTTATGCATATTTTCCGTTATGTCGAAGTTTATGATCAGAATGTATTACAAAATGTATTTCTAATGGCGGCATTCCAACTGTACGTCACCGGACCGTCACCTAATGTCAACGTCACGTTAAGCTTTCTCGAGAAGAATGTTTTGATCGAACGGTCGTCTGCTGATACCGGAAGTTAACCTATTTTCGTCACGCGATTTTCATATTGTAGTCGACAATTACACGGTTTTCACGCAAATTTGTCTTATTAATCTTTAGTTTATTATTATACTTTGGTTTAGCGGTAAATTGCAAATGTTTCATGATGACTTAAATATTTATCTCAATTATTGTCCACCGAAGAGCGAGGTCGTACAACTGAAACCGAAAAATGGTTAATGTTTTGCAATATCGTAACAGAAAAGACTGAAGCCAATTGTTTATTTGAATAAGATTGTAATTTGATGATGCAATTTTCATTAAATAGCATTTTAAATGAAAAAGTCAGTCCAAATGAAGGCCAAAAATTCAGTTGTGCGTGACGTTATTAACAATGTCAGTGGGCAAATCGTAGTAGATAAAGTAAAGAAGGTCTATTTACGCTCTTATAAATATTGCTTGATGTGTTCATAAGTTTATTTTTTTTCGCTTGAAAGTAGATGTGAATGTTTTGAAATGTTGTTTCACTTCCCAGAACTTTACCACACTAATGCCCGGTTTCTGGAAAACTATAGTTACCGTGCCGTTAGCTACCGTCGCGTTATAATTTAACCTGCCAGATAACTTCCTTGGGTTTCCCATAGCTGATGTCAACGACCGTTAGTTAACTATGAGGTCACTACGCCTTCTGTCGAAGCAAATAGTACGTCTCAACAGATAACAGATGGCACTACTAACGAAAATCGTAATTACTCGAATTTTATCGATTATTAAGTGAAATCGAAGACGCGTGTCTTAGTTTGTATAGCTGTTACGAGTTTTCTGTTTTCAAAGGCAATGGGCGACAAGCGAGGAAAAAATGTGACTCTATTTGAGAAAAATCTTTCGACCGACTTGATCTTAGAAAGGAAAGTAGTTATAGTAAATGAAAAGGCAGATTGTCTATTTTGGAGGAACAACACGCCTTTGAAGTTGTCACAAAACTGTACAATTCGTTAAACAGACAGGAGAGAAAACGGTAAGGCAACTCAGAGAGCTGTATTCTTTTTTAAAAACAAAATCAGGACAAACATCAACGAAGGCAGGGTTAAAAATAAAATCATACGTATTATTCCTGTTGTCAACATATATTTTTATGAATTTAAGTTTTCCTCTTCCCATTGTTCTGTGAATGTAACATTACTTTTCACAACATAGACTGCTCAATTTACGTCCACCCATCCACCTACCAGAGCCCCACGTTGTAATAATAATACTGTAATTAAAAAAATTACAGACTGATCGTAATGGCAATTGCATGGCAGAACACTATTGCAAAGGAAAGTATCTTTATACTTAATTGAAAGTTTTAATATGAGCGTGGCTGTGTGATATTGGCGCGAGAGACCACGAACACCAACTGCCGGCGTGGCGCAGGAGATAGCGTCACGGACTGCGGAGCAGAAGGTCGCCGGTTCAATCCTGCCCACCGGCAAAAATTTATTTCTTTGTAATTGACAATCCCAGAAGGTTCTACATCTTTCTTATGTTCACTTGTAAATTCTACTTGTTTCTTATGTTAACTGTTCTTCTAATTTCTGGTAAATTCTGTCTGTGTATAAATAGCAGAGCACTCTGCCTGAGAGGCAGTCAGTGCTGCGTGTATGTTGAGTTCGTAATAAACGTGCTTTCAGTATAAGTGATGTGTTCAGTTGCCTTCGAAGTCAAGCCTACTTCCATTGCAACGTGTCATTGTTTGGTGGAGGCGCCGGGTACACTGTGCAACAGCTGCATCACCGTGGCTCCGATTAGGCAACGTAAAAGCCGTCGCTTATACGGACTGGAACCGGAATACAAGGGATACACCGAGTACGTCCTTCCAAGAGTCGGGTATCATCAGACGAACTATGGAAACGAAACCAGCAGTAAGCCAGCTACACATCAGGCACCCGTCGGTGTTCTCTGGAGATGCTGGACAGGACCCCAACAAATGGCTAAAAGTGTTCGACCGAGTCGCCAAGTACAACAGGTGGGATCATACGATGTGCTTGGCCAACGTTTATTTCTACCTGGATGGAACAGCCCAGCAATGGTTCGAAAACAACGAAGAAAAGTTGAATGACTGGGAGACGTTCCAGGAGAAACTTAAGAAGACGTTTGGAGACCGCCAGCGACAAATCCGCTCGGCGGAAGAACAACTGAAGAACCGGGCCCAACGACATGGTGAGCCGATACAATCGTACATACAGAGTGTTTTGGCCCTGTGTAACGTAGTCAATCCGAACATGACTGAAGCGGACAAAATCACGCACCTGATCAAGGGAATTGCAGAAGATATGTACCAAGCTCTTCTGATAAAAGACGTCGCTACGACAGAAGAGTTCATCAAGTGGTGCCAGCGTATTGAACAGATGCAACAAAGGAGGGTTGGACGCAAGAAGTATGACAGACTCCCAAATGTAGTCCCTATGGCCGTTGTGGAAGACCAGCAGGACTTGGCTTCTCTCATACGACAAATCGTGAGAGAAGAATTACAACAGTGCATGGCAGCCGGGACTATTAGACCGAGCGAGCATCAGATTATGGCCATGGATGTGAGCCCTGTAAGTCACGAGGGAGCCGACGCCGCTGAGGACGAGGTATTTCAAACATTAGCTCCTGTCTGCCCAGTCAATCTCACCCGACGTGAAGAATGGCGTCGTCCTGCTATGACTTACGCTGCAGCCGCCAAACGGCAGCCCATGAACCGACCGACGCGACCACAGCCAACTCCCCCGGTAACTATGACGCCCCGCAGAAGAACAGACGTCTGGAGGACAGAAGACAACACACCACTGTGCTTCCACTGTGGACGCCCTGGACATGTCGTACGCTACTGCAGGGAGAGTAGGCGAGTATTCGATGATTATTTTGCCGCAAGACGTCAGCCGTCGGAGCAGTTCTATCCAAGGCAGTCACCTGCTGATGAGTTCAGTCGACCTATGGGAAGAAGCCCATCGCCGTACCCTAGACGAGGTCGCTCCCCGACGCGCCGCAGCCGTTCACCGTCGCCGTACAGAGGTACCAGCCGCTCCCCTAGCCGCCGCGCCCAGGAAAACTAAGCGAGGCGACCATCTACGGAGGTGAGGCCGCCGCAGATGAAAATCCTCCATGGACGACAGTCGCCAAGATTTCGGGAAATCTCATCGACGTCATAATCGACGGCCAACCTGTCCGGGCACTTGTTGATTCAGGAGCCTCTTTTTCTGTATTATCGGATAATTACCGCCGCATACTAAAGAAGACAATGTTCTGTGATACGGGGGTAACTGTGCTGAAGGTCGCGAATGGAAAGTACGTCCATCCAGCAGGAACTTGTGTCGCAAGAATAACCATTAACAACAGGAAGCAGCCGTTTGAATTTGTTGTGTTAACAGAATGTAGTCACAATGTCATCGTCGGATGGGACTTCCTTCAGGCATCCCAAGCTATCATTGACTGTGGAAGATCTGAGCTGCATATTGAAGAAGTTGTTCCGCCAGATACACGTAATACAGAATTTTCTGGGAAGTTATTCGTCGTAGACAATGTGACGATACCGCCGTTGACAATGAGAAGAGTTTCAGTCACAAACACAGATGACTGGTTAAACTGTGAAGTTCTTGTTGATAGTAAAAAGTTTATCAGGCTCACAAAAGAAATTTACATACCAGCGGCTATCATAAGCATTACCGGTGGTCAATGAGAGATTTGGATCACAAATTGTCACGAGCAGTCACAACTTATCCCCAAGGGAATGTGTATTGGGACAGCTGAACCAGTCAAGGACGGTGAGCTCAACGTCATCAATGAAGACCCACACCCTGCTGTTAGTACAGACAGCACGCTGGAGGGAACAAACGAGGAACTGCCAATAGGGCCTGGATTGACCAAGGAACAACGCCAGTGGGTGTTAGGTATACTACGCCAATTTTCGGGTGCATTCACACCTCAGCAGGAAAAACGGAGTGAAGCCTGTGGTGTCTTGTCTTGCAGTGTTGTAAGCAAATGTCACGACTGGCAGAAGTATCCCAATCCTTCTGCTCAACATCGACGTACATCGACAGCATGTCGACTAACGTTTTGTTAAAACGTTCCGTAAGACCATTTGTCTGAGGATGGTATGCAGTTGTCATTCTGTGGACAATGTTGCACTGTGACATTACCTCTGATACTAGTTTTGACTGGAATACTTTTCCACGATCAGATATCATGACACGTGGTGCTCCATGCTTCAAATTCTTGTCTTCTACCAGGAATTTTGCGATCTCTGGAGCTTCTGCAGTCGGCACAGGTTTGGTGACAGCGTAGCGTGTGAGGTAGTCAGTGCAGACTATTATCCAACGGTTACCGGTTGTCGACTTCGGGAACCTCCCTAAAAGATCGATCCCAACTCGGTGGAATGGAGCTGCTGCCGGCGGAATCGGTACGAGATGTCCTGGAGGTAATTGCGGCACATGCTTCCGTCGCTGGTACTCTTTACAGTGACTCACATAGTGCTTGACAGATCGGTAGAGACCTTTCCAGTAATACCTGCGTCTGATTCTGTCTAGGGTCTTCACGAATCCCAGATGACCGGATATTGGAGCATCATGGAAATATTTGAGAATAGCTGGCTGAAGATGAGCTGGAACAACAAGTAGCCATTTGGGGCCCAGTGGGTCTTAGTTGCTCTTGTACAATGTTCCGTTTATAAGTTGGAACTCTCCTGCGCATGAAGCCTTACTACGATCCTGAAGAGCAGGTAGACGACAATGGCTTCTTGTTCAAGGACTTTAAGGACGGTAATGTTCCTGATGAAGCCACGACAGGAACGTCTGTCGTCGATAATCGCGGAGAAGGGAAGGATTCTCTTGCACTGTCATACAGAGGACCCATGACACGGTCAATATCCAGGACATTGCAGCTGCCTCCGCAGGGATCATAACAGCGGGTCGCTGTTTCTCCAGGAGAGGGAGCAATGCCGCGAGAGACCACGAACACCAACTGCCGGCGTGGCGCAGGGGATAGCGTCACGGACTGCGGAGCAGAAGGTCGCCGGTTCAATCCCGCCCACCGGCAAAAAAATATTTGTTTGTAATTTACAATTCCAGAAGGTTCTACATCTTTCTTATGTTCACTTGTAAATTAACTGTTCTTCTCATTTCTGGTAAATTCTGTCTGTGTATAAATAGCAGAGCACTCTGCCTGAGAGGCAGTCAGTGCTGCGTGTATGTTGAGTTCGTAATAAACGTGCTTTCAGTATAGGTGCTGTGTTTAGTTGCCTTCGAAGTCAAGCCTGTTTCCATTGCAACGTGACAATATGGATGTGGTAAAACTTTACATCCAGATCGGAGAATGCGAGAGATAACGTTGGCCACTGTTGCTCAGTGTCGAGATGTTGCTTGACCAATCTCGAGGGAGATGCAGTTAATGCAAACGTCACCCGTTGTCATCATTCTCTCGCGACCGCCGAGCGCGATGTAAAATTTAACACGGAATGTTGTTTCCCGCGTTTTCCCCGTTTGACCCCGGAAATGTCATTGGTCAGTATTGTTGTTGTTTCTTTATTCTGAAACACATATGAAATCCGCTCTCATTACACAGATCAAATGGTTGTCATCTAACACTAAAAACGCGTCGTGGTGTTTCAACAGTGCCGAGTACAGCTAAGTTTTCTTCTTCTGAACAACTATCCGAAGCATCAGAAGGAAAAGAAGAAGACGGCGATGACGACGATGATGAAAGAATTTCCATTCTTCAGCTTCAAAAATTTTGAAATTGTATGAAATTTACGGAACCCAGTCATAAAACAAAAACAAATTACTACTGCTAAATAACTTCTGGACTTGCGTTTGGAAGCCCCCTAGCGCTACGTAGCGGGTATAGTTAAAACTAACGTTAACTCGTAGGTAACCCCAGGGGAACGCGCACTTATCTTTAACGGACAGGTAACTACGGCTGTGACGGTAACTGTTGTTTCGGAAACCCATTTTGTACTTAACGGTCAGGTAACCCACAGATACGGGACAGGTAACTACTGTTTCGGAAATCGACCATAAGTTGACCAAAAACATAGATTGCAAGGTTTTCTTTGGCCGTCAGTAGCATTTAGCAAACAAAATGTTCAAATGTCTGTACAGCTTATGGGACTTAACTACGGGGTCATCAGTCTCTTATGAACTACTTACGAACTAGGACGGCACAAATATCCATGCCCGAGGGGGGATTCGAACCCCCGACCGTAGTGGCCGTGCAGACCGTGACTGGAGCGCCTCAGTCCCTTCGGCCACCGCGGCCGGCTAGCATTTACCGCTGTTTCCTCAATTCCACTGTTAAACTATGACTTCCTACATAACAAATCTCCTGTTATAACCTCACTTTCAGCATCGGGTATGACAGTCCGATTACGTTTATCGTCTAAACACGCTGCCACAAGATCTTGCTTGAGTTTGTAGTTCGGGACTAGTACGCTAGGAGCGCTTCAGTAGACCATTATCTATCTTGTTCAACTTCGTTGATCGTTTAAAGCGGGATTAAGACGCGGTGCTGGAGTTCGGCGCCCTCCAGAACTTCGCGGGCCACACGTGGCTGCCGTGACAAACGACCGGACGAAGTCCCAGCAGGCCGCGGGGAATCCCCGGGCTGGCCGGCGAGTCCCCACTCTGCCAGAGACTCGCAGGTCAGCCTCTGGTGAGCCTACCACACCTGAGTGTGTGTGTGTGTGTGTCTGTGTGAGTCAACGGCCGCTCCCAAGTTCCGCCACACTCGGGGCAGTATCGAGAGTGCAGCGAAACACGGTCGATTTATGACGGTTTCCAGTAGGGATGTCTAGTTCGTGAACGAACTAGTTCAGTTGAACTATTCCGTGAAATGAACTATAGTTCCTTTTGCTGAACTATAGTTATTTTTTAACCCTTGCTTTCCTGATCAATTGGAAATTAGAATGTGCATGCTCAAATATCTCTTCCCCTGATATACGAGGCGCCTTTGAGAAGTATCTGCAGAGTCCAAGAGGTGGCACTACCGCCGAGTATCGAGGTCATGTTTAGTTAGTAGCATCTTTGGAAAGAATGCACACCAACTTTTAACTTGTCTAGTTCGTGAACGAACTAGTTCAGTTGAACTATTCCGTGAAATGAACTATAGTTCCTTTTGCTGAACTATAGTTATTTTTTAACCCTTGCTTTCCTGATCAATTGGAAATTAGAATGTGCATGCTCAAATATCTCTTCCCCTGATATACGAGGCGCCTTTGAGAAGTATCTGCAGAGTCCAAGAGGTGGCACTACCGGCGAGTATCGAGGTCATGTTTAGTTAGTAGCATCTTTGGAAAGAATGCACACCAACTTTTAACTTGTGTAGTTCGCGAACGAACTAGTTCAGTTGAACTATTCCGTGAAATGAACTATAGTTCCTTTTGCTGAACTATAGTTATTTTTTAACCCTTGCTTTCCTGATCAATTGGAAATTAGAATGTGCATGCTCAAATATCTCTTCCCCTGATATACGAGGCGCCTTTGAGAAGTATCTGCAGAGTCCAAGAGGTGGCACTACCGGCGAGTATCGAGGTCATGTTTAGTTAGTAGCATCTTTGGAAAGAATGCACACCAACTTTTAACTTGTGTAGTTCGTGAACGAACTAGTTCAGTTGAACTATTCCGTGAAATGAACTATAGTTCCTTTTGCTGAACTATAGTTATTTTTTAACTCTTGCTTTCCTGATCAATTGGAAATTAGAATGTGCATGCTCAAATATCTCTTCCCCTGATATACGAGGCGCCTTTGAGAAGTATCTGCAGAGTCCAAGAGGTGGCACTACCGGCGAGTATCGAGGTCATGTTTAGTTAGTAGCATCTTTGGAAAGAATGCACACCAACTTTTAACTTGTGTAGTTCGTGAACGAACTAGTTCAGTTGAACTATTCCGTAAAATGAACTATAGTTCCTTTTGCTGAACTATAGTTATTTTTTAACCCTTGCTTTCCTGATCAATTGGAAATTAGAATGTGCATGCTCAAATATCTCTTCCCCTGATATACGAGGCGCCTTTGAGAAGTATCTGCAGAGTCCAAGAGGTGGCACTACCGGCGAGTATCGAGGTCATGTTTAGTTAGTAGCATCTTTGGAAAGAATGCACACCAACTTTTAACTTGTGTAGTTCGTGAACGAACTAGTTCAGTTGAACTATTCCGTAAAATGAACTATAGTTCCTTTTGCTGAACTATAGTTATTTTTTAACCCTTGCTTTCCTGATCAATTGGAAATTAGAATGTGCATGCTCAAATATCTCTTCCCCTGATATACGAGGCGCCTTTGAGAAGTATCTGCAGAGTCCAAGAGGTGGCACTACCGGTGAGTATCGAGGTCATGTTTAGTTAGTAGCATCTTTGGAAAGAATGCACACCAACTTTTAACTTGTGTAGTTCGTGAACGAACTAGTTCAGTTGAAATATTCCGTAAAATGAACTATAGTTCCTTTTGCTGAACTATAGTTATTTTTTAACCCTTGCTTTCCTGATCAATTGGAAATTAGAATGTGCATGCTCAAATATCTCTTCCCCTGATATACGAGGCGCCTTTGAGAAGTATCTGCAGAGTCCAAGAGGTGGCACTACCGCCGAGTATCGAGGTCATGTTTAGTTAGTAGCATCTTTGGAAAGAATGCACACCAACTTTTAACTTGTGTAGTTCGTGAACGAACTAGTTCAGTTGAACTATTCCGTAAAATGAACTATAGTTCCTTTTGCTGAACTATAGTTATTTTTTAACCCTTGCTTTCCTGATCAATTGGAAATTAGAATGTGCATGCTCAAATATCTCTTCCCCTGATATACGAGGCGCCTTTGAGAAGTATCTGCAGAGTCCAAGAGGTGGCACTACCGGCGAGTATCGAGGTCATGTTTAGTTAGTAGCATCTTTGGAAAGAATGCACACCAACTTTTAACTTGTGTAGTTCGTGAACGAACTAGTTCAGTTGAACTATTCCGTAAAATGAACTATAGTTCCTTTTGCTGAACTATAGTTATTTTTTAACCCTTGCTTTCCTGATCAATTGGAAATTAGAATGTGCATGCTCAATTATCTCTTCCCCTGATATACGAGGCGCCTTTGAGAAGTATCTGCAGAGTCCAAGAGGTGGCACTACCGGCGAGTATCGAGGTCATGTTTAGTTAGTAGCATCTTTGGAAAGAATGCACACCAACTTTTAACTTGTGTAGTTCGTGAACGAACTAGTTCAGTTGAACTATTCCGTAAAATGAACTATAGTTCCTTTTGCTGAACTATAGTTATTTTTTAACTCTTGCTTTCCTGATCAATTGGAAATTAGAATGTGCATGCTCAAATATCTCTTCCCCTGATATACGAGGCGCCTTTGAGAAGTATCTGCAGAGTCCAAGAGGTGGCACTACCGGCGAGTATCGAGGTCATGTTTAGTTAGTAGCATCTTTGGAAAGAATGCACACCAACTTTTAACTTGTGTAGTTCGTGAACGAACTAGTTCAGTTGAACTATTCCGTGAAATGAACTATAGTTCCTTTTGCTGAACTATAGTTATTTTTTAACTCTTGCTTTCCTGATCAATTGGAAATTAGAATGTGCATGCTCAAATATCTCTTCCCCTGATATACGTGGCACCTTTGAGAAGTATCTGCAGAGTCCAAGAGGTGGCACTACCGGCGAGTATCGAGGTCATGTTTAGTTAGTAGCATCTTTGGAAAGAATGCACACCAACTTTTAACTTGTGTAGTTCGTGAACGAACTAGTTCAGTTGAACTATTCCGTAAAATGAACTATAGTTCCTTTTGCTGAACGATAGTTATTTTTTAACCCTTGCTTTCCTGATCAATTGGAAATTAGAATGTGCATGCTCAAATATCTCTTCCCCTGATATACGAGGCGCCTTTGAGAAGTATCTGCAGAGTCCAAGAGGTGGCACTACCGCCGAGTATCGAGGTCATGTTTAGTTAGTAGCATCTTTGGAAAGAATGCACACCAACTTTTAACTTGTGTAGTTCGTGAACGAACTAGTTCAGTTGAACTATTCCGTAAAATGAACTATAGTTCCTTTTGCTGAACTATAGTTATTTTTTAACTCTTGCTTTCCTGATCAATTGGAAATTAGAATGTGCATGCTCAAATATCTCTTCCCCTGATATACGAGGCGCCTTTGAGAAGTATCTGCAGAGTCCAAGAGGTGGCACTACCGGCGAGTATCGAGGTCATGTTTAGTTAGTAGCATCTTTGGAAAGAATGCACACCAACTTTTAACTTGTGTAGTTCGTGAACGAACTAGTTCAGTTGAACTAATCCGTGAAATGAACTATAGTTCCTTTTGCTGAACTATAGTTATTTTTTAACTCTTGCTTTCCTGATCAATTGGAAATTAGAATGTGCATGCTCAAATATCTCTTCCCCTGATATACGAGGCGCCTTTGAGAAGTATCTGCAGAGTCCAAGAGGTGGCACTACCGGCGAGTATCGAGGTCATGTTTAGTTAGTAGCATCTTTGGAAAGAATGCACACCAACTTTTAACTTGTGTAGTTCGTGAACGAACTAGTTCAGTTGAACTATTCCGTAAAATGAACTATAGTTCCTTTTGCTGAACTATAGTTATTTTTTAACTCTTGCTTTCCTGATCAATTGGAAATTAGAATGTGCATGCTCAAATATCTCTTCCCCTGATATACGAGGCGCCTTTGAGAAGTATCTGCAGAGTCCAAGAGGTGGCACTACCGGCGAGTATCGAGGTCATGTTTAGTTAGTAGCATCTTTGGAAAGAATGCACACCAACTTTTAACTTGTGTAGTTCGTGAACGAACTAGTTCAGTTGAACTATTCCGTAAAATGAACTATAGTTCCTTTTGCTGAACTATAGTTATTTTTTAACTCTTGCTTTCCTGATCAATTGGAAATTAGAATGTGCATGCTCAAATATCTCTTCCCCTGATATACGAGGCGCCTTTGAGAAGTATCTGCAGAGTCCAAGAGGTGGCACTACCGGCGAGTATCGAGGTCATGTTTAGTTAGTAGCATCTTTGGAAAGAATGCACACCAACTTTTAACTTGTGTAGTTCGTGAACGAACTAGTTCAGTTGAACAATTCCGTGAAATGAACTATAGTTCCTTTTGCTGAACTATAGTTATTTTTTAACTCTTGCTTTCCTGATCAATTGGAAATTAGAATGTGCATGCTCAAATATCTCTTCCCCTGATATACGAGGCGCCTTTGAGAAGTATCTGCAGAGTCCAAGAGGTGGCACTACCGCCGAGTATCGAGGTCATGTTTAGTTAGTAGCATCTTTGGAAAGAATGCACACCAACTTTTAACTTGTGTAGTTCGTGAACGAACTAGTTCAGTTGAACTATTCCGTGAAATGAAGTATAGTTCCTTTTGCTGAACTATAGTTATTTTTTAACTCTTGCTTTCCTGATCAATTGGAAATTAGAATGTGCATGCTCAAATATCTCTTCCCCTGATATACGAGGCGCCTTTGAGAAGTATCTGCAGAGTCCAAGAGGTGGCACTACCGGCGAGTATCGAGGTCATGTTTAGTTAGTAGCATCTTTGGAAAGAATGCACACCAACTTTTAACTTGTGTAGTTCGTGAACGAACTAGTTCAGTTGAACTATTCCGTGAAATGAACTATAGTTCCTTTTGCTGAACTATAGTTATTTTTTAACTCTTGCTTTCCTGATCAATTGGAAATTAGAATGTGCATGCTCAAATATCTCTTCCCCTGATATACGAGGCGCCTTTGAGAAGTATCTGCAGAGTCCAAGAGGTGGCACTACCGGCGAGTATCGAGGTCATGTTTAGTTAGTAGCATCTTTGGAAAGAATGCACACCAACTTTTAACTCGTGTAGTTCGTGAACGAACTAGTTCAGTTGAACTATTCCGTGAAATGAACTATAGTTCCTTTTCCTGAACTATAGTTATTTTTTAATCCTTGCTTTCCTGATCAATTGGAAATTAGAATGTGCATGCTCAAATATCTCTTCCCCTGATATACGAGGCGCCTTTGAGAAGTATCTGCAGAGTCCAAGAGGTGGCACTACCGGCGAGTATCGAGGTCATGTTTAGTTAGTAGCATCTTTGGAAAGAATGCACACCAACTTTTAACTTGTCTAGTTCGTGAACGAACTAGTTCAGTTGAACTATTCCGTGAAATGAACTATAGATCCTTTTGCTGAACTATAGTTATTTTTTTATCCTTGCTTTCCTGATCAATTGGAAATTAGAATGTGCATGCTCAAATATCTCTTCCCCTGATATACGAGGCGCCTTTGAGAAGTATCTGCAGAGTCCAAGAGGTGGCACTACCGGTGAGTATCGAGGTCATGTTTAGTTAGTAGCATCTTTGGAAAGAATGCACACCAACTTTTAACTTGTGTAGTTCGTGAACGAACTAGTTCAGTTGAACTATTCCGTGAAATGAACTATAGTTCCTTTTGCTGAACTATAGTTATTTTTTAATCCTTGCTTTCCTGATCAATTGGAAATTAGAATGTGCATGCTCAAATATCTCTTCCCCTGATATACGAGGCGCCTTTGAGAAGTATCTGCAGAGTCCAAGAGGTGGCACTACCGGCGAGTATCGAGGTCATGTTTAGTTAGTAGCATCTTTGGAAAGAATGCACACCAACTTTTAACTTGTGTAGTTCGTGAACGAACTAGTTCAGTTGAACTATTCCGTGAAATGAACTATAGTTCCTTTTGCTGTACTATAGTTATTTTGTAATCCTTGCTTTCCTGATCAATTGGAAATTAGAATGTGCATGCTCAAATATCTCTTCCCCTGATATACGAGGCGCCTTTGAGAAGTATCTGCAGAGTCCAAGAGGTGGCACTACCGGCGAGTATCGAGGTCATGTTTAGTTAGTAGCATCTTTGGAAAGAATGCACACCAACTTTTAACTTGTGTAGTTCGTGAACGAACTAGTTCAGTTGAACTATTCCGTGAAATGAACTATAGTTCCTTTTGCTGAACTATAGTTATTTTTTAACCCTTGCTTTCCTGATCAATTGGAAATTAGAATGTGCATGCTCAAATATCTCTTCCCCTGATATACGAGGCGCCTTTGAGAAGTATCTGCAGAGTCCAAGAGGTGGCACTACCGGTGAGTATCGAGGTCATGTTTAGTTAGTAGCATCTTTGGAAAGAATGCACACCAACTTTTAACTTGTGTAGTTCGTGAACGAACTAGTTCAGTTGAACTATTCCGTGAAATGAACTATAGTTCCTTTTGCTGAACTATAGTTATTTTTTAACCCTTGCTTTCCTGATCAATTGGAAATTAGAATGTGCATGCTCAAATATCTCTTCCCCTGATATACGAGGCGCCTTTGAGAAGTATCTGCAGAGTCCAAGAGGTGGCACTACCGGCGAGTATCGAGGTCATGTTTAGTTAGTAGCATCTTTGGAAAGAATGCACACCAACTTTTAACTTGTGTAGTTCGTGAACGAACTAGTTCAGTTGAACTATTCCGTAAAATGAACTATAGTTCCTTTTGCTGAACTATAGTTATTTTGTAATCCTTGCTTTCCTGATCAATTGGAAATTAGAATGTGCATGCTCAAATATCTCTTCCCCTGATATACGAGGCGCCTTTGAGAAGTATCTGCAGAGTCCAAGAGGTGGCACTACCGGTGAGTATCGAGGTCATGTTTAGTTAGTAGCATCTTTGGAAAGAACGCACACCAACTTTTAACTTGTGTAGTTCGTGAACGAACTAGTTCAGTTGAACTATTCCGTGAAATGAACTATAGTTCCTTTTGCTGAACTATAGTTATTTTTTAACCCTTGCTTTCCTGATCAATTGGAAATTAGAATGTGCATGCTCAAATATCTCTTCCCCTGATATACGAGGCGCCTTTGAGAAGTATCTGCAGAGTCCAAGAGGTGGCACTACCGGTGAGTATCGAGGTCATGTTTAGTTAGTAGCATCTTTGGAAAGAATGCACACCAACTTTTAACTTGTGTAGTTCGTGAACGAACTAGTTCAGTTGAACTATTCCGTGAAATGAACTATAGTTCCTTTTGCTGAACTATAGTTATTTTTTAACCCTTGCTTTCCTGATCAATTGGAAATTAGAATGTGCATGCTCAAATATCTCTTCCCCTGATATACGAGGCGCCTTTGAGAAGTATCTGCAGAGTCCAAGAGGTGGCACTACCGGCGAGTATCGAGGTCATGTTTAGTTAGTAGCATCTTTGGAAAGAATGCACACCAACTTTTAACTTGTGTAGTTCGTGAACGAACTAGTTCAGTTGAACTATTCCGTAAAATGAACTATAGTTCCTTTTGCTGAACTATAGTTATTTTGTAATCCTTGCTTTCCTGATCAATTGGAAATTAGAATGTGCATGCTCAAATATCTCTTCCCCTGATATACGAGGCGCCTTTGAGAAGTATCTGCAGAGTCCAAGAGGTGGCACTACCGCCGAGTATCGAGGTCATGTTTAGTTAGTAGCATCTTTGGAAAGAATGCACACCAACTTTTAACTTGTGTAGTTCGTGAACGAACTAGTTCAGTTGAACTATTCCGTGAAATGAACTATAGTTCCTTTTGCTGAACTATAGTTATTTTTTAACCCTTGCTTTCCTGATCAATTGGAAATTAGAATGTGCATGCTCAAATATCTCTTCCCCTGATATACGAGGCGCCTTTGAGAAGTATCTGCAGAGTCCAAGAGGTGGCACTACTGGCGAGTATCGAGGTCATGTTTAGTTAGTAGCATCTTTGGAAAGAATGCACACCAACTTTTAACTTGTGTAGTTCGTGAACGAACTAGTTCAGTTGAACTATTCCGTGAAATGAACTATAGTTCCTTTTGCTGAACTATAGTTATTTTTTAACCCTTGCTTTCCTGATCAATTGGAAATTAGAATGTGCATGCTCAAATATCTCTTCCCCTGATATACGAGGCGCCTTTGAGAAGTATCTGCAGAGTCCAAGAGGTAGCACTACCGCCGAGTATCGAGGTCATGTTTAGTTAGTAGCATCTTTGGAAAGAATGCACACCAACTTTTAACTTGTGTAGTTCGTGAACGAACTAGTTCAGTTGAACTATTCCGTGAAATGAACTATAGTTCCTTTTGCTGAACTATAGTTATTTTTTAACCCTTGCTTTCCTGATCAATTGGAAATTAGAATGTGCATGCTCAAATATCTCTTCCCCTGATATACGAGGCGCCTTTGAGAAGTATCTGCAGAGTCCAAGAGGTGGCACTACCGGCGAGTATCGAGGTCATGTTTAGTTAGTAGCATCTTTGGAAAGAATGCACACCAACTTTTAACTTGTGTAGTTCGTGAACGAACTAGTTCAGTTGAACTATTCCGTGAAATGAACTATAGTTCCTTTTGCTGAACTATAGTTATTTTTTAACCCTTGCTTTCCTGATCAATTGGAAATTAGAATGTGCATGCTCAAATATCTCTTCCCCTGATATACGAGGCGCCTTTGAGAAGTATCTGCAGAGTCCAAGAGGTGGCACTACCGGCGAGTATCGAGGTCATGTTTAGTTAGTAGCATCTTTGGAAAGAATGCACACCAACTTTTAACTTGTGTAGTTCGTGAACGAACTAGTTCAGTTGAACTATTCCGTGAAATGAACTATAGTTCCTTTTGCTGAACTATAGTTATTTTTTAATCCTTGCTTTCCTGATCAATTGGAAATTAGAATGTGCATGCTCAAATATCTCTTCCCCTGATATACGAGGCGCCTTTGAGAAGTATCTGCAGAGTCCAAGAGGTGGCACTACCGGCGAGTATCGAGGTCATGTTTAGTTAGTAGCATCTTTGGAAAGAATGCACACCAACTTTTAACTTGTGTAGTTCGTGAACGAACTAGTTCAGTTGAACTATTCCGTGAAATGAACTATAGTTCCTTTTGCTGAACTATAGTTATTTTTTAATCCTTGCTTTCCTGATCAATTGGAAATTAGAATGTGCATGCTCAAATATCTCTTCCCCTGATATACGAGGCGCCTTTGAGAAGTATCTGCAGAGTCCAAGAGGTGGCACTACCGCCGAGTATTGAGGTCATGTTTAGTTAGTAGCATCTTTGGAAAGAATGCACACCAACTTTTAACTTGTGTAGTTCGTGAACGAACTAGTTCAGTTGAACTATTCCGTGAAATGAACTATAGTTCCTTTTGCTGAACTATAGTTATTTTTTAACCCTTGCTTTCCTGATCAATTGGAAATTAGAATGTCCATGCTCAAATATCTCTTCCCCTGATATACGAGGCGCCTTTGAGAAGTATCTGCAGAGTCCAAGAGGTGGCACTACCGGCGAGTATCGAGGTCATGTTTAGTTAGTAGCATCTTTGGAAAGAATGCACACCAACTTTTAACTTGTGTAGTTCGTGAACGAACTAGTTCAGTTGAACTATTCCGTGAAATGAACTATAGTTCCTTTTGCTGAACTATAGTTATTTTTTAACCCTTGCTTTCCTGATCAATTGGAAATTAGAATGTGCATGCTCAAATATCTCTTCCCCTGATATACGAGGCGCCTTTGAAAAGTATCTGCAGAGTCCAAGAGGTGGCACTACCGGCGAGTATCGAGGTCATGTTTAGTTAGTAGCATCTTTGGAAAGAATGCACACCAACTTTTAACTTGTGTAGTTCGTGAACGAACTAGTTCAGTTGAACTATTCCGTAAAATGAACTATAGTTCCTTTTGCTGAACTATAGTTATTTTTTAACCCTTGCTTTCCTGATCAATTGGAAATTAGAATGTGCATGCTCAAATATCTCTTCCCCTGATATACGAGGCGCCTTTGAGAAGTATCTGCAGAGTCCAAGAGGTGGCACTACTGGCGAGTATCGAGGTCATGTTTAGTTAGTAGCATCTTTGGAAAGAATGCACACCAACTTTTAACTTGTGTAGTTCGTGAACGAACTAGTTCAGTTGAACTATTCCGTGAAATGAACTATAGTTCCTTTTGCTGAACTATAGTTATTTTTTAACCCTTGCTTTCCTGATCAATTGGAAATTAGAATGTGCATGCTCAAATATCTCTTCCCCTGATATACGAGGCGCCTTTGAGAAGTATCTGCAGAGTCCAAGAGGTGGCACTACCGGCGAGTATCGAGGTCATGTTTAGTTAGTAGCATCTTTGGAAAGAATGCACACCAACTTTTAACTTGTGTAGTTCGTGAACGAACTAGTTCAGTTGAACTATTCCGTGAAATGAACTATAGTTCCTTTTGCTGAACTATAGTTATTTTTTAACCCTTGCTTTCCTGATCAATTGGAAATTAGAATGTGCATGCTCAAATATCTCTTCCCCTGATATACGAGGCGCCTTTGAGAAGTATCTGCAGAGTCCAAGAGGTGGCACTACCGGCGAGTATCGAGGTCATGTTTAGTTAGTAGCATCTTTGGAAAGAATGCACACCAACTTTTAACTTGTGTAGTTCGTGAACGAACTAGTTCAGTTGAACTATTCCGTGAAATGAACTATAGTTCCTTTTGCTGAACTATAGTTATTTTTTAATCCTTGCTTTCCTGATCAATTGGAAATTAGAATGTGCATGCTCAAATATCTCTTCCCCTGATATACGAGGCGCCTTTGAGAAGTATCTGCAGAGTCCAAGAGGTGGCACTACCGGCGAGTATCGAGGTCATGTTTAGTTAGTAGCATCTTTGGAAAGAATGCACACCAACTTTTAACTTGTGTAGTTCGTGAACGAACTAGTTCAGTTGAACTATTCCGTGAAATGAACTATAGTTCCTTTTGCTGAACTATAGTTATTTTTTAATCCTTGCTTTCCTGATCAATTGGAAATTAGAATGTGCATGCTCAAATATCTCTTCCCCTGATATACGAGGCGCCTTTGAGAAGTATCTGCAGAGTCCAAGAGGTGGCACTACCGCCGAGTATTGAGGTCATGTTTAGTTAGTAGCATCTTTGGAAAGAATGCACACCAACTTTTAACTTGTGTAGTTCGTGAACGAACTAGTTCAGTTGAACTATTCCGTGAAATGAACTATAGTTCCTTTTGCTGAACTATAGTTATTTTTTAACCCTTGCTTTCCTGATCAATTGGAAATTAGAATGTGCATGCTCAAATATCTCTTCCCCTGATATACGAGGCGCCTTTGAGAAGTATCTGCAGAGTCCAAGAGGTGGCACTACCGGCGAGTATCGAGGTCATGTTTAGTTAGTAGCATCTTTGGAAAGAATGCACACCAACTTTTAACTTGTGTAGTTCGTGAACGAACTAGTTCAGTTGAACTATTCCGTGAAATGAACTATAGTTCCTTTTGCTGAACTATAGTTATTTTTTAACCCTTGCTTTCCTGATCAATTGGAAATTAGAATGTGCATGCTCAAATATCTCTTCCCCTGATATACGAGGCGCCTTTGAAAAGTATCTGCAGAGTCCAAGAGGTGGCACTACCGGCGAGTATCGAGGTCATGTTTAGTTAGTAGCATCTTTGGAAAGAATGCACACCAACTTTTAACTTGTGTAGTTCGTGAACGAACTAGTTCAGTTGAACTATTCCGTGAAATGAAGTATAGTTCCTTTTGCTGAACTATAGTTATTTTTTAACTCTTGCTTTCCTGATCAATTGGAAATTAGAATGTGCATGCTCAAATATCTCTTCCCCTGATATACGAGGCGCCTTTGAGAAGTATCTGCAGAGTCCAAGAGGTGGCACTACCGCCGAGTATCGAGGTCATGTTTAGTTAGTAGCATCTTTGGAAAGAATGCACACCAACTTTTAACTTGTGTAGTTCGTGAACGAACTAGTTCAGTTGAACTATTCCGTGAAATGAACTATAGTTCCTTTTGCTGAACTATAGTTATTTTTTAACTCTTGCTTTCCTGATCAATTGGAAATTAGAATGTCCATGCTCAAATATCTCTTCCCCTGATATACGAGGCGCTTTTGAGAAGTATCTGCAGAGTCCAAGAGGTGGCACTACCGCCGAGTATCGAGGTCATGTTTAGTTAGTAGCATCTTTGGAAAGAATGCACACCAACTTTTAACTTGTGTAGTTCGTGAACGAACTAGTTCAGTTGAACTATTCCGTGAAATGAACTATAGTTCCTTTTGCTGAACTATAGTTATTTTTTAATCCTTGCTTTCCTGATCAATTGGAAATTAGAATGTGCATGCTCAAATATCTCTTCCCCTGATATACGAGGCGCCTTTGAGAAGTATCTGCAGAGTCCAAGAGGTGGCACTACCGGCGAGTATCGAGGTCATGCTTAGTTAGTAGCATCTTTGGAAAGAATGCACACCAACTTTTAACTTGTGTAGTTCGTGAACGAACTAGTTCAGTTGAACTATTCCGTGAAATGAAGTATAGTTCCTTTTGCTGAACTATAGTTATTTTTTAATCCTTGCTTTCCTGATCAATTGGAAATTAGAATGTGCATGCTCAAATATCTCTTCCCCTGATATACGAGGCGCCTTTGAGAAGTATCTGCAGAGTCCAAGAGGTGGCACTACCGCCGAGTATCGAGGTCATGTTTAGTTAGTAGCATCTTTGGAAAGAATGCACACCAACTTTTAACTTGTGTAGTTCGTGAACGAACTAGTTCAGTTGAACTATTCCGTGAAATGAACTATAGTTCCTTTTGCTGAACTATAGTTATTTTTTAATCCTTGCTTTCCTGATCAATTGGAAATTAGAATGTGCATGCTCAAATATCTCTTCCCCTGATATACGAGGCGCCTTTGAGAAGTATCTGCAGAGTCCAAGAGGTGGCACTACCGGCGAGTATCGAGGTCATGTTTAGTTAGTAGCATCTTTGGAAAGAATGCACACCAACTTTTAACTTGTGTAGTTCGTGAACGAACTAGTTCAGTTGAACTATTCCGTGAAATGAACTATAGTTCCTTTTGCTGAACTATAGTTATTTTTTAATACTTGCTTTCCTGATCAATTGGAAATTAGAATGTGCATGCTCAAATATCTCTTCCCCTGATATACGAGGCGCCTTTGAGAAGTATCTGCAGAGTCCAAGAGGTGGCACTACCGGCGAGTATCGAGGTCATGTTTAGTTAGTAGCATCTGTGGAAAGAATGCACACCAACTTTTAACTTGTGTAGTTCGTGAACGAACTAGTTCAGTTGAACTATTCCGTGAAATGAACTATAGTTCCTTTTGCTGAACTATAGTTATTTTTTAATCCTTGCTTTCCTGATCAATTGGAAATTAGAACGTGCATGCTCAAATATCTCTTCCCCTGATATACGAGGCGCCTTTGAGAAGTATCTGCAGAGTCCAAGAGGTGGCACTACCGCCGAGTATCGAGGTCATGTTTAGTTAGTAGCATCTTTGGAAAGAATGCACACCAACTTTTAACTTGTGTAGTTCGTGAACGAACTAGTTCAGTTGAACTATTCCGTGAAATGAACTATAGTTCCTTTTGCTGAACTATAGTTATTTTTTAACTCTTGCTTTCCTGATCAATTGGAAATTAGAATGTGCATGCTCAAATATCTCTTCCCCTGATATACGAGGCGCCTTTGAGAAGTATCTGCAGAGTCCAAGAGGTGGCACTACCGGCGAGTATCGAGGTCATGTTTAGTTAGTAGCATCTTTGGAAAGAATGCACACCAACTTTTAACTTGTGTAGTTCGTGAACGAACTAGTTCAGTTGAACTATTCCGTGAAATGAACTATAGTTCCTTTTGCTGAACTATAGTTATTTTTTAACCCTTGCTTTCCTGATCAATTGGAAATTAGAATGTGCATGCTCAAATATCTCTTCCCCTGATATACGAGGCGCCTTTGAAAAGTATCTGCAGAGTCCAAGAGGTGGCACTACCGGCGAGTATCGAGGTCATGTTTAGTTAGTAGCATCTTTGGAAAGAATGCACACCAACTTTTAACTTGTGTAGTTCGTGAACGAACTAGTTCAGTTGAACTATTCCGTGAAATGAACTATAGTTCCTTTTGCTGAACTATAGTTATTTTTTAATCCTTGCTTTCCTGATCAATTGGAAATTAGAATGTGCATGCTCAAATATCTCTTCCCCTGATATACGAGGCGCCTTTGAGAAGTATCTGCAGAGTCCAAGAGGTGGCACTACCGCCGAGTATCGAGGTCATGTTTAGTTAGTAGCATCTTTGGAAAGAATGCACACCAACTTTTAACTTGTGTAGTTCGTGAACGAACTAGTTCAGTTGAACTATTCCGTGAAATGAACTATAGTTCCTTTTGCTGAACTATAGTTATTTTTTAACCCTTGCTTTCCTGATCAATTGGAAATTAGAATGTGCATGCTCAAATATCTCTTCCCCTGATATACGAGGCGCCTTTGAGAAGTATCTGCAGAGTCCAAGAGGTGGCACTACCGGCGAGTATCGAGGTCATGTTTAGTTAGTAGCATCTTTGGAAAGAATGCACACCAACTTTTAACTTGTCTAGTTCGTGAACGAACTAGTTCAGTTGAACTATTCCGTGAAATGAACTATAGTTCCTTTTGCTGAACTATAGTTATGTTTTAATCCTTGCTTTCCTGATCAATTGGAAATTAGAATGTGCATGCTCAAATATCTCTTCCCCTGATATACGAGGCGCCTTTGAGAAGTATCTGCAGAGTCCAAGAGGTGGCACTACCGGCGAGTATCGAGGTCATGTTTAGTTAGTAGCATCTTTGGAAAGAATGCACACCAACTTTTAACTTGTGTAGTTCGTGAACGAACTAGTTCAGTTGAACTATTCCGTGAAATGAACTATAGTTCCTTTTGCTGAACTATAGTTATTTTTTAACCCTTGCTTTCCTATTCAATTGGAAATTAGAATGTGCATGCTCAAATATCTCTTCCCCTGATATACGAGGCGCCTTTGAAAAGTATCTGCAGAGTCCAAGAGGTGGCACTACCGGCGAGTATCGAGGTCATGTTTAGTTAGTAGCATCTTTGGAAAGAATGCACACCAACTTTTAACTTGTGTAGTTCGTGAACGAACTAGTTCAGTTGAACTATTCCCTGAAATGAAGTATAGTTCCTTTTGCTGAACTATAGTTATTTTTTAACTCTTGCTTTCCTGATCAATTGGAAATTAGAATGTGCATGCTCAAATATCTCTTCCCCTGATATACGAGGCGCCTTTGAGAAGTATCTGCAGAGTCCAAGAGGTGGCACTACCGCCGAGTATCGAGGTCATGTTTAGTTAGTAGCATCTTTGGAAAGAATGCACACCAACTTTTAACTTGTCTAGTTCGTGAACGAACTAGTTCAGTTGAACTATTCCGTGAAATGAACTATAGTTCCTTTTGCTGAACTATAGTTATTTTTTAACCCTTGCTTTCCTGATCAATTGGAAATTAGAATGTGCATGCTCAAATATCTCTTCCCCTGATATACGAGGCGCCTTTGAGAAGTATCTGCAGAGTCCAAGAGGTGGCACTACCGGCGAGTATCGAGGTCATGTTTAGTTAGTAGCATCTTTGGAAAGAATGCACACCAACTTTTAACTTGTGTAGTTCGTGAACGAACTAGTTCAGTTGAACTATTCCGTGAAATGAACTATAGTTCCTTTTGCTGAACTATAGTTATTTTTTAATCCTTGCTTTCCTGATCAATTGGAAATTAGAATGTGCATGCTCAAATATCTCTTCCCCAGATATACGAGGCGCCTTTGAGAAGTATCTGCAGAGTCCAAGAGGTGGCACTACCGCCGAGTATCGAGGTCATGTTTAGTTAGTAGCATCTTTGGAAAGAATGCACACCAACTTTTAACTTGTGTAGTTCGTGAACGAACTAGTTCAGTTGAACTATTCCGTGAAATGAACTATAGTTCCTTTTGCTGAACTATAGTTATTTTTTAACTCTTGCTTTCCTGATCAATTGGAAATTAGAATGTGCATGCTCAAATATCTCTTCCCCTGATATACGAGGCGCCTTTGAGAAGTATCTGCAGAGTCCAAGAGGTGGCACTACCGGCGAGTATCGAGGTCATGTTTAGTTAGTAGCATCTTTGGAAAGAATGCACACCAACTTTTAACTTGTGTAGTTCGTGAACGAACTAGTTCAGTTGAACTATTCCGTGAAATGAACTATAGTTCCTTTTGCTGAACTATAGTTATTTTTTAATCCTTGCTTTCCTGATCAATTGGAAATTAGAATGTGCATGCTCAAATATCTCTTCCCCTGATATACGAGGCGCCTTTGAGAAGTATCTGCAGAGTCCAAGAGGTGGCACTACCGCCGAGTATCGAGGTCATGTTTAGTTAGTAGCATCTTTGGAAAGAATGCACACCAACTTTTAACTTGTGTAGTTCGTGAACGAACTAGTTCAGTTGAACTATTCCGTGAAATGAACTATAGTTCCTTTTGCTGAACTATAGTTATTTTTTAATCCTTGCTTTCCTGATCAATTGGAAATTAGAATGTGCATGCTCAAATATCTCTTCCCCTGATATACGAGGCGCCTTTGAGAAGTATCTGCAGAGTCCAAGAGGTGGCACTACCGCCGAGTATCGAGGTCATGTTTAGTTAGTAGCATCTTTGGAAAGAATGCACACCAACTTTTAACTTGTGTAGTTCGTGAACGAACTAGTTCAGTTGAACTATTCCGTGAAATGAACTATAGTTCCTTTTGCTGAACTATAGTTATTTTTTAACTCTTGCTTTCCTGATCAATTGGAAATTAGAATGTGCATGCTCAAATATCTCTTCCCCTGATATACGAGGCGCCTTTGAGAAGTATCTGCAGAGTCCAAGAGGTGGCACTACCGGCGAGTATCGAGGTCATGTTTAGTTAGTAGCATCTTTGGAAAGAATGCACACCAACTTTTAACTTGTGTAGTTCGTGAACGAACTAGTTCAGTTGAACTATTCCGTGAAATGAACTATAGTTCCTTTTGCTGAACTATAGTTATTTTTTAATCCTTGCTTTCCTGATCAATTGGAAATTAGAATGTGCATGCTCAAATATCTCTTCCCCTGATATACGAGGCGCCTTTGAGAAGTATCTGCAGAGTCCAAGAGGTGGCACTACCGCCGAGTATCGAGGTCATGTTTAGTTAGTAGCATCTTTGGAAAGAATGCACACCAACTTTTAACTTGTGTAGTTCGTGAACGAACTAGTTCAGTTGAACTATTCCGTGAAATGAACTATAGTTCCTTTTGCTGAACTATAGTTATTTTTTAACTCTTGCTTTCCTGATCAATTGGAAATTAGAATGTGCATGCTCAAATATCTCTTCCCCTGATATACGAGGCGCCTTTGAGAAGTATCTGCAGAGTCCAAGAGGTGGCACTACCGCCGAGTATCGAGGTCATGTTTAGTTAGTAGCATCTTTGGAAAGAATGCACACCAACTTTTAACTTGTGTAGTTCGTGAACGAACTAGTTCAGTTGAACTATTCCGTGAAATGAACTATAGTTCCTTTTGCTGAACTATAGTTATTTTTTAATCCTTGCTTTCCTGATCAATTGGAAATTAGAATGTGCATGCTCAAATATCTCTTCCCCTGATATACGAGGCGCCTTTGAGAAGTATCTGCAGAGTCCAAGAGGTGGCACTACCGGCGAGTATCGAGGTCATGTTTAGTTAGTAGCATCTTTGGAAAGAATGCACACCAACTTTTAACTTGTGTAGTTCGTGAACGAACTAGTTCAGTTGAACTATTCCGTGAAATGAACTATAGTTCCTTTTGCTGAACTATAGTTATTTTTTAATCCTTGCTTTCCTGATCAATTGGAAATTAGAATGTGCATGCTCAAATATCTCTTCCCCTGATATACGAGGCGCCTTTGAGAAGTATCTGCAGAGTCCAAGAGGTGGCACTACCGCCGAGTATCGAGGTCATGTTTAGTTAGTAGCATCTTTGGAAAGAATGCACACCAACTTTTAACTTGTGTAGTTCGTGAACGAACTAGTTCAGTTGAACTATTCCGTAAAATGAACTATAGTTCCTTTTGCTGAACTATAGTTATTTTTTAACTCTTGCTTTCCTGATCAATTGGAAATTAGAATGTGCATGCTCAAATATCTCTTCCCCTGATATACGAGGCGCCTTTGAGAAGTATCTGCAGAGTCCAAGAGGTGGCACTACTGCCGAGTATCGAGGTCATGTTTAGTTAGTAGCATCTTTGGAAAGAATGCACACCAACTTTTAACTTGTGTAGTTCGTGAACGAACTAGTTCAGTTGAACTATTCCGTGAAATGAACTATAGTTCCTTTTGCTGAACTATAGTTATTTTTTAATCCTTGCTTTCCTGATCAATTGGAAATTAGAATGTGCATGATCAAATATCTCTTCCCCTGATATACGAGGCGCCTTTGAGAAGTATCTGCAGAGTCCAAGAGGTGGCACTACCGCCGAGTATCGAGGTCATGTTTAGTTAGTAGCATCTTTGGAAAGAATGCACACCAACTTTTAACTTGTGTAGTTCGTGAACGAACTAGTTCAGTTGAACTATTCCGTGAAATGAACTATAGTTCCTTTTGCTGAACTATAGTTATGTTTTAATCCTTGCTTTCCTGATCAATTGGAAATTAGAATGTGCATGCTCAAATATCTCTTCCCCTGATATACGAGGCGCCTTTGAGAAGTATCTGCAGAGTCCAAGAGGTGGCACTACCGCCGAGTACCGAGGTCATGTTTAGTTAGTAGCATCTTTGGAAAGAATGCACACCAACTTTTAACTTGTGTAGTTCGTGAACGAACTAGTTCAGTTGAACTATTCCGTGAAATGAACTATAGTTCCTTTTGCTGAACTATAGTTATTTTTTAACCCTTGCTTTCCTGATCAATTGGAAATTAGAATGTGCATGCTCAAATATCTCTTCCCCTGATATACGAGGCGCCTTTGAGAAGTATCTGCAGAGTCCAAGAGGTGGCACTACCGGCGAGTATCGAGGTCATGTTTAGTTAGTAGCATCTTTGGAAAGAATGCACACCAACTTTTAACTTGTGTAGTTCGTGAACGAACTAGTTCAGTTGAACTATTCCGTCAAATGAACTATAGTTCCTTTTGCTGAACTATAGTTATTTTTTAATCCTTGCTTTCCTGATCAATTGGAAATTAGAATGTGCATGCTCAAATATCTCTTCCCCTGATATACGAGGCGCCTTTGAGAAGTATCTGCAGAGTCCAAGAGGTGGCACTACCGGCGAGTATCGAGGTCATGTTTAGTTAGTAGCATCTTTGGAAAGAATGCACACCAACTTTTAACTTGTGTAGTTCGTGAACGAACTAGTTCAGTTGAACTATTCCGTGAAATGAACTATAGTTCCTTTTGCTGAACTATAGTTATTTTTTAATCCTTGCTTTCCTGATCAATTGGAAATTAGAATGTGCATGCTCAAATATCTCTTCCCCTGATATACGAGGCGCCTTTGAGAATTATCTGCAGAGTCCAAGAGGTGGCACTACCGGCGAGTATCGAGGTCATGTTTAGTTAGTAGCATCTTTGGAAAGAATGCACACCAACTTTTAACTTGTGTAGTTCGTGAACGAACTACTTCAGTTGAACTATTCCGTGAAATGAACTATAGTTCCTTTTGCTGAACTATAGTTATTTTTTAATCCTTGCTTTCCTGATCAATTGGAAATTAGAATGTGCATGCTCAAATATCTCTTCCCCTGATATACGAGGCGCCTTTGAGAAGTATCTGCAGAGTCCAAGAGGTGGCACTACCGCCGAGTATCGAGGTCATGTTTAGTTAGTAGCATCTTTGGAAAGAATGCACACCAACTTTTAACTTGTGTAGTTCGTGAACGAACTAGTTCAGTTGAACTATTCCGTGAAATGAACTATAGTTCCTTTTGCTGAACTATAGTTATTTTTTAACCCTTGCTTTCCTGATCAATTGGAAATTAGAATGTGCATGCTCAAATATCTCTTCCCCTGATATACGAGGCGCCTTTGAGAAGTATCTGCAGAGTCCAAGAGGTGGCACTACCGCCGAGTATCGAGGTCATGTTTAGTTAGTAGCATCTTTGGAAAGAATGCACACCAACTTTTAACTTGTGTAGTTCGTGAACGAACTAGTTCAGTTGAACTATTCCGTGAAATGAAGTATAGCTCCTTTTGCTGAACTATAGTTATTTTTTAACTCTTGCTTTCCTGATCAATTGGAAATTAGAATGTGCATGCTCAAATATCTCTTCCCCTGATATACGAGGCGCCTTTGAGAAGTATCTGCAGAGTCCAAGAGGTGGCACTACCGGCGAGTATCGAGGTCATGTTTAGTTAGTAGCATCTTTGGAAAGAATGCACACCAACTTTTAACTTGTGTAGTTCGTGAACGAACTAGTTCAGTTGAACTACTCCGTGAAATGAACTATAGTTCCTTTTGCTGAACTATAGTTATTTTTTAACCCTTGCTTTCCTGATCAATTGGAAATTAGAATGTGCATGCTCAAATATCTCTTCCCCTGATATACGAGGCGCCTTTGAGAAGTATCTGCAGAGTCCAAGAGGTGGCACTACCGCCGAGTATCGAGGTCATGTTTAGTTAGTAGCAACTTTGGAAAGAATGCACACCAACTTTTAACTTGTGTAGTTCGTGAACGAACTAGTTCAGTTGAACTATTCCGTGAAATGAACTATAGTTCCTTTTGCTGAACTATAGTTATTTTTTAACCCTTGCTTTCCTGATCAATTGGAAATTAGAATGTGCATGCTCAAATATCTCTTCCCCTGATATACGAGGCGCCTTTGAGAAGTATCTGCAGAGTCCAAGAGGTGGCACTACCGGCGAGTATCGAGGTCATGTTTAGTTAGTAGCATCTTTGGAAAGAATGCACACCAACTTTTAACTTGTGTAGTTCGTGAACGAACTAGTTCAGTTGAACTATTCCGTGAAATGAAGTATAGTTCCTTTTGCTGAATTATAGTTATTTTTTAACTCTTGCTTTCCTGATCAATTGGAAATTAGAATGTGCATGCTCAAATATCTCTTCTCCTGATATATGAGGCGCCTTTGAGAAGTATCTGCAGAGTCCAAGAGGTGGCACTACCGGCGAGTATCGAGGTCATGTTTAGTTAGTAGCATCTTTGGAAAGAATGCACACCAACTTTTAACTTGTGTAGTTCGTGAACGAACTAGTTCAGTTGAACTATTCCGTGAAATGAACTATAGTTCCTTTTGCTGAACTATAGTTATTTTTTAACCCTTGCTTTCCTGATCAATTGGAAATTAGAATGTGCATGCTCAAATATCTCTTCCCCTGATATACGAGGCGCCTTTGAGAAGTATCTGCAGAGTCCAAGAGGTGGCACTACCGGCGAGTATCGAGGTCATGTTTAGTTAGTAGCATCTGTGGAAAGAATGCACACCAACTTTTAACTTGTGTAGTTCGTGAACGAACTAGTTCAGTTGAACTATTCCGTGAAATGAACTATAGTTCCTTTTGCTGAACTATAGTTATTTTTTAATCCTTGCTTTCCTGATCAATTGGAAATTAGAATGTGCATGCTCAAATATCTCTTCCCCTGATATACGAGGCGCCTTTGAGAAGTATCTGCAGAGTCCAAGAGGTGGCACAACAGGCGAGTATCGAGGTCATGTTTAGTTAGTAGCATCTTTGGAAAGAATGCACACCAACTTTTAACTTGTGTAGTTCGTGAACGAACTAGTTCAGTTGAACTATTCCGTGAAATGAACTATAGTTCCTTTTGCTGAACTATAGTTATTTTTTAACCCTTTCTTTCCTGATCAATTGGAAATTAGAATGTGCATGCTCAAATATCTCTTCCCCTGATATACGAGGCGCCTTTGAGAAGTATCTGCAGAGTCCAAGAGGTGGCACTACCGCCGAGTATCGAGGTCATGTTTAGTTAGTAGCAACTTTGGAAAGAATGCACACCAACTTTTAACTTGTGTAGTTCGTGAACGAACTAGTTCAGTTGAACTATTCCGTGAAATGAACTATAGTTCCTTTTGCTGAACTATAGTTATTTTTTAACCCTTGCTTTCCTGATCAATTGGAAATTAGAATGTGCATGCTCAAATATCTCTTCCCCTGATATACGAGGCGCCTTTGAGAAGTATCTGCAGAGTCCAAGAGGTGGCACTACCGGCGAGTATCGAGGTCATGTTTAGTTAGTAGCATCTTTGGAAAGAATGCACACCAACTTTTAACTTGTGTAGTTCGTGAACGAACTAGTTCAGTTGAACTATTCCGTGAAATGAACTATAGTTCCTTTTGCTGAACTATAGTTATTTTTTAATCCTTGCTTTCCTGATCAATTGGAAATTAGAATGTGCATGCTCAAATATCTCTTCCCCTGATATACGAGGCGCCTTTGAGAAGTATCTGCAGAGTCCAAGAGGTGGCACTACCGGCGAGTATCGAGGTCATGTTTAGTTAGTAGCATCTTTGGAAAGAATGCACACCAACTTTTAACTTGTGTAGTTCGTGAACGAACTAGTTCAGTTGAACTATTCCGTGAAATGAACTATAGTTCCTTTTGCTGAACTATAGTTATTTTTTAATCCTTGCTTTCCTGATCAATTGGAAATTAGAATGTGCATGCTCAAATATCTCTTCCCCTGATATACGAGGCGCCTTTGAGAATTATCTGCAGAGTCCAAGAGGTGGCACTACCGGCGAGTATCGAGGTCATGTTTAGTTAGTAGCATCTTTGGAAAGAATGCACACCAACTTTTAACTTGTGTAGTTCGTGAACGAACTACTTCAGTTGAACTATTCCGTGAAATGAACTATAGTTCCTTTTGCTGAACTATAGTTATTTTTTAATCCTGGCTTTCCTGATCAATTGGAAATTAGAATGTGCATGCTCAAATATCTCTTCCCCTGATATACGAGGCGCCTTTGAGAAGTATCTGCAGAGTCCAAGAGGTGGCACTACCGCCGAGTACCGAGGTCATGTTTAGTTAGTAGCATCTTTGGAAAGAATGCACACCAACTTTTAACTTGTGTAGTTCGTGAACGAACTAGTTCAGTTGAACTATTCCGTGAAATGAACTATAGTTCCTTTTGCTTAACTATAGTTATTTTTTAACCCTTGCTTTCCTGATCAATTGGAAATTAGAATGTGCATGCTCAAATATCTCTTCCCCTGATATACGAGGCGCCTTTGAGAAGTATCTGCAGAGTCCAAGAGGTGGCACTACCGGCGAGTATCGAGGTCATGTTTAGTTAGTAGCATCTTTGGAAAGAATGCACACCAACTTTTAACTTGTGTAGTTCGTGAACGAACTAGTTCAGTTGAACTATTCCGTGAAATGAACTATAGTTCCTTTTGCTGAACTATAGTTATTTTTTAATCCTTGCTTTCCTGATCAATTGGAAATTAGAATGTGCATGCTCAAATATCTCTTCCCCTGATATACGAGGCGCCTTTGAGAAGTATCTGCAGAGTCCAAGAGGTGGCACTACCGGCGAGTATCGAGGTCATGTTTAGTTAGTAGCATCTTTGGAAAGAATGCACACCAACTTTTAACTTGTGTAGTTCGTGAACGAACTAGTTCAGTTGAACTATTCCGTGAAATGAACTATAGTTCCTTTTGCTGAACTATAGTTATTTTTTAATCCTTGCTTTCCTGATCAATTGGAAATTAGAATGTGCATGCTCAAATATCTCTTCCCCTGATATACGAGGCGCCTTTGAGAATTATCTGCAGAGTCCAAGAGGTGGCACTACCGGCGAGTATCGAGGTCATGTTTAGTTAGTAGCATCTTTGGAAAGAATGCACACCAACTTTTAACTTGTGTAGTTCGTGAACGAACTACTTCAGTTGAACTATTCCGTGAAATGAACTATAGTTCCTTTTGCTGAACTATAGTTATTTTTTAATCCTTGCTTTCCTGATCAATTGGAAATTAGAATGTGCATGCTCAAATATCTCTTCCCCTGATATACGAGGCGCCTTTGAGAAGTATCTGCAGAGTCCAAGAGGTGGCACTACCGCCGAGTATCGAGGTCATGTTTAGTTAGTAGCATCTTTGGAAAGAATGCACACCAACTTTTAACTTGTGTAGTTCGTGAACGAACTAGTTCAGTTGAACTATTCCGTGAAATGAACTATAGTTCCTTTTGCTGAACTATAGTTATTTTTTAATCCTTGCTTTCCTGATCAATTGGAAATTAGAATGTACATGCTCAAATATCTCTTCCCCTGATATACGAGGCGCCTTTGAGAAGTATCTGCAGAGTCCAAGAGGTGGCACTACCGCCGAGTATCGAGGTCATGTTTAGTTAGTAGCATCTTTGGAAAGAATGCACACCAACTTTTAACTTGTGTAGTTCGTGAACGAACTAGTTCAGTTGAACTATTCCGTGAAATGAAGTATAGTTCCTTTTGCTGAACTATAGTTATTTTTTAACTCTTGCTTTCCTGATCAATTGGAAATTAGAATGTGCATGCTCAAATATCTCTTCCCCTGATATACGAGGCGCCTTTGAGAAGTATCGGCAGAGTCCAAGAGGTGGCACTACCGCCGAGTATCGAGGTCATGTTTAGTTAGTAGCATCTTTGGAAAGAATGCACACCAACTTTTAACTTGTGTAGTTCGTGAACGAACTAGTTCAGTTGAACTATTCCGTGAAATGAACTATAGTTCCTTTTGCTGAACTATAGTTATTTTTTAATCCTTGCTTTCCTGATCAATTGGAAATTAGAATGTGCATGCTCAAATATCTCTTCCCCTGATATACGAGGCGCCTTTGAGAAGTATCTGCAGAGTCCAAGAGGTGGCACTACCGCCGAGTATCGAGGTCATGTTTAGTTAGTAGCATCTTTGGAAAGAATGCACACCAACTTTTAACTTGTGTAGTTCGTGAACGAACTAGTTCAGTTGAACTATTCCGTGAAATGAACTATAGTTCCTTTTGCTGAACTATAGTTATTTTTTAACCCTTGCTCTCCTGATCAATTGGAAATTAGAATGTGCATGCTCAAATATCTCTTCCCCTGATATACGAGGCGCCTTTGAAAAGTATCTGCAGAGTCCAAGAGGTGGCACTACCGGCGAGTATCGAGGTCATGTTTAGTTAGTAGCATCTTTGGAAAGAATGCACACCAACTTTTAACTTGTGTAGTTCGTGAACGAACTAGTTCAGTTGAACTATTCCGTGAATTGAAGTATAGTTCCTTTTGCTGAACTATAGTTATTTTTTAACTCTTGCTTTCCTGATCAATTGGAAATTAGAATGTGCATGCTCAAATATCTCTTCCCCTGATATACGAGGCGCCTTTGAGAAGTATCTGCAGAGTCCAAGAGGTGGCACTACCGGCGAGTATCGAGGTCATGTTTAGTTAGTAGCATCTTTGGAAAGAATGCACACCAACTTTTAACTTGTGTAGTTCGTGAACGAACTAGTTCAGTTGAACTATTCCGTGAAATGAACTATAGTTCCTTTTGCTGAACTATAGTTATTTTTTAACCCTTGCTTTCCTGATCAATTGGAAATTAGAATGTGCATGCTCAAATATCTCTTCCCCTGATATACGAGGCGCCTTTGAGAAGTATCTGCAGAGTCCAAGAGGTGGCACTACCGCCGAGTATCGAGGTCATGTTTAGTTAGTAGCATCTTTGGAAAGAATGCACACCAACTTTTAACTTGTGTAGTTCGTGAACGAACTAGTTCAGTTGAACTACTCCGTGAAATGAACTATAGTTCCTTTTGCTGAACTATAGTTATTTTTTAACCCTTGCTTTCCTGATCAATTGGAAATTAGAATGTGCATGCTCAAATATCTCTTCCCCTGATATACGAGGCGCCTTTGAGAAGTATCTGCAGAGTCCAAGAGGTGGCACTACCGCCGAGTATCGAGGTCATGTTTAGTTAGTAGCAACTTTGGAAAGAATGCACACCAACTTTTAACTTGTGTAGTTCGTGAACGAACTAGTTCAGTTGAACTATTCCGTGAAATGAACTATAGTTCCTTTTGCTGAACTATAGTTATTTTTTAACCCTTGCTTTCCTGATCAATTGGAAATTAGAATGTGCATGCTCAAATATCTCTTCCCCTGATATACGAGGCGCCTTTGAGAAGTATCTGCAGAGTCCTAGAGGTGGCACTACCGGCGAGTATCGAGGTCATGTTTAGTTAGTAGCATCTTTGGAAAGAATGCACACCAACTTTTAACTTGTGTAGTTCGTGAACGAACTAGTTCAGTTGAACTATTCCGTGAAATGAAGTATAGTTCCTTTTGCTGAATTATAGTTATTTTTTAACTCTTGCTTTCCTGATCAATTGGAAATTAGAATGTGCATGCTCAAATATCTCTTCTCCTGATATACGAGGCGCCTTTGAGAAGTATCTGCAGAGTCCAAGAGGTGGCACTACCGGCTAGTATCGAGGTCATGTTTATTTAGTAGCATCTTTGGAAAGAATGCACACTAACTTTTAACTTGTGTAGTTCGTGAACGAACTAGTTCAGTTGAACTATTCCGTGAAATGAACTATAGTTCCTTTTGCTGAACTATAGTTATTTTTTAACCCTTGCTTTCCTGATCAATTGGAAATTAGAATGTGCATGCTCAAATATCTCTTCCCCTGATATACGAGGCGCCTTTGAGAAGTATCTGCAGAGTCCAAGAGGTCGCACTACCGGCGAGTATCGAGGTCATGTTTAGTTAGTAGCATCTGTGGAAAGAATGCACACCAACTTTTAACTTGTGTAGTTCGTGAACGAACTAGTTCAGTTGAACTATTCCGTGAAATGAACTATAGTTCCTTTTGCTGAACTATAGTTATTTTTTAATCCTTGCTTTCCTGATCAATTGGAAATTAGAATGTGCATGCTCAAATATCTCTTCCCCTGATATACGAGGCGCCTTTGAGAAGTATCTGCAGAGTCCAAGAGGTGGCACAACAGGCGAGTATCGAGGTCATGTTTAGTTAGTAGCATCTTTGGAAAGAATGCACACCAACTTTTAACTTGTGTAGTTCGTGAACGAACTAGTTCAGTTGAACTATTCCGTGAAATGAACTATAGTTCCTTTTGCTGAACTATAGTTATTTTTTAACCCTTTCTTTCCTGATCAATTGGAAATTAGAATGTGCATGCTCAAATATCTCTTCCCCTGATATACGAGGCGCCTTTGAGAAGTATCTGCAGAGTCCAAGAGGTGGCACTACCGGCGAGTATCGAGGTCATGTTTAGTTAGTAGCATCTTTGGAAAGAATGCACACCAACTTTTAACTTGTGTAGTTCGTGAACGAACTAGTTCAGTTGAACTACTCCGTGAAATGAACTATAGTTCCTTTTGCTGAACTATAGTTATTTTTTAACCCTTGCTTTCCTGATCAATTGGAAATTAGAATGTGCATGCTCAAATATCTCTTCCCCTGATATACGAGGCGCCTTTGAGAAGTATCTGCAGAGTCCAAGAGGTGGCACTACCGCCGAGTATCGAGGTCATGTTTAGTTAGTAGCAACTTTGGAAAGAATGCACACCAACTTTTAACTTGTGTAGTTCGTGAACGAACTAGTTCAGTTGAACTATTCCGTGAAATGAACTATAGTTCCTTTTGCTGAACTATAGTTATTTTTTAACCCTTACTTTCCTGATCAATTGGAAATTAGAATGTGCATGCTCAAATATCTCTTCCCCTGATATACGAGGCGCCTTTGAGAAGTATCTGCAGAGTCCAAGAGGTGGCACTACCGGCGAGTATCGAGGTCATGTTTAGTTAGTAGCATCTTTGGAAAGAATGCACACCAACTTTTAACTTGTGTAGTTCGTGAACGAACTAGTTCAGTTGAACTATTCCGTGAAATGAACTATAGTTCCTTTTGCTGAACTATAGTTATTTTTTAATCCTTGCTTTCCTGATCAATTGGAAATTAGAATGTGCATGCTCAAATATCTCTTCCCCTGATATACGAGGCGCCTTTGAGAAGTATCTGCAGAGTCCAAGAGGTGGCACTACCGGCGAGTATCGAGGTCATGTTTAGTTAGTAGCATCTTTGGAAAGAATGCACACCAACTTTTAACTTGTGTAGTTCGTGAACGAACTAGTTCAGTTGAACTATTCCGTCAAATGAACTATAGTTCCTTTTGCTGAACTATAGTTATTTTTTAATCCTTGCTTTCCTGATCAATTGGAAATTAGAATGTGCATGCTCAAATATCTCTTCCCCTGATATACGAGGCGCCTTTGAGAAGTATCTGCAGAGTCCAAGAGGTGGCACTACCGGCGAGTATCGAGGTCATGTTTAGTTAGTAGCATCTTTGGAAAGAATGCACACCAACTTTTAACTTGTGTAGTTCGTGAACGAACTAGTTCAGTTGAACTATTCCGTGAAATGAACTATAGTTCCTTTTGCTGAACTATAGTTATTTTTTAACCCTTGCTTTCCTGATCAATTGGAAATTAGAATGTGCATGCTCAAATATCTCTTCCCCTGATATACGAGGCGCCTTTGAGAAGTATCTGCAGAGTCCAAGAGGTGGCACTACCGGCGAGTATCGAGGTCATGTTTAGTTAGTAGCATCTGTGGAAAGAATGCACACCAACTTTTAACTTGTGTAGTTCGTGAACGAACTAGTTCAGTTGAACTATTCCGTGAAATGAACTATAGTTCCTTTTGCTGAACTATAGTTATTTTTTAATCCTTGCTTTCCTGATCAATTGGAAATTAGAATGTGCATGCTCAAATATCTCTTCCCCTGATATACGAGGCGCCTTTGAGAAGTATCTGCAGAGTCCAAGAGGTGGCACTACAGGCGAGTATCGAGGTCATGTTTAGTTAGTAGCATCTTTGGAAAGAATGCACACCAACTTTTAACTTGTGTAGTTCGTGAACGAACTAGTTCAGTTGAACTATTCCGTGAAATGAACTATAGTTCCTTTTGCTGAACTATAGTTATTTTTTAACCCTTGCTTTCCTGATCAATTGGAAATTAGAATGTGCATGCTCAAATATCTCTTCCCCTGATATACGAGGCGCCTTTGAGAAGTATCTGCAGAGTCCAAGAGGTGGCACTACCGGCGAGTATCGAGGTCATGTTTAGTTAGTAGCAACTTTGGAAAGAATGCACACCAACTTTTAACTTGTGTAGTTCGTGAACGAACTAGTTCAGTTGAACTATTCCGTGAAATGAACTATAGTTCCTTTTGCTGAACTATAGTTATTTTTTAACCCTTGCTTTCCTGATCAATTGGAAATTAGAATGTGCATGCTCAAATATCTCTTCCCCTGATATACGAGGCGCCTTTGAGAAGTATCTGCAGAGTCCAAGAGGTGGCACTACCGGCGAGTATCGAGGTCATGTTTAGTTAGTAGCATCTTTGGAAAGAATGCACACCAACTTTTAACTTGTGTAGTTCGTGAACGAACTAGTTCAGTTGAACTATTCCGTGAAATGAACTATAGTTCCTTTTGCTGAACTATAGTTATTTTTTAACCCTTGCTTTCCTGATCAATTGGAAATTAGAATGTGCATGCTCAAATATCTCTTCCCCTGATATACGAGGCGCCTTTGAGAAGTATCTGCAGAGTCCAAGAGGTGGCACTACCGGCGAGTATCGAGGTCATGTTTAGTTAGTAGCATCTGTGGAAAGAATGCACACCAACTTTTAACTTGTGTAGTTCGTGAACGAACTAGTTCAGTTGAACTATTCCGTGAAATGAACTATAGTTCCTTTTGCTGAACTATAGTTATTTTTTAATCCTTGCTTTCCTGATCAATTGGAAATTAGAATGTGCATGCTCAAATATCTCTTCCCCTGATATACGAGGCGCCTTTGAGAAGTATCTGCAGAGTCCAAGAGGTGGCACAACAGGCGAGTATCGAGGTCATGTTTAGTTAGTAGCATCTTTGGAAAGAATGCACACCAACTTTTAACTTGTGTAGTTCGTGAACGAACTAGTTCAGTTGAACTATTCCGTGAAATGAACTATAGTTCCTTTTGCTGAACTATAGTTATTTTTTAACCCTTTCTTTCCTGATCAATTGGAAATTAGAATGTGCATGCTCAAATATCTCTTCCCCTGATATACGAGGCGCCTTTGAGAAGTATCTGCAGAGTCCAAGAGGTGGCACTACCGGCGAGTATCGAGGTCATGTTTAGTTAGTAGCATCTTTGGAAAGAATGCACACCAACTTTTAACTTGTGTAGTTCGTGAACGAACTAGTTCAGTTGAACTACTCCGTGAAATGAACTATAGTTCCTTTTGCTGAACTATAGTTATTTTTTAACCCTTGCTTTCCTGATCAATTGGAAATTAGAATGTGCATGCTCAAATATCTCTTCCCCTGATATACGAGGCGCCTTTGAGAAGTATCTGCAGAGTCCAAGAGGTGGCACTACCGCCGAGTATCGAGGTCATGTTTAGTTAGTAGCAACTTTGGAAAGAATGCACACCAACTTTTAACTTGTGTAGTTCGTGAACGAACTAGTTCAGTTGAACTATTCCGTGAAATGAACTATAGTTCCTTTTGCTGAACTATAGTTATTTTTTAACCCTTGCTTTCCTGATCAATTGGAAATTAGAATGTGCATGCTCAAATATCTCTTCCCCTGATATACGAGGCGCCTTTGAGAAGTATCTGCAGAGTCCAAGAGGTGGCACTACCGGCGAGTATCGAGGTCATGTTTAGTTAGTAGCATCTTTGGAAAGAATGCACACCAACTTTTAACTTGTGTAGTTCGTGAACGAACTAGTTCAGTTGAACTATTCCGTGAAATGAACTATAGTTCCTTTTGCTGAACTATAGTTATTTTTTAATCCTTGCTTTCCTGATCAATTGGAAATTAGAATGTGCATGCTCAAATATCTCTTCCCCTGATATACGAGGCGCCTTTGAGAAGTATCTGCAGAGTCCAAGAGGTGGCACTACCGGCGAGTATCGAGGTCATGTTTAGTTAGTAGCATCTTTGGAAAGAATGCACACCAACTTTTAACTTGTGTAGTTCGTGAACGAACTAGTTCAGTTGAACTATTCCGTCAAATGAACTATAGTTCCTTTTGCTGAACTATAGTTATTTTTTAATCCTTGCTTTCCTGATCAATTGGAAATTAGAATGTGCATGCTCAAATATCTCTTCCCCTGATATACGAGGCGCCTTTGAGAAGTATCTGCAGAGTCCAAGAGGTGGCACTACCGGCGAGTATCGAGGTCATGTTTAGTTAGTAGCATCTTTGGAAAGAATGCACACCAACTTTTAACTTGTGTAGTTCGTGAACGAACTAGTTCAGTTGAACTATTCCGTGAAATGAACTATAGTTCCTTTTGCTGAACTATAGTTATTTTTTAACCCTTGCTTTCCTGATCAATTGGAAATTAGAATGTGCATGCTCAAATATCTCTTCCCCTGATATACGAGGCGCCTTTGAGAAGTATCTGCAGAGTCCAAGAGGTGGCACTACCGGCGAGTATCGAGGTCATGTTTAGTTAGTAGCATCTGTGGAAAGAATGCACACCAACTTTTAACTTGTGTAGTTCGTGAACGAACTAGTTCAGTTGAACTATTCCGTGAAATGAACTATAGTTCCTTTTGCTGAACTATAGTTATTTTTTAATCCTTGCTTTCCTGATCAATTGGAAATTAGAATGTGCATGCTCAAATATCTCTTCCCCTGATATACGAGGCGCCTTTGAGAAGTATCTGCAGAGTCCAAGAGGTGGCACTACAGGCGAGTATCGAGGTCATGTTTAGTTAGTAGCATCTTTGGAAAGAATGCACACCAACTTTTAACTTGTGTAGTTCGTGAACGAACTAGTTCAGTTGAACTATTCCGTGAAATGAACTATAGTTCCTTTTGCTGAACTATAGTTATTTTTTAACCCTTGCTTTCCTGATCAATTGGAAATTAGAATGTGCATGCTCAAATATCTCTTCCCCTGATATACGAGGCGCCTTTGAGAAGTATCTGCAGAGTCCAAGAGGTGGCACTACCGGCGAGTATCGAGGTCATGTTTAGTTAGTAGCAACTTTGGAAAGAATGCACACCAACTTTTAACTTGTGTAGTTCGTGAACGAACTAGTTCAGTTGAACTATTCCGTGAAATGAACTATAGTTCCTTTTGCTGAACTATAGTTATTTTTTAACCCTTGCTTTCCTGATCAATTGGAAATTAGAATGTGCATGCTCAAATATCTCTTCCCCTGATATACGAGGCGCCTTTGAGAAGTATCTGCAGAGTCCAAGAGGTGGCACTACCGGCGAGTATCGAGGTCATGTTTAGTTAGTAGCATCTTTGGAAAGAATGCACACCAACTTTTAACTTGTGTAGTTCGTGAACGAACTAGTTCAGTTGAACTATTCCGTGAAATGAACTATAGTTCCTTTTGCTGAACTATAGTTATTTTTTAATCCTTGCTTTCCTGATCAATTGGAAATTAGAATGTGCATGCTCAAATATCTCTTCCCCTGATATACGAGGCGCCTTTGAGAAGTATCTGCAGAGTCCAAGAGGTGGCACTACCGGCGAGTATCGAGGTCATGTTTAGTTAGTAGCATCTTTGGAAAGAATGCACACCAACTTTTAACTTGTGTAGTTCGTGAACGAACTAGTTCAGTTGAACTATTCCGTCAAATGAACTATAGTTCCTTTTGCTGAACTATAGTTATTTTTTAATCCTTGCTTTCCTGATCAATTGGAAATTAGAATGTGCATGCTCAAATATCTCTTCCCCTGATATACGAGGCGCCTTTGAGAAGTATCTGCAGAGTCCAAGAGGTGGCACTACCGGCGAGTATCGAGGTCATGTTTAGTTAGTAGCATCTTTGGAAAGAATGCACACCAACTTTTAACTTGTGTAGTTCGTGAACGAACTAGTTCAGTTGAACTATTCCGTGAAATGAACTATAGTTCCTTTTGCTGAACTATAGTTATTTTGTAATCCTTGCTTTACTGATCAATTGGAAATTAGAATGTGCATGCTCAAATATCTCTTCCCCTGATATACGAGGCGCCTTTGAGAAGTATCTGCAGAGTCCAAGAGGTGGCACTACCGGCGAGTATGGAGGTCATGTTTAGTTAGTAGCATCTTTGGAAAGAACGCACACCAACTTTTAACTTGTGTAGTTCGTGAACGAACTAGTTCAGTTGAACTATTCCGTGAAATGAACTATAGTTCCTTTTGCTGAACTATAGTTATTTTTTAACCCTTGCTTTCCTGATCAATTGGAAATTAGAATGTGCATGCTCAAATATCTCTTCCCCTGATATACGAGGCGCCTTTGAGAAGTATCTGCAGAGTCCAAGAGGTGGCACTACCGCCGAGTATCGAGGTCATGTTTAGTTAGTAGCAACTTTGGAAAGAATGCACACCAACTTTTAACTTGTGTAGTTCGTGAACGAACTAGTTCAGTTGAACTATTCCGTGAAATGAACTATAGTTCCTTTTGCTGAACTATAGTTATTTTTTAACCCTTGCTTTCCTGATCAATTGGAAATTAGAATGTGCATGCTCAAATATCTCTTCCCCTGATATACGAGGCGCCTTTGAGAAGTATCTGCAGAGTCCTAGAGGTGGCACTACCGGCGAGTATCGAGGTCATGTTTAGTTAGTAGCATCTTTGGAAAGAATGCACACCAACTTTTAACTTGTGTAGTTCGTGAACGAACTAGTTCAGTTGAACTATTCCGTGAAATGAAGTATAGTTCCTTTTGCTGAACTATAGTTATTTTTTAACTCTTGCTTTCCTGATCAATTGGAAATTAGAATGTGCATGCTCAAATATCTCTTCTCCTGATATACGAGGCGCCTTTGAGAAGTATCTGCAGAGTCCAAGAGGTGGCACTACCGGCGAGTATCGAGGTCATGTTTATTTAGTAGCATCTTTGGAAAGAATGCACACCAACTTTTAACTTGTGTAGTTCGTGAACGAACTAGTTCAGTTGAACTATTCCGTGAAATGAACTATAGTTCCTTTTGCTGAACTATAGTTATTTTTTAACCCTTGCTTTCCTGATCAATTGGAAATTAGAATGTGCATGCTCAAATATCTCTTCCCCTGATATACGAGGCGCCTTTGAGAAGTATCTGCAGAGTCCAAGAGGTGGCACTACCGGCGAGTATCGAGGTCATGTTTAGTTAGTAGCATCTGTGGAAAGAATGCACACCAACTTTTAACTTGTGTAGTTCGTGAACGAACTAGTTCAGTTGAACTATTCCGTGAAATGAACTATAGTTCCTTTTGCTGAACTATAGTTATTTTTTAACCCTTGCTTTCCTGATCAATTGGAAATTAGAATGTGCATGCTCAAATATCTCTTCCCCTGATATACGAGGCGCCTTTGAGAAGTATCTGCAGAGTCCAAGAGGTGGCACTACAGGCGAGTATCGAGGTCATGTTTAGTTAGTAGCATCTTTGGAAAGAATGCACACCAACTTTTAACTTGTGTAGTTCGTGAACGAACTAGTTCAGTTGAACTATTCCGTGAAATGAACTATAGTTCCTTTTGCTGAACTATAGTTATTTTTTAACCCTTGCTTTCCTGATCAATTGGAAATTAGAATGTGCATGCTCAAATATCTCTTCCCCTGATATACGAGGCGCCTTTGAGAAGTATCTGCAGAGTCCAAGAGGTGGCACTACCGCCGAGTATCGAGGTCATGTTTAGTTAGTAGCAACTTTGGAAAGAATGCACACCAACTTTTAACTTGTGTAGTTCGTGAACGAACTAGTTCAGTTGAACTATTCCGTGAAATGAACTATAGTTCCTTTTGCTGAACTATAGTTATTTTTTAACCCTTGCTTTCCTGATCAATTGGAAATTAGAATGTGCATGCTCAAATATCTCTTCCCCTGATATACGAGGCGCCTTTGAGAAGTATCTGCAGAGTCCAAGAGGTGGCACTACCGGCGAGTATCGAGGTCATGTTTAGTTAGTAGCATCTTTGGAAAGAATGCACACCAACTTTTAACTTGTGTAGTTCGTGAACGAACTAGTTCAGTTGAACTATTCCGTGAAATGAACTATAGTTCCTTTTGCTGAACTATAGTTATTTTTTAATCCTTGCTTTCCTGATCAATTGGAAATTAGAATGTGCATGCTCAAATATCTCTTCCCCTGATATACGAGGCGCCTTTGAGAAGTATCTGCAGAGTCCAAGAGGTGGCACTACCGGCGAGTATCGAGGTCATGTTTAGTTAGTAGCATCTTTGGAAAGAATGCACACCAACTTTTAACTTGTGTAGTTCGTGAACGAACTAGTTCAGTTGAACTATTCCGTGAAATGAACTATAGTTCCTTTTGCTGAACTATAGTCATTTTTTAACTCTTGCTTTCCTGATCAATTGGAAATTAGAATGTGCATGCTCAAATATCTCTTCCCCTGATATACGAGGCGCCTTTGAGAAGTATCTGCAGAGTCCAAGAGGTGGCACTACCGGCGAGTATCGAGGTCATGTTTAGTTAGTAGCATCTTTGGAAAGAATGCACACCAACTTTTAACTTGTGTAGTTCGTGAACGAACTAGTTCAGTTGAACTATTCCGTGAAATGAACTATAGTTCCTTTTGCTGAACTATAGTTATTTTTTAACCCTTGCTTTCCTGATAAATTGGAAATTAGAATGTGCATGCTCAAATATCTCTTCCCCTGATATACGAGGCGCCTTTGAGAAGTATCTGCAGAGTCCAAGAGGTGGCACTACCGGCGAGTATCGAGGTCATGTTTAGTTAGTAGCATCTGTGGAAAGAATGCACACCAACTTTTAACTTGTGTAGTTCGTGAACGAACTAGTTCAGTTGAACTATTCCGTGAAATGAACTATAGTTCCTTTTGCTGAACTATAGTTATTTTTTAACCCTTGCTTTCCTGATCAATTGGAAATTAGAATGTGCATGCTCAAATATCTCTTCCCCTGATATACGAGGCGCCTTTGAGAAGTATCTGCAGAGTCCAAGAGGTGGCACTACAGGCGAGTATCGAGGTCATGTTTAGTTAGTAGCATCTTTGGAAAGAATGCACACCAACTTTTAACTTGTGTAGTTCGTGAACGAACTAGTTCAGTTGAACTATTCCGTGAAATGAACTATAGTTCCTTTTGCTGAACTATAGTTATTTTTTAACCCTTGCTTTCCTGATCAATTGGAAATTAGAATGTGCATGCTCAAATATCTCTTCCCCTGATATACGAGGCGCCTTTGAGAAGTATCTGCAGAGTCCAAGAGGTGGCACTACCGCCGAGTATCGAGGTCATGTTTAGTTAGTAGCAACTTTGGAAAGAATGCACACCAACTTTTAACTTGTGTAGTTCGTGAACGAACTAGTTCAGTTGAACTATTCCGTGAAATGAACTATAGTTCCTTTTGCTGAACTATAGTTATTTTTTAACCCTTGCTTTCCTGATCAATTGGAAATTAGAATGTGCATGCTCAAATATCTCTTCCCCTGATATACGAGGCGCCTTTGAGAAGTATCTGCAGAGTCCAAGAGGTGGCACTACCGGCGAGTATCGAGGTCATGTTTAGTTAGTAGCATCTTTGGAAAGAATGCACACCAACTTTTAACTTGTGTAGTTCGTGAACGAACTAGTTCAGTTGAACTATTCCGTGAAATGAACTATAGTTCCTTTTGCTGAACTATAGTTATTTTTTAATCCTTGCTTTCCTGATCAATTGGAAATTAGAATGTGCATGCTCAAATATCTCTTCCCCTGATATACGAGGCGCCTTTGAGAAGTATCTGCAGAGTCCAAGAGGTGGCACTACCGGCGAGTATCGAGGTCATGTTTAGTTAGTAGCATCTTTGGAAAGATTGCACACCAACTTTTAACTTGTGTAGTTCGTGAACGAACTAGTTCAGTTGAATTATTCCGTCAAATGAACTATAGTTCCTTTTGCTGAACTATAGTTATTTTTTAATCCTTGCTTTCCTGATCAATTGGAAATTAGAATGTGCATGCTCAAATATCTCTTCCCCTGATATACGAGGCGCCTTTGAGAAGTATCTGCAGAGTCCAAAAGGTGGCACTACCGGCGAGTATCGAGGTCATGTTTAGTTAGTAGCATCTTTGGAAAGAATGCACACCAACTTTTAACTTGTGTAGTTCGTGAACGAACTAGTTCAGTTGAACTATTCCGTGAAATGAACTATAGTTCCTTTTGCTGAACTATAGTTATTTTGTAATCCTTGCTTTCCTGATCAATTGGAAATTAGAATGTGCATGCTCAAATATCTCTTCCCCTGATATACGAGGCGCCTTTGAGAAGTATCTGCAGAGTCCAAGAGGTGGCACTACCGGCGAGTATCGAGGTCATGTTTAGTTAGTAGCATCTTTGGAAAGAACGCACACCAACTTTTAACTTGTGTAGTTCGTGAACGAACTAGTTCAGTTGAACTATTCCGTGAAATGAACTATAGTTCCTTTTGCTGAACTATAGTTATTTTTTAACCCTTGCTTTCCTGATCAATTGGAAATTAGAATGTGCATGCTCAAATATCTCTTCCCCTGATATACGAGGCGCCTTTGAGAAGTATCTGCAGTCCAAGAGGTGGCACTACCGGTGAGTATCGAGGTCATGTTTAGTTAGTAGCATCTTTGGAAAGAATGCACACCAACTTTTAACTTGTGTAGTTCGTGAACGAACTAGTTCAGTTGAACTATTCCGTGAAATGAACTATAGTTCCTTTTGCTGAACTATAGTTATTTTTTAACCCTTGCTTTCCTGATCAATTGGAAATTAGAATGTGCATGCTCAAATATCTCTTCCCCTGATATACGAGGCGCCTTTGAGAAGTATCTGCAGAGTCCAAGAGGTGGCACTACCGCCGAGTATCGAGGTCATGTTTAGTTAGTAGCATCTTTGGAAAGAATGCACACCAACTTTTAACTTGTCTAGTTCGTGAACGAACTAGTTCAGTTGAACTATTCCGTGAAATGAACTATAGTTCCTTTTGCTGAACTATAGTTATTTTTTAATCCTTGCTTTCCTGATCAATTGGAAATTAGAATGTGCATGCTCAAATATCTCTTCCCCTGATATACGAGGCGCCTTTGAGAAGTATCTGCAGAGTCCAAGAGGTGGCACTACCGCCGAGTATCGAGGTCATGTTTAGTTAGTAGCATCTTTGGAAAGAATGCACACCAACTTTTAACTTGTGTAGTTCGTGAACGAACTAGTTCAGTTGAACTATTCCATGAAATGAACTATAGTTCCTTTTGCTGAACTATAGTTATTTTTTAACCCTTGCTTTCCTGATCAATTGGAAATTAGAATGTGCATGCTCAAATATCTCTTCCCCTGATATACGAGGCGCCTTTGAAAAGTATCTGCAGAGTCCAAGAGGTGGCACTACCGGCGAGTATCGAGGTCATGTTTAGTTAGTAGCATCTTTGGAAAGAATGCACACCAACTTTTAACTTGTCTAGTTCGTGAACGAACTAGTTCAGTTGAACTATTCCGTGAAATGAACTATAGTTCCTTTTGCTGAACTATAGTTATTTTTTAACTCTTGCTTTCCTGATCAATTGGAAATTAGAATGTGCATGCTCAAATATCTCTTCCCCTGATATACGAGGCGCCTTTGAGAAGTATCTGCAGAGTCCAAGAGGTGGCACTACCGGCGAGTATCGAGGTCATGTTTAGTTAGTAGCATCTTTGGAAAGAATGCACACCAACTTTTAACTTGTGTAGTTCGTGAACGAACTAGTTCAGTTGAACTATTCCGTGAAATGAACTATAGTTCCTTTTGCTGAACTATAGTTATTTTTTAACTCTTGCTTTCCTGATCAATTGGAAATTAGAATGTGCATGCTCAAATATCTCTTCCCCTGATATACGAGGCGCCTTTGAGAAGTATCTGCAGAGTCCAAGAGGTGGCACTACCGGCGAGTATCGAGGTCATGTTTAGTTAGTAGCATCTTTGGAATGAATGCACACCAACTTTTAACTTGTGTAGTTCGTGAACGAACTAGTTCAGTTGAACTATTCCGTGAAATGAACTATAGTTCCTTTTGCTGAACTATAGTCATTTTTTAACTCTTGCTTTCCTGATCAATTGGAAATTAGAATGTGCATGCTCAAATATCTCTTCCCCTGATATACGAGGCGCCTTTGAGAAGTATCTGCAGAGTCCAAGAGGTGGCACTACCGCCGAGTATCGAGGTCATGTTTAGTTAGTAGCATCTTTGGAAAGAATGCACACCAACTTGTAACTTGTGTAGTTCGTGAACGAACTAGTTCAGTTGAACTATTCCGTGAAATGAACTATAGTTCCTTTTGCTGAACTATAGTTATTTTTTAATCCTTGCTTTCCTGATCAATTGGAAATTAGAATGTGCATGCTCAAATATCTCTTCCCCTGATATACGAGGCGCCTTTGAGAAGTATTTGCAGAGTCCAAGAGGTGGCACTACCGCCGAGTATCGAGGTCATGTTTAGTTAGTAGCATCTTTGGAAAGAATGCACACCAACTTTTAACTTGTGTAGTTCGTGAACGAACTAGTTCAGTTGAACTATTCCGTGAAATGAACTATAGTTCCTTTTGCTGAACTATAGTTATTTTTTAACCCTTGCTTTCCTGATCAATTGGAAATTAGAATGTGCATGCTCAAATATCTCTTCCCCTGATATACGAGGCGCCTTTGAGAAGTATCTGCAGAGTCCAAGAGGTGGCACTACCGCCGAGTATCGAGGTCATGTTTAGTTAGTAGCAACTTTGGAAAGAATGCACACCAACTTTTAACTTGTGTAGTTCGTGAACGAACTAGTTCAGTTGAACTATTCCGTGAAATGAACTATAGTTCTTTTTGCTGAACTATAGTTATTTTTTAACCCTTGCTTTCCTGATCAATTGGAAATTAGAATGTGCATGCTCAAATATCTCTTCCCCTGATATACGAGGCGCCTTTGAGAAGTATCTGCAGAGTCCAAGAGGTGGCACTACCGCCGAGTATCGAGGTCATGTTTAGTTAGTAGCATCTTTGGAAAGAATGCACACCAACTTTTAACTTGTGTAGTTCGTGAACGAACTAGTTCAGTTGAACTATTCCGTGAAATGAACTATAGTTCTTTTTGCTGAACTATAGTTATTTTTTAATCCTTGCTTTCCTGATCAATTGGAAATTAGAATGTGCATGCTCAAATATCTCTTCCCCTGATATACGAGGCGCCTTTGAGAAGTATCTGCAGAGTCCAAGAGGTGGCACTACCGCCGAGTATCGAGGTCATGTTTAGTTAGTAGCAACTTTGGAAAGAATGCACACCAACTTTTAACTTGTGTAGTTCGTGAACGAACTAGTTCAGTTGAACTATTCCGTGAAATGAACTATAGTTCCTTTTGCTGAACTATAGTTATTTTTTAACCCTTGCTTTCCTGATCAATTGGAAATTAGAATGTGCATGCTCAAATATCTCTTCCCCTGATATACGAGGCGCCTTTGAGAAGTATCTGCAGAGTCCAAGAGGTGGCACTACCGGCGAGTATCGAGGTCATGTTTAGTTAGTAGCATCTTTGGAAAGAATGCACACCAACTTTTAACTTGTGTAGTTCGTGAACGAACTAGTTCAGTTGAACTATTCCGTGAAATGAACTATAGTTCCTTTTGCTGAACTATAGTTATTTTTTAACCCTTGCTTTCCTGATCAATTGGAAATTAGAATGTGCATGCTCAAATATCTCTTCCCCTGATATACGAGGCGCCTTTGAGAAGTATCTGCAGAGTCCAAGAGGTGGCACTACCAGCGAGTATCGAGGTCATGTTTAGTTAGTAGCATCTTTGGAAAGAATGCACACCAACTTTTAACTTGTGTAGTTCGTGAACGAACTAGTTCAGTTGAACTATTCCGTGAAATGAACTATAGTTCCTTTTGCTGAACTATAGTTATTTTTTAACCCTTGCTTTCCTGATCAATTGGAAATTAGAATGTGCATGCTCAAATATCTCTTCCCCTGATATACGAGGCGCCTTTGAGAAGTATCTGCAGAGTCCAAGAGGTGGCACTACCGCCGAGTATCGAGGTCATGTTTAGTTAGTAGCAACTTTGGAAAGAATGCACACCAACTTTTAACTTGTGTAGTTCGTGAACGAACTAGTTCAGTTGAACTATTCCGTGAAATGAACTATAGTTCCTTTTGCTGAACTATAGTTATTTTTTAACCCTTGCTTTCCTGATCAATTGGAAATTAGAATGTGCATGCTCAAATATCTCTTCCCCTGATATATGAGGCGCCTTTGAGAAGTATCTGCAGAGTCCAAGAGGTGGCACTACCGGCGAGTATCGAGGTCATGTTTAGTTAGTAGCATCTTTGGAAAGAAATCACACCAACTTTTAACTTGTGTAGTTCGTGAACGAACTAGTTCAGTTGAACTATTCCGTGAAATGAACTATAGTTCCTTTTGCTGAACTATAGTTATTTTTTAACCCTTGCTTTCCTGATCAATTGGAAATTAGAATGTGCATGCTCAAATATCTCTTCCCCTGATATACGAGGCGCCTTTGAGAAGTATCTGCAGAGGCCAAGAGGTGGCACTACCGGCGAGTATCGAGGTCATGTTTAGTTAGTAGCATCTTTAAAAAGAATGCACACCAACTTTTAACTTGTGTAGTTCGTGAACGAACTAGTTCAGTTGAACTATTCCGTGAAATGAACTATAGTTCCTTTTGCTGAACTATAGTTATTTTTTAACCCTTGCTTTCCTGATCAATTGGAAATTAGAATGTGCATGCTCAAATATCTCTTCCCCTGATATACGAGGCGCCTTTGAGAAGTATCTGCAGAGTCCAAGAGGTGGCACTACCGGCGAGTATCGAGGTCATGTTTAGTTAGTAGCATCTTTGGAAAGAATGCACACCAACTTTTAACTTGTGTAGTTCGTGAACGAACTAGTTCAGTTGAACTATTCCGTGAAATGAACTATAGTTCCTTTTGCTGAACTATAGTTATTTTTTAACCCTTGCTTTCCTGATCAATTGGAAATTAGAATGTGCATGCTCAAATATCTCTTCCCCTGATATACGAGGCGCCTTTGAGAAGTATCTGCAGAGTCCAAGAGGTGGCACTACCGGCGAGTATCGAGGTCATGTTTAGTTAGTAGCATCTTTGGAAAGAATGCACACCAACTTTTAACTTGTGTAGTTCGTGAACGAACTAGTTCAGTTGAACTATTCCGTAAAATGAACTATAGTTCCTTTTGCTGAACTATAGTTATTTTTAACCCTTGCTTTCCTGATCAATTGGAAATTAGAATGTGCATGCTCAAATATCTTTTCCCTTGATATACGAGGCGCCTTTGAGAAGTATCTGCAGAGTCCAAGAGGTGGCACTACCGGCGAGTATCGAGGTCATGTTTAGTTAGTAGCATCTTTGGAAAGAATGCACACCAACTTTTAACTTGTGTAGTTCGTGAACGAACTAGTTCAGTTGAACTATTCCGTAAAATGAACTATAGTTCCTTTTGCTGAACTATAGTTATTTTTTAACCCTTGCTTTTCTGATCAATTGGAAATTAAAATGTGCATGCTCAAATATCTCTTCCCCTGATATACGAGGCGCCTTTGAGAAGTATCTGCAGAGTCCAAGAGGTGGCACTACCGGCGAGTATCGAGGTCATGTTTAGTTAGTAGCATCTTTGGAAAGAATGCACACCAACTTTTAACTTGTGTAGTTCGTGAACGAACTAGTTCAGTTGAACTATTCCGTGAAATGAACTATAGTTCCTTTTGCTGAACTATAGTTATTTTTTAACCCTTGCTTTCCTGATCAATTGGAAATTAGAATGTGCATGCTCAAATATCTCTTCCCCTGATATACGAGGCGCCTTTGAGAAGTATCTGCAGAGTCCAAGAGGTGGCACTACCGGCGAGTATCGAGGTCATGTTTAGTTAGTAGCATCTTTGGAAAGAATGCACACCAACTTTTAACTTGTGTAGTTCGTGAACGAACTAGTTCAGTTGAACTATTCCGTGAAATGAACTATAGTTCCTTTTGCTGAACTATAGTTATTTTTTAACCCTTGCTTTCCTGATCAATTGGAAATTAGAATGTGCATGCTCAAATATCTCTTCCCCTGATATACGAGGCGCCTTTGAGAAGTATCTGCAGAGTCCAAGAGGTGGCACTACCGGCGAGTATCGAGGTCATGTTTAGTTAGTAGCATCTTTGGAAAGAATGCACACCACCTTTTAACTTGTGTAGTTCGTGAACGAACTAGTTCAGTTGAACTATTCCGTAAAATGAACTATAGTTCCTTTTGCTGAACTATAGTTATTTTTAACCCTTGCTTTCCTGATCAATTGGAAATTAGAATGTGCATGCTCAAATATCTCTTCCCCTGATATACGAGGCGCCTTTGAGAAGTATCTGCAGAGTCCAAGAGGTGGCACTACCGGCGAGTATCAAGGTCATGTTTTGTTAGTAGCATCTTTGGAAAGAATGCACACCAACTTTTAACTTGTGTAGTTCGTGAACGAACTAGTTCAGTTGAACTATTCCGTAAAATGAACTATAGTTCCTTTTGCTGAACTATAGTTATTTTTTAACCCTTGCTTTCCTGATCAATTGGAAATTAGAATGTGCATGCTCAAATATCTCTTCCCCTGATATACGAGGCGCCTTTGAGAAGTATCTGCAGAGTCCAAGAGGTGGCACTACCGGCGAGTATCGAGGTCATGTTAGTAGCATCTTTGGAAAGAATGCACACCAACTTTTAACTTGTGTAGTTCGTGAACGAACTAGTTCAGTTGAACTATTCCGTAAAATGAACAATAGTTCCTTTTGCTGAACTATAGTTATTTTTTAACCCTTGCTTTCCTGATCAATTGGAAATTAGAATGTGCATGCTCAAATATCTCTTCCCCTGATATACGAGGCGCCTTTGAGAAGTATCTGCAGAGTCCAAGAGGTGGCACTACCGCCGAGTATCGAGGTCATGTTTAGTTAGTAGCAACTTTGGAAAGAATGCACACCAACTTTTAACTTGTGTAGTTCGTGAACGAACTAGTTCAGTTGAACTATTCCGTGAAATGAACTATAGTTCCTTTTGCTGAACTATAGTTATTTTTTAATCCTTGCTTTCCTGATCAATTGGAAATTAGAATGTGCATGCTCAAATATCTCTTCCCATGATATACGAGGCGCCTTTGAGAAGTATCTGCAGAGTCCAAGAGGTGGCACTACCGGCGAGTATCGAGGTCATGTTTAGTTAGTAGCATCTTTGGAAAGAATGCACACCAACTTTTAACTTGTGTAGTTCGTGAACGAACTAGTTCAGTTGAACTATTCCGTAAAATGAACTATAGTTCCTTTTGCTGAACTATAGTTATTTTTTAATCCTTGCTTTCCTGATCAATTGGAAATTAGAATGTGCATGCTCAAATATCTCTTCCCCTGATATACGAGGCGCCTTTGAGAAGTATCTGCAGAGTCCAAGAGGTGGCACTACCGCCGAGTATCGAGGTCACGTTTAGTTAGTAGCATCTTTGGAAAGAATGCACACCAACTTTTAACTTGTGTAGTTTGTGAACGAACTAGTTCAGTTGAACTATTCCGTGAAATGAACTATAGTTCCTTTTGCTGAACTATAGTTATTTTTTAACTCTTGCTTTCCTGATCAATTGGAAATTAGAATGTGCATGCTCAAATATCTCTTCCCCTGATATATGAGGCGCCTTTGAGAAGTATCTGCAGAGTCCAAGAGGTGGCACTACCGGCGAGTATCGAGGTCATGTTTAGTTAGTAGCATCTTTGGAAAGAATGCACACCAACTTTTAACTTGTGTAGTTCGTGAACGAACTAGTTCAGTTGAACTATTCCGTGAAATGAACTATAGTTCCTTTTGCTGAACTATAGTTATTTTTTAATCCTTGCTTTCCTGATCAATTGGAAATTAGAATGTGCATGCTCAAATATCTCTTCCCCTGATATACGAGGCGCCTTTGAGAAGTATCTGCAGAGTCCAAGAGGTGGCACTACCGGCGAGTATCGAGGTCATGTTTAGTTAGTAGCATCTTTGGAAAGAATGCACACCAACTTTTAACTTGTGTAGTTCGTGAACGAACTAGTTCAGTTGAACTATTCCGTGAAATGAACTATAGTTCCTTTTGCTGAACTATAGTTATTTTTTAATCCTTGCTTTCCTGATCAATTGGAAATTAGAATGTGCATGCTCAAATATCTCTTCCCCTGATATACGAGGCGCCTTTGAGAAGTATCTGCAGAGTCCAAGAGGTGGCACTACCGGCGAGTATCGAGGTCATGTTTAGTTAGTAGCATCTTTGGAAAGAATGCACACCAACTTTTAACTTGTGTAGTTCGTGAACGAACTAGTTCAGTTGAACTATTCCGTGAAATGAACTATAGTTCCTTTTGCTGAACTATAGTTATTTTTTTACCCTTGCTTTCCTGATCAATTGGAAATTAGAATGTGCATGCTCAAATATCTCTTCCCCTGATATACGAGGCGCCTTTGAGAAGTATCTGCAGAGTCCAAGAGGTGGCACTACCGGCGAGTATCGAGGTCATGTTAGTAGCATCTTTGGAAAGAATGCACACCAACTTTTAACTTGTGTAGTTCGTGAACGAACTAGTTCAGTTGAACTATTCCGTAAAATGAACAATAGTTCCTTTTGCTGAACTATAGTTATTTTTTAACCCTTGCTTTCCTGATCAATTGGAAATTAGAATGTGCATGCTCAAATATCTCTTCCCCTGATATACGAGGCGCCTTTGAGAAGTATCTGCAGAGTCCAAGAGGTGGCACTACCGCCGAGTATCGAGGTCATGTTTAGTTAGTAGCAACTTTGGAAAGAATGCACACCAACTTTTAACTTGTGTAGTTCGTGAACGAACTAGTTCAGTTGAACTATTCCGTGAAATGAACTATAGTTCCTTTTGCTGAACTATAGTTATTTTTTAATCCTTGCTTTCCTGATCAATTGGAAATTAGAATGTGCATGCTCAAATATCTCTTCCCATGATATACGAGGCGCCTTTGAGAAGTATCTGCAGAGTCCAAGAGGTGGCACTACCGGCGAGTATCGAGGTCATGTTTAGTTAGTAGCATCTTTGGAAAGAATGCACACCAACTTTTAACTTGTGTAGTTCGTGAACGAACTAGTTCAGTTGAACTATTCCGTAAAATGAACTATAGTTCCTTTTGCTGAACTATAGTTATTTTTTAATCCTTGCTTTCCTGATCAATTGGAAATTAGAATGTGCATGCTCAAATATCTCTTCCCCTGATATACGAGGCGCCTTTGAGAAGTATCTGCAGAGTCCAAGAGGTGGCACTACCGCCGAGTATCGAGGTCACGTTTAGTTAGTAGCATCTTTGGAAAGAATGCACACCAACTTTTAACTTGTGTAGTTTGTGAACGAACTAGTTCAGTTGAACTATTCCGTGAAATGAACTATAGTTCCTTTTGCTGAACTATAGTTATTTTTTAACTCTTGCTTTCCTGATCAATTGGAAATTAGAATGTGCATGCTCAAATATCTCTTCCCCTGATATATGAGGCGCCTTTGAGAAGTATCTGCAGAGTCCAAGAGGTGGCACTACCGGCGAGTATCGAGGTCATGTTTAGTTAGTAGCATCTTTGGAAAGAATGCACACCAACTTTTAACTTGTGTAGTTCGTGAACGAACTAGTTCAGTTGAACTATTCCGTGAAATGAACTATAGTTCCTTTTGCTGAACTATAGTTATTTTTTAATCCTTGCTTTCCTGATCAATTGGAAATTAGAATGTGCATGCTCAAATATCTCTTCCCCTGATATACGAGGCGCCTTTGAGAAGTATCTGCAGAGTCCAAGAGGTGGCACTACCGGCGAGTATCGAGGTCATGTTTAGTTAGTAGCATCTTTGGAAAGAATGCACACCAACTTTTAACTTGTGTAGTTCGTGAACGAACTAGTTCAGTTGAACTATTCCGTGAAATGAACTATAGTTCCTTTTGCTGAACTATAGTTATTTTTTAATCCTTGCTTTCCTGATCAATTGGAAATTAGAATGTGCATGCTCAAATATCTCTTCCCCTGATATACGAGGCGCCTTTGAGAAGTATCTGCAGAGTCCAAGAGGTGGCACTACCGGCGAGTATCGAGGTCATGTTTAGTTAGTAGCATCTTTGGAAAGAATGCACACCAACTTTTAACTTGTGTAGTTCGTGAACGAACTAGTTCAGTTGAACTATTCCGTGAAATGAACTATAGTTCCTTTTGCTGAACTATAGTTATTTTTTAACCCTTGCTTTCCTGATCAATTGGAAATTAGAATGTGCATGCTCAAATATCTCTTCCCCTGATATACGAGGCGCCTTTGAGAAGTATCTGCAGAGTCCAAGAGGTGGCACTACCGGCGAGTATCGAGGTCATGTTTAGTTAGTAGCATCTTTGGAAAGAATGCACACCAACTTTTAACTTGTGTAGTTCGTGATCGAACTAGTTCAGTTGAACTATTCCGTGAAATGAACTATAGTTCCTTTTGCTGAACTATAGTTATTTTTTAACCCTTGCTTTCCTGATCAATTGGAAATTAGAATGTGCATGCTCAAATATCTCTTCCCCTGATATACGAGGCGCCTTTGAGAAGTATCTGCAGAGTCCAAGAGGTGGCACTACCGCCGGTATCGAGGTCATGTTTAGTTAGTAGCATCTTTGGAAAGAATGCACACCAACTTTTAACTTGTGTAGTTCGTGAACGAACTAGTTCAGTTGAACTATTCCGTGAAATGAACTATAGTTATTTTTGCTGATCTATAGTTATTTTTTAATCCTTGCTTTCCTGATCAATTGGAAATTAGAATGTGCATGCTCAAATATCTCTTCCCCTGATATACGAGGCGCCTTTGAGAAGTATCTGCAGAGTCCAAGAGGTGGCACTACCGGCGAGTATCGAGGTCATGTTTAGTTAGTAGCATCTTTGGAAAGAATGCACACCAACTTTTAACTTGTGTAGTTCGTGAACGAACTAGTTCAGTTGAACTATTTCGTGAAATGAACTATAGTTCCTTTTGCTGAACTATAGTTATTTTTTAACCCTTGCTTTCCTGATCAATTGGAAATTAGAATGTGCATGCTCAAATATCTCTTCCCCTGATATACGAGGCGCCTTTGACAAGTATCTGCAGAGTCCAAGAGGTGGCACTACCGGCGAGTATCGAGGTCATGTTTAGTTAGTAGCATCTTTGGAAAGAATGCACACCAACTTTTAACTTGTGTAGTTCGTGAACGAACTAGTTCAGTTGAACTATTCCGTGAAATGAACTATAGTTCCTTTTGCTGAACTATAGTTATTTTTTAACTCTTGCTTTCCTGATCAATTGGAAATTAGAATGTGCATGCTCAAATATCTCTTCCCCTGATATACGAGGCGCCTTTGAGAAGTATCTGCAGAGTCCAAGAGGTGGCACTACCGGCGAGTATCGAGGTCATGTTTAGTTAGTAGCATCTTTGGAAAGAATGCACACCAACTTTTAACTTGTGTAGTTCGTGAACGAACTAGTTCAGTTGAACTATTCCGTGAAATGAACTATAGTTCCTTTTGCTGAACTATAGTTATTTTTTAACTCTTGCTTTCCTGATCAATTGGAAATTAGAATGTGCATGCTCAAATATCTCTTCCCCTGATATACGAGGCGCCTTTGAGAAGTATCTGCAGAGTCCAAGAGGTGGCACTACCGGCGAGTATCGAGGTCATGTTTGGTTAGTAGCATCTTTGGAAAGAATGCACACCAACTTTTAACTTGTGTAGTTCGTGAACGAACTAGTTCAGTTGAACTATTCCGTGAAATGAACTATAGTTCCTTTTGCTGAACTATAGTTATTTTTTAATCCTTGCTTTCCTGATCAATTGGAAATTAGAATGTGCATGCTCAAATATCTCTTCCCCTGATATACAAGGCGCCTTTGAGAAGTATCTGCAGAGTCCAAGAGGTGGCACTACCGCCGAGTATCGAGGTCATGTTTAGTTAGTAGCATCTTTGGAAAGAATGCACACCAACTTTTAACTTGTGTAGTTCGTGAACGAACTAGTTCAGTTGAACTATTCCGTGAAATGAGCTATAGTTCCTTTTGCTGAACTATAGTTATTTTTTAATACTTGCTTTCCTGATCAATTGGAAATTAGAATGTGCATGCTCAAATATCTCTTCCCCTGATATACGAGGCGCCTTTGAGAAGTATCTGCAGAGTCCAAGAGGTGGCACTACCGCCGAGTATCGAGGTCATGTTTAGTTAGTAGCAACTTTGGAAAGAATGCACACCAACTTTTAACTTGTGTAGTTCGTGAACGAACTAGTTCAGTTGAACTATTCCGTGAAATGAACTATAGTTCCTTTTGCTGAACTATAGTTATTTTTTAATCCTTGCTTTCCTGATCAATTGGAAATTAGAATGTGCATGCTCAAATATCTCTTCCCCTGATATACGAGGCGCCTTTGAGAAGTATCTGCAGAGTCCAAGAGGTGGCACTACCGCTGAGTATCGAGGTCATATTTAGTTAGTAGCATCTTTGGAAAGAATGCACACCAACTTTTAACTTGTGTAGTTCGTGAACGAACTAGTTCAGTTGAACTATTCCGTGAAATGAACTATAGTTCCTTTTGCTGAACTATAGTTATTTTTTAATCCTTGCTTTCCTGATCAATTGGAAATTAGAATGTGCATGCTCAAATATCTCTTCCCCTGATATACGAGGCGCCTTTGAGAAGTATCTGCAGAGTCCAAGAGGTGGCACTACCGCCGAGTATCGAGGTCATGTTTAGTTAGTAGCATCTTTGGAAAGAATGCACACCAACTTTTAACTTGTGTAGTTCGTGAACGAACTAGTTCAGTTGAACTATTCCGTGAAATGAACTATAGTTCCTTTTGCTGAACTATAGTTATTTTTTAACTCTTGCTTTCCTGATCAATTGGAAATTAGAATGTGCATGCTCAAATATCTCTGCCCCTGATATACGAGGCGCCTTTGAGAAGTATCTGCAGAGTCCAAGAGGTGGCACTACCGCCGAGTATCGAGGTCATGTTTAGTTAGTAGCATCTTTGGAAAGAATGCACACCAACTTTTAACTTGTGTAGTTCGTGAACGAACTAGTTCAGTTGAACTATTCCGTGAAATGAACTATAGTTCCTTTTGCTGAACTATAGTTATTTTTTAACCCTTGCTTTCCTGATCAATTGGAAATTAGAATGTGCATGCTCAAATATCTCTTCCCCTGATATACGAGGCGCCTTTGAGAAGTATCTGCAGAGTCCAAGAGGTGGCACTACCGGCGAGTATCGAGGTCATGTTTAGTTAGTAGCATCTTTGGAAAGAATGCACACCAACTTTTAACTTGTGTAGTTCGTGAACGAACTAGTTCAGTTGAACTATTCCGTGAAATGAACTATAGTTCCTTTTGCTGAACTATAGTTATTTTTTAACCCTTGCTTTCCTGATCAATTGGAAATTAGAATGTGCATGCTCAAATATCTCTTCCCCTGATATACGAGGCGCCTTTGAGAAGTATCTGCAGAGTCCAAGAGGTGGCACTACCGCCGAGTATCGAGGTCATATTTAGTTAGTAGCATCTTTGGAAAGAATGCACACCAACTTTTAACTTGTGTAGTTCGTGAACGAACTAGTTCAGTTGAACTATTCCGTGAAATGAACTATAGTTCCTTTTGCTGAACTATAGTTATTTTTTAATCCTTGCTTTCCAGATCAATTGGAAATTAGAATGTGCATGCTCAAATATCTCTTCCCCTGATATACGAGGCGCCTTTGAGAAGTATCTGCAGAGTCCAAGAGGTGGCACTACCGCCGAGTATCGAGGTCATGTTTAGTTAGTAGCATCTTTGGAAAGAATGCACACCAACTTTTAACTTGTGTAGTTCGTGAACGAACTAGTTCAGTTGAACTATTCCGTGAAATGAACTATAGTTCCTTTTGCTGAACTATAGTTATTTTTTAACTCTTGCTTTCCTGATCAATTGGAAATTAGAATGTGCATGCTCAAATATCTCTTCCCCTGATATACGAGGCGCCTTTGAGAAGTATCTGCAGAGTCCAAGAGGTGGCACTACCGCCGAGTATCGAGGTCATGTTTAGTTAGTAGCATCTTTGGAAAGAATGCACACCAACTTTTAACTTGTGTAGTTCGTGAACGAACTAGTTCAGTTGAACTATTCCGTGAAATGAACTATAGTTCCTTTTGCTGAACTATAGTTATTTTTTAACCCTTGCTTTCCTGATCAATTGGAAATTAGAATGTGCATGCTCAAATATCTCTTCCCCTGATATACGAGGCGCCTTTGAGAAGTATCTGCAGAGTCCAAGAGGTGGCACTACCGGCGAGTATCGAGGTCATGTTTAGTTAGTAGCATCTTTGGAAAGAATGCACACCAACTTTTAACTTGTGTAGTTCGTGAACGAACTAGTTCAGTTGAACTATTCCGTGAAATGAACTATAGTTCCTTTTGCTGAACTATAGTTATTTTTTAACCCTTGCTTTCCTGATCAATTGGAAATTAGAATGTGCATGCTCAAATATCTCTTCCCCTGATATACGAGGCGCCTTTGAGAAGTATCTGCAGAGTCCAAGAGGTGGCACTACCGGCGAGTATCGAGGTCATGTTTAGTTAGTAGCATCTTTGGAAAGAATGCACACCAACTTTTAACTTGTGTAGTTCGTGAACGAACTAGTTCAGTTGAACTATTCCGTGAAATGAACTATAGTTCCTTTTGCTGAACTATAGTTATTTTTTAACCCTTGCTTTCCTGATCAATTGGAAATTAGAATGTGCATGCTCAAATATCTCTTCCCCTGATATACGAGACGCCTTTGAGAAGTATCTGCAGAGTCCAAGAGGTGGCACTACCGCCGAGTATCGAGGTCATGTTTAGTTAGTAGCATCTTTGGAAAGAATGCACACCAACTTTTAACTTGTGTAGTTCGTGAACGAACTAGTTCAGTTGAACTATTCCGTGAAATGAACTATAGTTCCTTTTGCTGAACTATAGTTATTTTTTAACCCTTGCTTTCCTGATCAATTGGAAATTAGAATGTGCATGCTCAAATATCTCTTCCCCTGATATACGAGACGCCTTTGAGAAGTATCTGCAGAGTCCAAGAGGTGGCACTACCGCCGAGTATCGAGGTCATGTTTAGTTAGTAGCATCTTTGGAAAGAATGCACACCAACTTTTAACTTGTGTAGTTCGTGAACGAACTAGTTCAGTTGAACTATTCCGTGAAATGAACTATAGTTCCTTTTGCTGAACTATAGTTATTTTTTAACCCTTGCTTTCCTGATCAATTGGAAATTAGAATGTGCATGCTCAAATATCTCTTCCCCTGATATACGAGGCGCCTTTGAGAAGTATCTGCAGAGTCCAAGAGGTGGCACTACCGGCGAGTATCGAGGTCATGTTTAGTTAGTAGCATCTTTGGAAAGAATGCACACCAACTTTTAACTTGTGTAGTTCGTGAACGAACTAGTTCAGTTGAACTATTCCGTGAAATGAACTATAGTTCCTTTTGCTGAACTATAGTTATTTTTTAACCCTTGCTTTCCTGATCAATTGGAAATTAGAATGTGCATGCTCAAATATCTCTTCCCCTGATATACGAGGCGCCTTTGAGAAGTATCTGCAGAGTCCAAGAGGTGGCACTACCGGCGAGTATCGAGGTCATGTTTAGTTAGTAGCATCTTTGGAAAGAATGCACACCAACTTTTAACTTGTGTAGTTCGTGAACGAACTAGTTCAGTTGAACTATTCCGTGAAATGAACTATAGTTCCTTTTGCTGAACTATAGTTATTTTTTAACCCTTGCTTTCCTGATCAATTGGAAATTAGAATGTGCATGCTCAAATATCTCTTCCCCTGATATACGAGGCGCCTTTGAGAAGTATCTGCAGAGTCCAAGAGGTGGCACTACCGGCGAGTATCGAGGTCATGTTTAGTTAGTAGCATCTTTGGAAAGAATGCACACCAACTTTTAACTTGTGTAGTTCGTGAACGAACTAGTTCAGTTGAACTATTCCGTGAAATGAACTATAGTTCCTTTTGCTGAACTATAGTTATTTTTTAACCCTTGCTTTCCTGATCAATTGGAAATTAGAATGTGCATGCTCAAATATCTCTTCCCCTGATATACAAGGCGCCTTTGAGAAGTATCTGCAGAGTCCAAGAGGTGGCACTACCGGCGAGTATCGAGGTCATGTTTAGTTAGTAGCATCTTTGGAAAGAATGCACACCACCTTTAACTTGTGTAGTTCGTGAACGAACTAGTTCAGTTGAACTATTCCGTGAAATGAACTATAGTTCCTTTTGCTGAACTATAGTTATTTTTTAACCCTTGCTTTCCTGATCAATTGGAAATTAGAATGTGCATGCTCAAATATCTCTTCCCCTGATATACGAGGCGCCTTTGAGAAGTATCTGCAGAGTCCAAGAGGTGGCACTACCGCCGAGTATCGAGGTCATGTTTAGTTAGTAGCATCTTTGGAAAGAATGCACACCAACTTTTAACTTGTCTAGTTCGTGAACGAACTAGTTCAGTTGAACTATTCCGTGAAATGAACTATAGTTCCTTTTGCTGAACTATAGTTATTTTTTAACCCTTGCTTTCCTGATCAATTGGAAATTAGAATGTGCATGCTCAAATATCTATTCCCCTGATATACGAGGCGCCTTTGAGAAGTATCTGCAGAGTCCAAGAGGTGGCACTACCGGCGAGTATCGAGGTCATGTTTAGTTAGTAGCATCTTTGGAAAGAATGCACACCAACTTTTAACTTGTGTAGTTCGTGAACGAACTAGTTCAGTTAAACTATTCCGTGAAATGAACTATAGTTCCTTTTGCTGAACTATAGTTATTTTTTAACCCTTGCTTTCCTGATCAATTGGAAATTAGAATGTGCATGCTCAAATATCTCTTCCCCTGATATACGAGGCGCCTTTGAGAAGTATCTGCAGAGTCCAAGAGGTGGCACTACCGGCGAGTATCGAGGTCATGTTTAGTTAGTAGCATCTTTGGAAAGAATGCACACCAACTTTTAACTTGTGTAGTTCGTGAACGAACTAGTTCAGTTGAACTATTCCGTGAAATGAACTATAGTTCCTTTTGCTGAACTATAGTTATTTTTTAACCCTTGCTTTCCTGATCAATTGGAAATTAGAATGTGCATGCTCAAATATCTCTTCCCCTGATATACGAGGCGCCTTTGAGAAGTATCTGCAGAGTCCAAGAGGTGGCACTACCGGCGAGTATCGAGGTCATGTTTAGTTAGTAGCATCTTTGGAAAGAATGCACACCAACTTTTAACTTGTGTAGTTCGTGAACGAACTAGTTCAGTTGAACTATTCCGTGAAATGAACTATAGTTCCTTTTGCTGAACTATAGTTATTTTTTAACCCTTGCTTTCCTGATCAATTGGAAATTAGAATGTGCATGCTCAAATATCTCTTCCCCTGATATACGAGGCGCCTTTGAGAAGTATCTGCAGAGTCCAAGAGGTGGCACTACCGGCGAGTATCGAGGTCATGTTTAGTTAGTAGCATCTTTGGAAAGAATGCACACCAACTTTTAACTTGTGTAGTTCGTGAACGAACTAGTTCAGTTGAACTATTCCGTGAAATGAACTATAGTTCCTTTTGCTGAACTATAGTTATTTTTTAACCCTTGCTTTCCTGATCAATTGGAAATTAGAATGTGCATGCTCAAATATCTCTTCCCCTGATATACGAGGCGCCTTTGAGAAGTATCTGCAGAGTCCAAGAGGTGGCACTACCGGCGAGTATCGAGGTCATGTTTAGTTAGTAGCATCTTTGGAAAGAATGCACACCAACTTTTAACTTGTGTAGTTCGTGAACGAACTAGTTCAGTTGAACTATTCCGTGAAATGAACTATAGTTCCTTTTGCTGAACTATAGTTATTTTTTAACCCTTGCTTTCCTGATCAATTGGAAATTAGAATGTGCATGCTCAAATATCTCTTCCCCTGATATACGAGACGCCTTTGAGAAGTATCTGCAGAGTCCAAGAGGTGGCACTACCGCCGAGTATCGAGGTCATGTTTAGTTAGTAGCATCTTTGGAAAGAATGCACACCAACTTTTAACTTGTGTAGTTCGTGAACGAACTAGTTCAGTTGAACTATTCCGTGAAATGAACTATAGTTCCTTTTGCTGAACTATAGTTATTTTTTAACCGTTGCTTTCCTGATCAATTGGAAATTAGAATGTGCATGCTCAAATATCTCTTCCCCTGATATACGAGGCGCCTTTGAGAAGTATCTGCAGAGTCCAAGAGGTGGCACTACCGGCGAGTATCGAGGTCATGTTTAGTTAGTAGCATCTTTGGAAAGAATGCACACCAACTTTTAACTTGTGTAGTTCGTGAACGAACTAGTTCAGTTGAACTATTCCGTGAAATGAACTATAGTTCCTTTTGCTGAACTATAGTTATTTTTTAACCCTTGCTTTCCTGATCAATTGGAAATTAGAATGTGCATGCTCAAATATCTCTTCCCCTGATATACGAGGCGCCTTTGAGAAGTATCTGCAGAGTCCAAGAGGTGGCACTACCGGCGAGTATCGAGGTCATGTTTAGTTAGTAGCATCTTTGGAAAGAATGCACACCAACTTTTAACTTGTGTAGTTCGTGAACGAACTAGTTCAGTTGAACTATTCCGTGAAATTAACTATAGTTCCTTTTGCTGAACTATAGTTATTTTTTAACCCTTGCTTTCGTGATCAATTGGAAATTAGAATGTGCATGCTCAAATATCTCTTCCCCTGATATACGAGGCGCCTTTGAGAAGTATCTGCAGAGTCCAAGAGGTGGCACTACCGGCGAGTATCGAGGTCATGTTTAGTTAGTAGCATCTTTGGAAAGAATGCACACCAACTTTTAACTTGTGTAGTTCGTGAACGAACTAGTTCAGTTGAACTATTCCGTGAAATGAACTATAGTTCCTTTTGCTGAACTATAGTTATTTTTTAACCCTTGCTTTCCTGATCAATTGGAAATTAGAATGTGCATGCTCAAATATCTCTTCCCCTGATATACGAGGCGCCTTTGAGAAGTATCTGCAGAGTCCAAGAGGTGGCACTACCGGCGAGTATCGAGGTCATGTTTAGTTAGTAGCATCTTTGGAAAGAATGCACACCACCTTTAACTTGTGTAGTTCGTGAACGAACTAGTTCAGTTGAACTATTCCGTGAAATGAACTATAGTTCCTTTTGCTGAACTATAGTTATTTTTTAACCCTTGCTTTCCTGATCAATTGGAAATTAGAATGTGCATGCTCAAATATCTCTTCCCCTGATATACGAGGCGCCTTTGAGAAGTATCTGCAGAGTCCAAGAGGTGGCACTACCGGCGAGTATCGAGGTCATGTTTAGTTAGTAGCATCTTTGGAAAGAATGCACACCAACTTTTAACTTGTGTAGTTCGTGAACGAACTAGTTCAGTTGAACTATTCCGTGAAATGAACTATAGTTCCTTTTGCTGAACTATAGTTATTTTTTAACCCTTGCTTTCCTGATCAATTGGAAATTAGAATGTGCATGCTCAAATATCTCTTCCCCTGATATACGAGGCGCCTTTGAGAAGTATCTGCAGAGTCCAAGAGGTGGCACTACCGGCGAGTATCGAGGTCATGTTTAGTTAGTAGCATCTTTGGAAAGAATGCACACCAACTTTTAACTTGTGTAGTTCGTGAACGAACTAGTTCAGTTGAACTATTCCGTGAAATGAACTATAGTTCCTTTTGCTGAACTATAGTTATTTTTTAACCCTTGCTTTCCTGATCAATTGGAAATTAGAATGTGCATGCTCAAATATCTCTTCCCCTGATATACGAGGCGCCTTTGAGAAGTATCTGCAGAGTCCAAGAGGTGGCACTACCGGCGAGTATCGAGGTCATGTTTAGTTAGTAGCATCTTTGGAAAGAATGCACACCAACTTTTAACTTGTGTAGTTCGTGAACGAACTAGTTCAGTTGAACTATTCCGTGAAATGAACTATAGTTCCTTTTGCTGAACTATAGTTATTTTTTAACCCTTGCTTTCCTGATCAATTGGAAATTAGAATGTGCATGCTCAAATTTCTCTTCCCCTGATATACGAGGCGCCTTTGAGAAGTATCTGCAGAGTCCAAGAGGTGGCACTACCGGCGAGTATCGAGGTCATGTTTAGTTAGTAGCATCTTTGGAAAGAATGTACACCAACTTTTAACTTGTGTAGTTCGTGAACGAACTAGTTCAGATGAACTATTCCGTGAAATGAACTATAGTTCCTTTTGCTGAACTATAGTTATTTTTTAACCCTTGCTTTCCTGATCAATTGGAAATTAGAATGTGCATGCTCAAATATCTCTTCCCCTGATATACGAGGCGCCTTTGAGAAGTATCTGCAGAGTCCAAGAGGTGGCACTACCGGCGAGTATCGAGGTCATGTTTAGTTAGTAGCATCTTTGGAAAGAATGCACACCAACTTTTAACTTGTGTAGTTCGTGAACGAACTAGTTCAGTTGAACTATTCCGTGAAATGAACTATAGTTCCTTTTGCTGAACTATAGTTATTTTTTAACCCTTGCTTTCCTGATCAATTGGAAATTAGAATGTGCATGCTCAAATATCTCTTCCCCTGATATACGAGGCGCCTTTGAGAAGTATCTGCAGAGTCCAAGAGGTGGCACTACCGCCGAGTATCGAGGTCATGTTTAGTTAGTAGCATCTTTGGAAAGAATGCACACCAACTTTTAACTTGTGTAGTTCGTGAACGAACTAGTTCAGTTGAACTATTCCGTGAAATGAACTATAGTTCCTTTTGCTGAACTATAGTTATTTTTTAACCCTTGCTTTCCTGATCAATTGGAAATTAGAATGTGCATGCTCAAATATCTCTTCCCCTGATATACGAGGCGCCTTTGAGAAGTATCTGCAGAGTCCAAGAGGTGGCACTACCGGCGAGTATCGAGGTCATGTTTAGTTAGTAGCATCTTTGGAAAGAATGCACACCAACTTTTAACTTGTGTAGTTCGTGAACGAACTAGTTCAGTTGAACTATTCCGTGAAATGAACTATAGTTCCTTTTGCTGAACTATAGTTATTTTTTAACCCTTGCTTTCCTGATCAATTGGAAATTAGAATGTGCATGCTCAAATATCTCTTCCCCTGATATACGAGGCGCCTTTGAGAAGTATCTGCAGAGTCCAAGAGGTGGCACTACCGGCGAGTATCGAGGTCATGTTTAGTTAGTAGCATCTTTGGAAAGAACGCACACCAACTTTTAACTTGTGTAGTTCGTGAACGAACTAGTTCAGTTGAACTATTCCGTGAAATGAACTATAGTTCCTTTTGCTGAACTATAGTTATTTTTTAATACTTGCTTTCCTGATCAATTGGAAATTAGAATGTGCATGCTCAAATATCTCTTCCCCTGATATACGAGGCGCCTTTGAGAAGTATCTGCAGAGTCCAAGAGGTGGCACTACCGGCGAGTATCGAGGTCATGTTTAGTTAGTAGCATCTTTGGAAAGAATGCACACCAACTTTTAACTTGTGTAGTTCGTGAACGAACTAGTTCAGTTGAACTATTCCGTAAAATGAACTATAGTTCCTTTTGCTGAACTATAGTTATTTTTTAACCCTTGCTTTCCTGATCAATTGGAAATTAGAATGTGCATGCTCAAATATCTCTTCCCCTGATATACGAGGCGCCTTTGAGAAGTATCTGCAGAGTCCAAGAGGTGGCACTACCGGCGAGTATCGAGGTCATGTTTAGTTAGTAGCATCTTTGGAAAGAATGCACACCAACTTTTAACTTGTGTAGTTCGTGAACGAACTAGTTCAGTTGAACTATTCCGTAAAATGAACTATAGTTCCTTTTGCTGAACTATAGTTATTTTTTAACCCTTGCTTTCCTGATCAATTGGAAATTAGAATGTGCATGCTCAAATATCTCTTCCCCTGATATACGAGGCGCCTTTGAGAAGTATCTGCAGAGTCCAAGAGGTGGCACTACCGCCGAGTATCGAGGTCATGTTTAGTTAGTAGCATCTTTGGAAAGAATGCACACCAACTTTTAACTTGTGTAGTTCGTGAACGAACTAGTTCAGTTGAACTATTCCGTGAAATGAACTATAGTTCCTTTTGCTGAACTATAGTTATTTTTTAACCCTTGCTTTCCTGATCAATTGGAAATTAGAATGTGCATGCTCAAATATCTCTTCCCCTGATATACGAGGCGCCTTTGAGAAGTATCTGCAGAGTCCAAGAGGTGGCACTACCGGCGAGTATCGAGGTCATGTTTAGTTAGTAGCATCTTTGGAAAGAATGCACACCAACTTTTAACTTGTGTAGTTCGTGAACGAACTAGTTCAGTTGAACTATTCCGTGAAATGAACTATAGTTCCTTTTGCTGAACTATAGTTATTTTTTAACCCTTGCTTTCCTGATCAATTGGAAATTAGAATGTGCATGCTCAAATATCTCTTCCCCTGATATACGAGGCGCCTTTGAGAAGTATCTGCAGAGTCCAAGAGGTGGCACTACCGGCGAGTATCGAGGTCATGTTTAGTTAGTAGCATCTTTGGAAAGAATGCACACCAACTTTTAACTTGTGTAGTTCGCGAACGAACTAGTTCAGTTGAACTATTCCGTGAAATGAACTATAGTTCCTTTTGCTGAACTATAGTTATTTTTTAACCCTTGCTTTCCTGATCAATTGGAAATTAGAATGTGCATGCTCAAATATCTCTTCCCCTGATATACGAGGCGCCTTTGAGAAGTATCTGCAGAGTCCAAGAGGTGGCACTACCGGCGAGTATCGAGGTCATGTTTAGTTAGTAGCATCTTTGGAAAGAATGCACACCAACTTTTAACTTGTGTAGTTCGTGAACGAACTAGTTCAGTTGAACTATTCCGTAAAATGAACTATAGTTCCTTTTGCTGAACTATAGTTATTTTTTAACCCTTGCTTTCCTGATCAATTGGAAATTAGAATGTGCATGCTCAAATATCTCTTCCCCTGATATACGAGGCGCCTTTGAGAAGTATCTGCAGAGTCCAAGAGGTGGCACTACCGGCGAGTATCGAGGTCATGTTTAGTTAGTAGCATCTTTGGAAAGAATGCACACCAACTTTTAACTTGTGTAGTTCGTGAACGAACTACTTCAGTTGAACTATTCCGTGAAATGAACTATAGTTCCTTTTGCTGAACTATAGTTATTTTTTAACCCTTGCTTTCCTGATCAATTGGAAATTAGAATGTGCATGCTCAAATATCTCTTCCCCTGATATACGAGGCGCCTTTGAGAAGTATCTGCAGAGTCCAAGAGGTGGCACTACCGCCGAGTATCGAGGTCATGTTTAGTTAGTAGCATCTTTGGAAAGAATGCACACCAACTTTTAACTTGTGTAGTTCGTGAACGAACTAGTTCAGTTGAACTATTCCGTGAAATGAACTATAGTTCCTTTTGCTGAACTATAGTTATTTTTTAACCCTTGCTTTCCTGATCAATTGGAAATTAGAATGTGCATGCTCAAATATCTCTTCCCCTGATATACGAGGCGCCTTTGAGAAGTATCTGCAGAGTCCAAGAGGTGGCACTACCGGCGAGTATCGAGGTCATGTTTAGTTAGTAGCATCTTTGGAAAGAATGCACACCAACTTTTAACTTGTGTAGTTCGCGAACGAACTAGTTCGGAAGAGCGCTCCCACAGGCGAATTACGCGAACTAGTTCGCAGATACCTCGCCTCTTAGTTCGTCCGCTCCTTTTCCGAAGACTGACGGGTAACAGCGAGAGGGCGCGAGAGCGCGCAGAATCGCGTGATTCCCTTCTGCCAGTTGCCGTCATTTCGAGCTGAGATGCAGCTCAGCTGTAGTTTCATAGTTCACTGTCACAAATTTTCTTTCCTAAGATATTCAGCAGTGTAGTTGAATACCATTATATCGCCCATTCGTGTAAATAACTCCCGATCGCGAACTATAATGCGCAAGTCTAGTATCGAGATGCAGAGAAGCAGTGAAGCACGGACAATTTATCATGGTTTCCAGTAGGGATGTCTAGTTCGTGAACGAACTAGTTCAATTGAACTATTCCGTGAAATGAACTATAGTTCATTTTGCTGAACTATAGTTAATTTTACTCCTTGCTTTCCTGATCAACTGGAAGTTAGAAATCGCATGCTAAAATATCCCTTCCCTTGATGAACGAGGCGAGGCGCGTTTGAAAAGTACGTGCAAAGTCCGAAAGGTGGCACCACCGGCGAGTATAGAGGTCATGTTTTGTTAGTAGCGTGTTTGGGAAGAATATTTAGTTAGTAGCATCTTTGGAAAGAATACACCAGGTTTCAGCCATATTGGTCAATTTCTTTGTGTTTGACATTGGCGTGAATCAAGATTGTTGTTGTTGTGTTTGAGCTGGTTTGATGCAGCTCTCCACGCTACCCTGTCCTGTGCAAGTCTCTTCATCTGAGAATACTTTCGGCAACCTACATCCTTTTGAATCTGCTTACTATATTCGTCCCTCGGTCTCCCTCTACGATTTTTACCCCACACACTTCCTTCTAAAGCTAAGTTGACGATTCCTTGATGTCTCAGGATGTGTCCAACCAACCTAACCCTTCTCTTAGAATACGCCAGAAATTCCTTTTCTCCCCAATTCGGTTAAGCACCTCCTCATTAGTCACATGATCTACCCTTCTAATCTTTATCATTCGTCTGTAGCACCACATTTCAAAAGCTTCTATAATCTTTTTGTCTGAACTCCTTATCGTCAACGTTTTACTGCCATACAAAGCTACACTCCAGACAAATGCTTTCAGAAAAGACTTTCTAACATTTAAATTAATATTGGATGTTAACAAGTTTCGCTTCTTTACAAACGCTTTTCTCCACATAGCCATTCTGCATTTTATATCTTCTTTACTTCGGCCATCAGAAGTTATCTTGCTACCCAAATAAAAAAAAATCATCTACTACTTTTATTGTCTCATTACCTAATCTAATTTCTTCAGCATCACCTGATTTTCTGACATTCCATTCCATTACCTTCGTTTTACTATTGTTAATGTTAATCTTATATCTTCCTTTCAAGACACTGTCCATCCCATTCAACTGCTCTTCCAGATCTTTTGCGGTCTCTGACAGAATTATTATGTCATCGGCAAACTGCATTGTTTTTATTTCTTCTCCCTGCACTTTAATTCCCTCTCCAAATTTCTTCTTCCATTCCTTGACTGCTTGCTCAATATAGAGATTGAACAACATTGGGGAAAGAATAAAACCCTGTCTTACTCCCTTTCCAACCTCTGCATCCCTTTTCTGCCCTTCGACTCTAATAACCGCTGTCTGGTTTTTGTATAGGTTGAATGTAACTCTTCGCTACCTATATTTTACCCCTGCTACCTTCAGAATTTGGAAGAGTGTATTCCAGTCGACATTGTCAGCAGCTTTCTCCAAATCGACAAACGCTAAAAACGTAGGTTTCCCTTTCTTTAGCCTATTTTCTAAGATAAGTCGTAATGTGAGTATTGCCTCCAGTGTTCCTACATTTCTCCTAAATCCAAACTAAACTAAATCCTAAATCCATATGAACGTAACAGCGTTAAAAACAGCAGATTCTCAGTTTGTATCACGACATTCCTCTGTTACTGCCTACTGGCCGCTTGGAGCGCTAGTATCGCTTCTGTCTGTGATAGACTGTGGCTGTCAGGCGGTGACAGATTTTACACCAGTGAGTGTCTAGGGAGGGCCGCTCAAGGTGCCTGCAGAAGATGCATGAGTGCAGAAGACGGCTGCGCTGTGTTGACGACGGTGCTAACCCCCCACTCTTCGGCTATGCGCTGCCTCTCTCTTTCCTTCAGCTCACGCCGCCTGTCTCGACCTTTTCAAAACTTTTACCCTGTTTTCTCCTTCATTGCCAAATACTTATGCCCAGTACCGGCGGAAGGGCCGGGCGACTGCCCGGGGCGCCAAATTTTAGGGGAGTTTGGGGGGGGGGGCGCCTTGCTAAGTTTATATTATTGCAAACAGTGAACAAAAATTAACTTTCTCATAAATTGTGTAGTAACATTGGTTACTACCTCATGCCATAGGCCTCACACTTTATAACAAGCCGGGTTTGTTCTTGAATCTCTTATAAAGGAAATCCCTTCATTGAATGTGATGTTCTGTGTGAGCGTGGCACTGATACTTTAATTAAAGACTTTGAGAGAAAAACGCTCGAAAAGTTAACTTTACTTAGTATTGAAAACAAGTCAAAGGCCATTTTACATTAAAACTGGATGAAGATATAGAATTATATTACTGGTTGTATTATTTGTATTACGAAATCTTTGTACAATGCTGTTACAAAATATGTTTGTATGTGCTTTTGGTCATATATGTGTTCTCTTTCGCACTTAACAAGGTAGCATAGCAAATTTGAAGTCAGTAATACCAATGGGTCGTAGGGGGGCGCCATATGGATTCTTTGCCCGGGTGGTATTTTCCCCTTCCGCCGGCCCTGCTTATGTTCAAATGTTTGTTAAGCTTATGGGACTTAACTACGGGGTCAGCAGTCCCTAAACTTACAAACTACTTATCAACTACCTTATACTAAGGACGGCACAAATATACAGTTCCCGAGGGGGGATTCGAATCACCGACCGTAGTGGCCGTGCAGACCGTGACTGGAGCGCCTCAGTCCCCTCGGCCACCGCGGACGGCTCTGCTTATATACACTAGGCGGAGAGCTTAGTATGGTGGAACACGATTACCGGTATAAAAGAGATTCAAATGATAGTAATAATTGTAATGATAACAATTTTAAATTTGGTTTCAACACAAATTTATGTCTTCTATGTTCTCTTGTTTTTATTTTCTATTAAGCTACTAAGAGATCGGCTGTCGTAGAGCACTTTTTTTTAAATTACTATTAGAAATATTTACACGCAATGTAGTTTTCGTACAATACAAAACAGAAAAAAAGCCTTTCACATACACATGTGAAGCCAAACACAGAAATAATTTTCACTGCTTCTCTATGTAACTTGAGAAATTTTTCCTTCGACAAATTCTGGTAGAACTGGAGCAAACCTTTTGTGTTGTAAAACCAATCCTTTCAGTGAACATCGGTTTGCAAATCCATCGGTTCGAAATGTAAATCTGGAGGCGCACTTTCAATGTCCATCGAAAAGGTTTCACAAAAACAGCGTACAGCGACGGCCTCACCCAGCAAACCGACTTTTTCCCCCCTTTATTGTTATTTTAAAACCAACTACGTACAGTTGGCAGGCTGACAGCAGCTGCGTTGGCTGCTCTTCAGCCCTGCGACTTACATGTCATGACATATGGTAAAACAATATAAAACAGAGGAATAAAATTGTGGAATTAAAAACAAAAGACAGGCTGAGTTTTTAAAGGACTAAAACGTAAATGGACAAAGATACAAACATATATGGTAGAACGAAAACGAGAACAATGAAGCGGTAATCTACATCTACATCTACATGGGATACTCTGCAGATGACATTTAAGTACCTGGCAGAGGGTTCATCGAACCATCGATATACTATTTTATCTCCCATCCATTCTCGAATAGCGCGCGGGAAGAAAGAACACCTGATTCTCTCTGTTCGAGCTCTGATTTCTCGTATTTTATTCTGATGATCATTTCTACCTATGTAAGTGGGAGTCAATAATATATTTTCGCATTCGGAGGAGAATGTTGGCGATTAGAGTTTCGCAAGTAGCCCACGCCGCAGCGATAAGCGCCGTTGTTGTAATGATTCCCATCCCAGGTCCTGTATCATTTCCGTAACACTGTCTCCCCTGTATCGTGACAGTACGAAACGAGCTGCCCTTCTTTGAACTCTTTCGATGTCCTCCGTCAAACCCACCTGATAAGGATCCCACACTGGTCAGCAATACTCCAAAAATGGACGGACAAGCGTAGTGTATGCAGTTTCTTTTGTAGTTCTGTTGCTTCTTTTAAGGGTTCTGTCAATAAAACGCAGTCTCTGGTTCGCCTTTCCCACTATATCATCTACGTGTTTTTTCCAATTTAAGTCTGAAGTAGTAGTAATTCCTAGGTATTTTGTGGAGTTTACGGCCTTCGTTTTTGATTGATTTATCTTGTAAACAAAGTTTAACGGATTTCTTTTCGTACTCATGTGGACGACTTCACACTTCTCATTATTTAGAGCCAATTGCCAATTTTTACACCATATTGATATCTTATTCAGATCGTTCTGCAGTTGGGTTTGATCTTCGGATGATTTTACTAGACGGTAAATGACGGCGTCATCTGCAAACAACCTAAGAGAGCTACTTAGACTTTCCCCTAAATCGTTTATGTAAATAAGGAACAGCAGAGGACCAATAACACTACCCTGTGGAACGCCCGATGTCACCTCTGTTTTACTCGATACCTTACCATCGATTACTACGACCTGTGTCGTCTCTGACAGGAAATCCCCTATCCAATCGCAAATTTGGGGCGATATACCATAACCACGCAATTTGATTAAAAGCCGTTTGTGAGGTACGGTGTCAAATGCTTTCTGGAAATCAAGAAATATGGTAATAAAAACACACATAGTCAGTAAAACTGTTTAGGCCACGGCGACGGTTTAAAAGTACATTGGAGGAAACACAAGGACAAACACGAAGACAGTTGACGGCGCACACGATAAAACTTCGTGACGTGCATCGCGGAGGCACTGGTTAAAAACCACACAAGACACTGGACACACTGGCACTGTGCACGTTTAAAAGTTCGAGACGCCCCCGCGGGGGAGGGGGGGGGAGGGGGATGGAGGGGGGGGAGGTGGGACAGGGATGGGGGAAGCATAGGGGAGGGGAGAGGGAGAAAGGAGGGGAGAGAAGGATTGACGACACTCTGGGCAGGGGAGAGGGGTAGCCAAGCGGGCGGGAAGGAAAAGGGACGGGAGAGAGGGGAGGGGCGCTGATGCTGCGGGGAAGGGATCAGAGTTGGTAGGAGGGGTAGATATCGGGACGAAGTTCGGTGTCCGGTAAGGGAAGGGTGCGGAAGTTGCCCTGGGAGAGGACACGGAGTGTATGTACATGAAGGCCGGGAGGGATAGTGTGGTGGAGGCGTGGCAGAGGCCCGGTATGGTGAGAATGGGGTATACGAATGGGTTTTGGGTTCAAATGTTCAAATGTTTGTTAAGCTTATGGGACTTAACTACGGGGTCATCAGTCCCTAAAGTTACAAACTACTTATGAACTAGCTAAGACCAAGGACGGCACAAATATCCATGCCCGAGGTGGGATTCGAACCCCCGACCGTAGTGGCCGTGCAGACCGTGAATGGAGCGCCTCAGTCCCCTCGGCCAACGCGGCCGCCTGGGTTTTGGGACTCTATTTTTCGGGTAGTGTAAAGGAGTCGGAGATGTTCGAGGTGTTGTAGGAGAGGAGGGAGGGGGATTAGGTTATAGAGGAGCAAACCGAGTGGAGGCGAAGTATGCCGAGTTGAGCCGATGCAGTGTGCAAACACTGTCTGCACCTCGCTTTGCACGCGCGCTGTTTTCCGTGTTTGTGCGGCCCTGGTCTAGGGGCCTGGCTGGATCAGCGAGAGAGGCGATGACTGGGTAATAAGTTGAATATAACTCTTCGCTCCCTATATTTTACCCCTGATACCTCGAGAATTTGGAAGAGTGTATTCCAGTCGACATTGTCAAAAGCTTTCTCCAAATCGACAAACGCTATAAACGTAGTTTTCCCTTTGCTTAGCCTATCTTCTAAGATAAGTCGTAATGTGAATATTGCTCCCGTGTTCCTACATATCTCCTAAATCCAAACTAAATTAAATCCTAAATCCATATGAACGTAACAGCATTAAAAACAGCAGATTCTCAGTTTGTATCACGACATTCCCCTGTTACTGCCTACTGGCCGCTTGGAGCGCTAGTATCGCTTCTGTCTGTGATAGACTGTGGCTGTCAGGCGGTGACAGATTTTACACCAGTGAGTGTCTAGGGGCCTGGCTGAAACAGCGAGAGAGAGAGAGAGAGTGGGTGCCAAGTGGGTAGCCGATATCGCTTGCCAGGTCAGGGGTGACGCAAACACGGCGGGCAGAGGCCGCAGACCGGAGGCTGTAGCAGAGCAGAGGAGAGCAGAGGAGAGGAGACACAGCAGAGCAGAAGATGTCGCGTGGTAGCGGCCGCTACTGCCAGTGTGGCTGTCACTACCTGCTGCCGCCGTGGCTGTGGTTGTGGGCCGCTCTGCTGCTGATGGGAGCGTGCGCGCAGGTAACAAACACCCCTCTGATGCTTTTATTTATTCTATTTTTATTCTATTCTATTTGCTCACTTTATTTGAATCGGTCTGTGTCAAAGGCTAAAGTCTGCGTCAGCGGCATGGGTAGCGTCGCGGTACGTCCGTAGCAGTGTTAGGTTGGCGACGTAGTACGTTTCGAGTAGCCTATGGCGTGTACGATAATTCAACTACTGACTGTACAAGAGTACATCTACGAATATTATTAATTTTACAAATATGTCATTTTACGTGTTGTGGTTAGGCAGGAACCTAAGAGTACAGCTTCAGTTGTTGTGATTTTTACGAATATGTCATGATTTTATGGGATGTGGTTAGGCAGGAACCGAAGAGTACAGATTAAATTGTTGCAAGCGTTTTACCAAATTATGAACAGTGAATAAATTATTGTAATTCGTATCATTTGAGAGTCAGACACAAACGTATTTGGATCTACATAACAACAAAGTGTTACACCTGAACAGACAGTGCATGTGGAGAAACATAGTTTTGTAGTGTGCGATCTTCTATATTCGAACGCTGTGATTCATTACGAAAATAAAATCATTCAAACGTGATGTTAACACAGTCATGTTTACGTCTTGTAAACATTGTGTGCCGCCATTCACCCTAGCATCCACAGCGACTGTTGCCAACACTGCCGCTTCACTTGACGTAAATACATTAGGCCATGCCGCTGATCGAGACTTTTACCATTGTTAAAGGTAATTTTACAAGAGAGACAAAAAAACTGTTTTGTGTAAATACCCTGGATTCTGGACCTCTGTTTTTGGTCTTAAAATTTTGTTTCGGCCTATAGTTTGTCGTTGAAACAGTTTTTAAACACTTTTCATTAATGTATGTATGAAATACAAATTATATACATTTTTGAATAACAGAACGTGTTGATTGCAAATATTTTTTATTACAATGACGCGTTTCGGCCGGTTAGGACATCTTCAGATATCTGACACGGAAGAAAATATTGATACAGAACTTACAATATTTACATGACATTACTTCGAAAATTTTTAGCGACAAGCCAATCTGAAACTATTTTAAGAAATTGTGATAATGTACGGTACTAATGTTTTATATAAAACATTAGTACCGTAGATTATCACAATTTCAGTAAACAGTTTCAGATTGGCTTGTAGCTAAAAAGTTTCGAAATAATGTCATGGGATGCCGGTCGCGGTGGCCGAGGGGACTGAGGCGCTGCAGTCACGGTCTGCACGGCCACTACGCTCGGGGGTTCGAATCCCCCCTCGGGCATGGATATTTGTGCCGTCCTTAGTATTAGCTAGTTCATAACTAGTTTGTAAGTTTAGGGACTGATGACCCCGTAGTTAAGTCCCATAGACTCTACAAACATTTTAACATTTGAATGTCATGTAAATATTGTAAGTTCTGTATCAATATTTTCTTCTGTGTCAGATATCTGAAGATGCCCTAACCGGGCGAAACGCATAATTGTAAAGAAAAATATTTGCAATCAAGACGTTCTGTTATTCAAGAATTCAAATGAACATGGTTGCTGGACCACACCACGTAAATATGGAATGGGAAGATTTCTTTAATTATATACATGTAGCGTCTGTTCCGAAAGGGAGAGACGTCACTTCTGATCCTGCAGCTGAAGTCATATATTCTGTGTATATGAAAACAATAACACCTGCAGGATTAGAAGTGACGTCGTTTGTTTCGGAACAAACGCCATGAGGTCTGCCTGATATGCAAAACACTGATTTATTACACACCGAAATTAGTTTAAGCACCTCTGTGCCATCATCAGTGGGTTTTCAATTTATTTAATGCTGTGAAAACAAATACATTGATTTCACTACTGTACTAGCGTAAATTTAGGCCTAAAAAGTCGTCAGTCTTATTTTGGTTTGTACCTTCTTTTACATTATGTGGTCATGTGGGACCCTTTCTACATATATCTGTAGTGGTAGCGCTGTCATCTGCAACCAAAATTATCTCTTTGAATCTTGTGAGGATTTTAAAAAACGCTACTTACAGTGTTAAAACGCAACATTTTGATCGTCTTCCTACTATACAAAAGAAGCTGTAATTAAAGAAGGCCGCGGTGGAGTAGCCGAGCGGTCTAAAGCGTCTCGCTGCGGAGTGCGCGGTTGCTCGCCGTGGAGGTTCGAGTCCTCCCTGGGGCATGGCTGTGTGTGTGTGTTTGTCCGTAGGTTAGTTTACCTAGGTTTAAGTATTTTGTAAGCTACGGACTGATGACCACGCAGTTTGGTCCGATAGATTTATAAACATTTGAACGTTTTGAATTAAAGAAGCTGTAAGTAATAGACAGTAGGCAGACGATCAAAATTTTGAGGCCGGCCGCGGTGGCCGAGGGGACTGAGGCGCGCAAGTCACGGTCTGCACGGCCACTACGGTCGGGGGTTCGAATCTCCCCTCAGGCATGGATATTTGTGACGTCCTTAGTCTTAGTTAGTTCATAAGTAGTTTGTAAGCTTAGGGACTGATGACCCTGTAGTTAAGTCCCATAAGTTCTACAAACATTTGAACATATGAAAATTTTGAGTTTTAACACTAACCTTCTTATGGCTACGCTATACATCTCTTTTGTAAGTGAAAGAATGTCTCCACCACACTTTCAGAATATTATTTAACACACTATCGATAACTTCAAGCCGGCCGCGGTGGCCGAGGGGACTGAGGCGCTTCAGTCACGGTCTGCACGGCCACTACGGTCGGGGGTTCGAATCCCCCCTCGGGCATGGATATTTGTGCCGTCCTTAGTTGTAAGTAGTTTGTAAGTTTAGGGACTGATGATCCCGTAGTTAAGTCCCTTAAGCTTAACAAACATTTGAACATTTTTTATAACTTCAAAACTAACTACCGGCCAGTATAACCTTAAGGTTAGGTATAGGTTACATAAGAAGTTTTTTCTCGCAGTAGCGCCCGAATCTCCAGTTCAGAACCGCCCAGTAAAAGTAACTGCGCCCATAAAGGCTGCAAAAGTCATGCAATCACCACAATTAAAGTGACAGGCGAAAATAATTTTGACTACATAGTACAGCCAGGTCATTATCTTACGCTCAATCTCCATTACAAAACATAAATACAAGTTTCACATTTATTGAAATGCAATATGTTGATCTAAAGATCTTTACATCCACTACGCCAATTTGTTTACAAACCATAAAGAGTAAAGCTATTTCTTATTGGCCGCGCGAACGCTACTCCTGACTGGCTGTGGCGTCGTTGGCCACGTCTGCACATGAAACACCAGTCGCGGACTCATAAACTGCACTTCAGCCATGACTTACATTGTTTCAGTAACTATTGTCCATAACATATCATATCGTTTTTATTTGTCCTTCAGGTCATACAGTTTTACATTAAAGCACATAATGCTACAGGACAAGTTAATAATAATTTAACACATTTGTCCAAATCAAAAGTTAAAAAGCTTTGTATAGCTTATGGGACTTATCTACGGGGTCATCAGTCCCTAAACTTACAAACTACTTATGAACTACTTACGAACTAGGACGGCACAAATATCCATGCCCGAGGGGGGATTCGGACCCCCGACCGTAGTGGCCGTGCTGACCGTGACTTGCGCGCCGCAGTCCCCTCGGCCACCCTGGTCGGCCACATTTGTTACATTTGTCCTTTGTACAGTGAAGCAACATAGTGTAGGCTATAGGACAAGTCAATAAGAATAAAATGATACAATAGGGAATGGTCTTGGTGGTAGTAATTCCACCTGGCAGAAAAACAAATGCAAAATAAGAACTACAAATAGAGAATATCAGTAAATTATAATTTACATTAGCACAAGGCAGTTCATAGGATTTCCAAAGTTATTATTTATATTAGTACTGGTAAAAGGTAATCTTCAGGATTAGCAATATGATCATACCATAATCAAATAGTTGAACTTCCAATATAGTACAGGAGTTTAAGTGCTACATATATTACCAAGTTTTGATTCAGAGTACACTTCATACATAAATAAGTGATAACATGCAATACGTACAGCTAAAACGTCAGTTCACAGAGAGAACTTATAATTTTGTTTGCTGAATATAATTGAAGCAGTGGTTTAGTAGTAATTTCTTCAAAGTGGTAAAATTTTACGACCCTTCTCGCTGGGCTCCTGTGCTTATGCTGGCAACAGACGAACAGTGAAGTGTAGAATTGCGTTAATAGTTTTCACGAGCTAAAGAGTAAATGTTATTGCTGCTCGCAGCAAAATTAATACTGTACCTGCTCTATGGTTGACTGGTACTTCTATGTACCCTTGTCCGTTAAGAAAAAAATAATTTTCATTTTAATTGAAGTTGTCACGAAAAAAACATTTGTTGCTCATCCGAGTTGCCGTGATTACCATTGGTGCCAACATAACCACTACAGCTCGGCGAGAAGCGCGTACAATTTAACCCTTCAAAGTTCTTAATACCGTTGGACTGTTTGATAGTTTTTAGGTAGGTGTTTATAAATTTTGATGTCTATAAGTATTAACCCATTAGCATATAATTTTTGGCTGTGATGTGTTATCTGGAAGTGGATTTTATTTCTCGTGTCGTGTGTGGCCCTCTGCATTTATGTCAAGGCATTCCAAGAGGGCCGGCCGCGGTGGCCGAGGGGACTAAGGCGCTTTTTTACTGAAACTCACAACCTACCGCGGACTTCAATGTGAGAATCTTATAGTTGTTTCCACAACGAAATCCTGCAGAAAATCCAAAGAAATTCTGGTCACATGTCAAGTACACTACCGGCAAAACACAAACAATATCTTCACTACACGATAGCGATGATAATACTACCGATGACAGTACTGCTGAGGCAGAATTACTAAACACAACTTTCCGAAATTCGTTCACCAAAGAAGACGAAGTGAACACTCCAGTATTCAATCCAAGAACAGCTGCCAGCATGCGAAACTTAGATGTAGATGTTCCTGGAGTAGTAAAACAACTTAAACAAAAATAAATCTTCCGGGCCAGATTGTATACCAACTAGATTCCTCTCAGAGTATGCTGATGCAATTGCTCCGTACTTAGCTATAATTTACAACCGATCACTCAGCGAAAGATCCGTACCCAAAGACTGAAAAGTTAATCTAATATTCAAGAAAGGCAGTAGGAGTGATCCCCAAAATTACAGGCCAATCTCATTGACGTCGATTTGCAGTAGGATTTTGGAACATATACTTTGTTCGAACATTCTAAACTACCTCGAAGAGAACGACCTATTAACCAATAGTCAGTACGGATTCAGAAAGTATCGCTCTTGCGAAACACAGCTTGCCCTTTATTCACATGAAGTGTTAAGTGCCATCGACAAGGGATCTCAAATCGATTCCATATTTCTGAATTTCCGGAAGGCTTTTGACACTGTACCCCACAAGCGGCTTCTAATGAAATTGCGTGCTTATGGAATATCTCCCCAATTGTGCGATTGGATTCACGATTTCCTATCAGAAAGGACACAGTTCGTTGTAATTGACGGTAAGTCATCGAGTAAAACAGAAGTGATATCTGGCGTTCCACAGGGAAGCGTTATAGGTCCCCTACTCTTCCTCGTGTTTATAAACGATTTAGGAGATAATCTGAATAGCTCCCTTAGACTGTTCGCGGATGATGCTGTCGTTTATCGGTTAGTGAAGTCAACAGAGGATCAAAAGCAACTGCAAAGCGACTTAGACAAAATTTCTACTTGGTGCGAAAATTGGCAATTGACACTAAATAAAGAAAAGTGTGAAGTAATACACATGACCACTAAAAGAAATCCGCTGAACTTCAATTACGCGATAAATCAGTCAAACCTTAAGGTCGTAGAATCTACCAAATACAATTACGAACAACTTAAACTGGAGAGAACACATAGCAAATATTGCGAGGAAGGCGAACCAAAGGTTCCGTTTCATTGGCAGAACGCTTCGAAGATGCACCAGCTCCACCAAAGAGACTGCCTACATCACACTTGTGCGTCCTCTCCTGGAGTACTGTTGCCCATTGTGGGACCCTCACCAGGTGGGACTGACGGAAGATATTGAGAAGGTTCAGAGAAGGGCAGCTCGTTTTGTTCTATCACGTTACGGGGGGGGGGGAAGAGTCACGAAAATGTTGCACGAATTGGGGTGGAAATCATTAAAAGAAAGACGTTATTCATTGCGGCGTGATCTGTTTGCGAAGTTTCAATCACCGACTTTTACTTCTGAATGTGAAAGTATTTTGCTAGCACCCACCTACTTAGGGAGACATGACCATCCCAATAAAGTAAGAGAAATCAGATCGAAAACGGAACGATTTAGGTGTTCTTTCTTCCCGCGCGCTATTAGAGAATGGAACGGTAGAGAAAAGTTATGAAAGTGGTTAATAAACCCTCTGCCAGGCACTTAAATGTGATTTGCAGAGTATCTATGTAGATGTAGATGTCACGGTCTGCACGGCCAGTGCGGTCGGGGGTTCGAATCCCCCCTCGGGCATGGATATTTGTGCCGTCCTTAGGTTTAGCTAGTTCATAAGTAGTTTGTAAGTTTAGGGACTGATGACCCCGCAGTTAAGTCCCATAAGCTATACAAACATTTGAACATTTGATTCCAAGAGTTGTACCGTAAAACAAGCCACTTCCAGTATATAGAGACATGGAAGTCAGACGATTTTAAACATGACTTGCAAAAAATTGCAGCAACAGTATACTAAATTCACAATAATTGTAGAAACAGCCCAACATGTTGCACTTTTTGGAGACTTGATCTATTTTGTGTTAATGCTTCAGTTACTCGTAAGCACTAAGAGAGGGCTCCAATCTATGGCGTATGCGCCTCGCCGCAGCCCCACAACGGACAGACGCTCATTTTCTGTAAAATTTGACTTACTAGCTTCTGGTTAGTATATTTTCCAATTTTATTTATCTTTTGGACTTGAGCCTGACTTAAGTTCTCGTCTCATGTGAGTACGTATTTCTACACTACTGGCCTGAGAACTGCTACACCAAGAAGAAATGCAGATGATAAACGGGTATTCATTGGACAAATATATCATACTAGAACTGACATTACATTTTCACGCAATTTGAGTGAATGCATAGATCCTGAGAAATCAGTACCCAGAACAACCACCTCTGGCCGTAATAACGGCCTCGATACACCTGCGCATTGAGTCAAACAGAGCTTGGATGGCGTGTACAGGTACAGATGCCCATGCAGCTTCAACACGATACCACAGTTCATCAAGAGTAGTGACTAGCGTATTGTGACGAACCAGTTGCTCGGCCACCATTGATCAGACGTTTTCAGTTGGTGAGAGATCTGGAGAATGTGCTAGCCAGGGAAGCAGTTAAACATTTTTCGTATCCAGAAAGGCCCGGCAAAACCTGCAACATGCAGTCGCGCATTATCCTGCTGAAATGTAGGGTTTCGCAGGAATGGTAGAGCCACTGGTTGTAACACATCTGAAATATAACGGCCACTGTTCAAAGTGCCGTCGATGCGAACAGGAGGTGACCGAGACGTGTAACCAATGGCACCCCCCACCATCACGCCAGGTGATACGCCAGTATGGCGATGACGAATACACGCTTCCAATGTGCGTTCGTCGCGATGTCGCCAAACACGAATGAGCCGATCATGATGCAGTGAACAGAACCTGGATTCATCCGAAGAAAATGACGTTTTGCCATTCGTGAACCCAGGCGCTCCTGTCTGTGATGTAGCGTCAAGGGTAACCACAGCCACGGTCTCCGAGCTGATACTCGATGCTGCTGCAAACGTCGTCGAACTGTTCGTGCAGATGGTTGTTGTCTTGAAAACGTCCCCATCTGTTACCTCAGGGATCGAGACGTGGCTGCACGATCCGTTACAGCCATGCGGATAAGATGCCTGTCATCTCGACTGCTAGTGATACGTTGGGATCCAGCACGGCGTTCCGTATTGCCCTCCTGAACCCACCGATTCCATATTCTGCTAACAGTCATTGGATCGCGACCAACGCGAGCGGCAATGTCGCGATACGATAAACCGCAGTCGCGATAGGTTACAATCCGACCTTTATCAAAGTCTGAAACGTAATGGTACGCATTTCTCCTCCTTAGACGAGGCGTCACAAGAACGTTTCACAAAACAACGCCGGTCAACTGCTGTTTGTGGATGAGAAATTGGTTGGAAACTTTGCTCATGTCAGCACGTTGTAGGTGTCGCCACCGGCGCCAACCTTGTGTGAATGCTCTGAAAAGCTAATCATTTGTATATCTCAGCACTTCTTCCTGTCGGTTAAATTTTACTTCTGTAGCACGTCATCTTCGTGGTGTAGCAATTTTAATGGCCAGGAGTGTACATATGGCTTTGTATATTAAATTATTTGTATAAAGTGTTTATACCAATCTCTGTTAATGTATTCAATAATTTATTTCTAGGTAATATTTTAATCTTCTGATAAATTGAACACAGTTTACCTTGAGAATCATTTTCACCACAGACAGGATGCATTTCACAATGCACCTTGTCTGTGGACAGTCCTTTCGCACACAGAAAAAAAAAGAAAGAACAAAAAACCTCACGATGTTCTTGTGCTGTACACTCATGCAACACATGTGCCCTGATGCACTAACAGCCTCAGACTGACTGAGTGCCTGCAAGATGTCGTACGACAAGTGTACATATACTGCCACCTCCTGGTGAAACTTGCGTGTCAAGTGGCAAATGGTGTACGGCACACACATGTTTGCGACTTATTTATTTACTTACCCTCGAATTATTCGTATTGCTTGTTTTTGAAGTTTGGAAATTGCAAGGGATTCAGATCTACAGAATATCAAGTCGTAGCTCAATATAGACTCAAACAGAACATGGTATATCATCTTCAAAGAAGTCATAATCATCATCATTAGAGACTGATTATGCCTTTCAGCGTTCAGTCTGGAGCATAGTACCTCTAATAAAATTCCTCCATGATCCCCTATTCAATGCTAACATTAATGCCTCGCCTGATGTTATGCCTTTTACTTCAAAATCATTCTGCACCGAATCTAAGTACTTTCTTCTTGGTCTACCTCGACTCCTCTTACCCTCCGCTGCCGAGCTCATGAGTCTCTTAGGTAACCTTGCTTCTCCCATGCGTGTAACATGACACCACCATCTCAGTCTGTTCGCTGTAACTGCTTCATCCGTGGTGTTCATTCCCAGTTTTTCTTTGATTTCCTCATTATGGACACCCTCCTGCCATTGTTCCCATCTATTAGTACCTGCAATCATTCTTGCTACTGTCATAGCTGTAACATCTACCTTGTGAATAAGGTAACCTGTATCCACCCAACTTTCACTCCCATACAACAAAATTGGTCGCAAAATAGAGCGGTGCACTGCTAACTTAGTCTTGGTACTGACTTCCTTCTTGCAGAAGAGAGTAGATGTTAGCTGAGCACTCACTGCATTAGCTTTGCTGCACCTCGATTCCAGTTCTTTCACTATGTTGCCATCCTGTGGGAAAACGCATCCCAGGTACTTGAAACTGTATCTGTTCTAACTTTGTTCCTCCTATTTGACACTCAATCTGTTAAATCTCTTTCCCACAGACATTACTTTCGTTTTGGAGATGCTGATCTTGATATCATAATCCTTGCACCTCTGATCGAGCACTGAAATATTAGTTTGCATCCTTTCAATCGAATCGGCCATTACAACTAAGTCATCCGCATATGCGAGGCTGCTTATTTTGTTTTCACCTATTTTAATCCCGCTCTGCCAGTCCACTGTTTTCAGCATATGGTCCATGAATAGTATGAACAACAGTGGTGACAGGTTACAGCCTTGTCTTACCCCTGAAACTACCCTGAACCATGAGCTTAATTTGTCATCTACTCTAACTGCTGCCTGACAGTCTACGTAAAGCCCTTTAATTGCCTGCATAAGTTTGCCTCCTATACCATAATCTTGAAGAACTGACAGTAGCTTCCTCCTAGGTACACGGTCATAAGCCTTTTCCAGATCTATGAAACATAGATACAATTCCCTGTTCCACTAATAGCACTTTTCCATTCCCTGCCGTAAGCTAAAGATCTGGTCCTGACAGCCTCTAAGAGGCCTAAACCCACACTGATTTTCATCTAACTTGTCCTCAATTAATACTCGCACTCCCCTTTCAACAATACCTGAGAATATTTTTCCCTTGACGCTAATTAATGAGATACCACTATAGTTGTTGCAATCTTTTCTGTTTCCACTTCAAAGAAGTGATATTAATAAATGTTGTGTTGAATTTCTTGCCGCTTTTGGTAGGTCCAAGAAATATGGTGTCCTCTCTGTTAGTAATGGTATCCAGCCCAATGGATATAACTGCATTGTAGGGGGAAAGGTTTATGATATAGTAATGCCATTATACACTGGTTTTAAATCTAGAATAAATTATGCTATTTGTTTCAGGAATCAGAACATCCACAGGGAATCACAGCAAGTCAAGAAGGTGTTCTTGCTCTGCAGGCAAACGTCACCCCAGTGGATGTTGCTGTCTACTATGAAACTTTGTGCCCGGATTCCAAAAACTTTATCATTGAGCAACTGCTTCCAGCTTACTTACGAGGACCTCGGCTGATCAACTTTACTCTGATTCCTTATGGTAAAGCTGAGGTGAGTCACACACACACATATATATGCCAGCAGTTTGTATAGGAGAAATGAAATGCAAGAGCCAATGGAACTGAGTCAAGGGTGTTACTAGCCAACAGGCTGGGGGGGGGAGGGGGGCATGATGAGAAAGAGAATGAGGACAATAAAAAAGTAATTGTACAGTGAATTAAGTATGAAAATTATTTAATCACAAGACTCATTATAAACAATTAAAATAAACTAGCTAAATTCCCGCTGCTTCGCACGCAGAGACTAAACGATTTGCATTGGTTGTTTCTACTTCTAAATGTAAATTTTCATAGATTAATTTTAAATATGCTTACCTAATCAAGTATTTTTATACAACTTGCCACTCCCTATTGCACCATTGTTGGCAGAATTCAAAACATCCAGAAACGCATTTTTTAAAATTATAACCATGGTTCCGAACCAAAATTTTCACATTTCTAGCATCAAAACAGTCTTAGTAGCACCCATAAAAGATTTATCCCTCATTTTACCCGCTTAATGGTTGAATGTCCAAAAATATCAAAACACGTGTTTTTAAAATTCCAATCAGAAATCTATATCGGAAGTTTTGTATTTCTTCTTCAAAATTGCCTGAATAGCAACGTATTTTCAAAAAACCGTTCATCCCCTATTTCACCCCCTTAGGGATGGGAATATCGATAAATCGCTGATGCTTACAGTGTAAGATAAACAATATCTAAAACGTCAAGTTTCTATCGTCTATAGATTCACTTTTTAGCACAGTTTTCTGACTTTTAGAAACGGAACGAGAACGCGTAATTTCTTTCTTACGCTTTGGCATCTTTCTAGGTAGTTTTACTTTTTAAACCGCAGTAATATGCATTTATTTCTCTTTATTCGTATGCTTGCTGCAGAAAAAAATGAAGAATCTGCATCACATTTCGCTGTATATAACCTCTTTGCTATTATAGTGTCAAAAGTCATCGCTGGTCTTCAGTGCGAATTTTATATAAGCGGCCGACTTTCAGCTGCTGTATCACCCACCCTCTAATAGCTGTCGACACGGAACTGCTAATCCAGTTGTCAGTATTTTGATCCTAAGCACTACAGCTGTCTTCCACTGTTGATCATTGGTTTCAAGGAGGTTGTATTGCAAGTGTAGTTAATGCTCAGTTACTGTATGTCTGTGTTTGCCAGAGTATTATCTTTGAGCGTCTGCTGATCGTCGTATTGCTCCACATTTTACGGAGCTTTGTTGGCCACACTCACCCACCGCCACACACCGCGACCAAAACACCATAGTGCACACCGACAACCTAAAGGATACTCTCATGAATAACCGCCGTTGGTCTGCAGTGAATAAGTATATATATGGACACACGTCCCACGCTCCATTTTTATACATTTATATTGATTACACCCTTGGCGATAAAATTTTACTTCGTGCCACTATGAGTTTTGTTTGTAAAGTTGTTAGGGTTGGAATGTATGCTCACAATGTAAGCGATACGCAACTTATAGAAATGTTACACTCCTACCCACTAAACAGTTTCCACCCCCTACCCCATCCTAGACCTTACAATTACGATTTTCTGCCCCTCCACTTTTTGCCTCCTCTCCCTTCACTTCATAACAAAGCAGTATTTCACACTTCCACTTGCATCTCAGTAAGACAATATGGAAATTTTGACTTCTACAGTTGCAATGATGATTTACCTCCCCTCCCCACTCATGATTGGCATTGCATTCAAGCTATAATAGCCAGACACAGCAGTCAAGTATGGTGTGTGTTTGAATGGGTGTGTGCTCTCTTTTCGTGATGATACTTGTAGCTGAAAATTTAAAAGTTTTGTAAGTGTGAATGTAATTATCTTGTATAGTTCTGGTGGTGAAAGACTGAAGAGAATGCAACACCCAAGCCCAGAGTCAGGGCAGAATTATGGGGGCGTTGGATGTCGGAAATACGGCCCTGCCCGAAGCAGATAAAATGTCTGCTCTGCCCGGGAACTGAACCAACAACTGACAAAAGGCATAACTAATGAGAGTAGAATTCTTCCAGACACTAGTACAGCAAAACAGACTCAGTTACTTGAGAAAATAGCAGTTGTTTAAGAACCTCCTCCTCAAAAATGCCAATTAAAATTACAACTGCATACTTGTAGACTAATATGTGTACACACTGAGGCAACATGTTAGTGACATCTTTTGTTGTTTTAATTTTGGTTTGCACAAAGTTCCATTCATTCATCCCATTGACACATGGTAATATAACATGAGACTGACACAAAGTAGTTTTTCCTTTGTTTTGTCCATTATTTCACTACATTAACATTGATACTCTGAAAATCACGCTGCAGTGCCTGACAGAGGGTTCATCAAGACAGAAATCAAAATTTCGTAAGTAGGTGTCTCTTTAGCAAAAAATGTCAATGCTCCAATGATTCCCATTCCAACTCCTGCACAATTTCTGTATCTCTCTCTGTTCTGTTTCCTGTTAATACAAAATGAGCTTCAGTTCTTTGTACTCTTTTCATGTCCTCTGTCATTCCAGCCTGATAAGATTCCCACACTGTACACCACTCAGCAATGAGATGCAGTCCTTTAGTAATTCTGTTACATCTTCTAAGTGTTCTGCCAGTAAAACGCGGGCTTCGGTTTGCCCCCTCCACAACATTTTCTATATGTTTTTTCCAGTTTAATTCTGTCATAATTGTATTTCCTAGGTATTTCGTTGAACTTATGGCCTTCACATTTGATTGATTTATATTGTAGATGGAGTTTAGGGGATTTCTTTTAATACTTCACACTTTTCATTATTTAGGATGAACTACAAATTTTTTCATCATATAAATATCTTATCTAAAGCATTGTGCAGTTGCTTTAGATCTTCTGACTTTTCCAGACAATAAATGACAGCTTCATCCTGCAAGAAAGCTAAGAACTGCTCAAATTTTCTCCCAAACTGTTTATATAAATAAGGAATGTAGAGAACCAATAACACCTCCCTGGAGAAAGTCAGAATAACCTCTTTTTCAACCAATGCCTTTCCGTTACTAAATATGAACAATGTTGTCTAAGGCAGAAAATACCCAATCCAATCACGCATCTTAGATGATATTCCATAGGCACTCAATTTAAATAAAATAATGGAAAGTCCAGGTTGGAATTAACAATACAGTAATAGGACAGTTTACAACTCACCACAAAGATGTGACATCGAGAAGCGACAGGCACATGAGAAAGACACACACATACAACACTTTCAGATATCGGCCGTGGCCTTCTTCAGAACTCTCACACAATCACACAGGCACACATCACAACCGTCGTCTTCAGCTGCCACACTTCGAAGTGCAGCCGGAGATGACGGTTGTGTTGTGTGCCTGTGTGATTGTGTGAGAGTTCTGAAGAAGGCCACGGCCGATATCTGAAAGTGTTGTATGTGTGTGTCTTTCTCATGTGCCTGTCGCTTCTCGATGTCACATCTTTGTGGTGAGTTGTAAACTGTCCTATTACTGTATTATCAATTTAAATAAAAGATGTTCATGAGATACCATTTCTTGAAAACTAGAAATGTGGAATCAATTTGGATCCATTGTTTAAAGCATTCAGCGCTTGAAGGAAGTAAAGATCTAATTGTGTTTAAGAAGAATATTTTCTAAATCTGCGTTAACCATGGCTCAATAGAGTGTTCTGTTCAGGGTAATGGACAACGTTTGAACTCAGTAAATGTTCCAAAAGTCAGTTGCGAATAAGCCAATAAAGGAGATGGGTTCCTTGGTTTGTATGAGATAGTCCATGTCTGGTTTCGACTTAATGACTATTTCTGTACCTCAGTGCTGGGTGAAGGTATCAGGGCTAAAATATAGGGAGTGAAGAGTTATATTCAACCTACACAAAAACCAGACAGCGGTTATTAGAGTCGAAGGGCAAGAAACGGACGCAGAGTTTGGGAAGGAAGTAAGAGAGGGTTGTAGCCTTTCCCCAATGTTGTTCAATCTGTACATTGAGCAGGCAGTGAAGGAATGGAAGGAGAAATTTGGAGATGGCATTAAAGTGCAAAGAGAAGAAATAAAAACATTGCGGTTTGCCGATGGCATAGTATTTCTGTCAGAGACCGCAAAAGATCTGGAAGAGCAGTTGAATTGGATGGACAGTGTCTTGAAAGGAAGATATAAGATGAGCATTAACAAGAGTAAAACGAAGGTAATGGAATATAATGTTAGAAAATCAGGCGATGCTGAAGGAATTAGATTAGGTAAAGAGACTACAGAAGTAGTAGATGAAATTTGTTATTTGGGTAGCAAGATAACTTCTGATGGCCGAAGTGAAGAAGATATAAAATACAGAATGGCTATGGGTAGAAAAGCGTTTCTGAGGAAGCGAAACCTGTTACCATCCAATATTAATTTAAATGTTAGGAAGTCCTTTCTGAAAGCATTTGTCTGGAGTGTGGCATTGTATGGGAGTGAAACGTGGATGATTAGGAATTCAGATAAAAAGATGATAGAAGCTCTTGAAATGTGGTGCTACAGACTAATGATGAAAATTAGATGGGTAGATCACGTAACTAATGAGGAGGTGCTTAACCGAATCGGGGAGAAAAGGAGTTTCTGGCATACCATGACTAAGAGAAGGGTAGATTGGTTGGACACATTCTGAGACATCAAGGAATTGTCAGCATTAGAAGGAAGCGTGTGGGGTAAAAATCGTAGAGGGAAACCGAGGGACGAATACAGGAAGCAGATTCAAAAGGATGTAGGTTGCCGAACAAATTGTCAGATGAAGAGACTTGCACAGGACAGGGTAGCGTGCAGAGCTGCATCAAACCAGTCTGCTGACTGAAGATCACTACTTCTACTACTACTACCACAGTGATGGGCGACTACAGGACCAAGAATTATCAGTTTTTGTCAGGCTTTCATTGTTCTCCACTCATTTACTGTTGTATAGACGTTTGCAGGCGTATATAATTTCCATGATTAGTATGTAAAGAAAACCTCAGTTGTTTGCAGCTTAAATAAGTTTGCTCAATCTTGACATGTCTGCTTTACAGGCTTAGATTCAATTACCCTTTTTGAGGATGAGGCAACTGTAGTTATTTGCTCGATTGTAGCACAACAATGTTTACTGTTTACTGTATGCAGACTTGGTTCACACCATGGGGCGTCGCATTTTTCTGCCAGCACGGACCAGCCGAGTGCGAGGGAAACAAGATCCACGCGTGTGCAGCTGCGACAGTCCAGGACCGGGAGCAGCGGCTGAGGCTTGTGGAGTGCATGATCAGGAACGACACCGTCCCAGAGGCAGCTGGCCGAGGCGTGAGTAAGCCCTGACCTGCTGGAGGCGGTTGTCACACACAACAGACAGCCGGAAGGCTCTTTCTGATTTGTATAAGTACAGCATATTTCTGCAGATAAGACGACCTTCATATAAGACGAGGAACAAATTTTCATCAAAATTTTACAGTTTAAGCATATGTGTTGTTGTTGTGGTCATCAGTCCGGAGACTGGTTTGATGCAGCTCTACACAATACCCTATCCTGAGCAAGCCTCTTCATCTCCACATAAGAATGGCAACCTACATCTGTCTGAATCTGCTTACTGTATCCATCTCTTGGTCTTCCTCTGCGGGTTTTACCCCCACACACTTCCCTCCAACGCTAAATTCACAATTCCTTGATGTCTAAGAATGTGTCCTACCAATCTATCCCTTCTTTTAGTCAAGGTATGCCAGAAATTTCTTTTCTCTGTTCAGTACCTCCTCATTAGTTACGCGATCCACCCACCTAATCTTCAGCATTCTTCTGTAGCACCACATTTCAAAAGCCTCAATCCTCTTCCTGTCCGCACTGTTTATCGCCCATGTCTCACTCCCGTACAAGGCAACACTCCATACAAATACCTTCAGAACGGACTTTCTTAGGCTAAAATCAATATTCGATGTTAACAAATTTCTCTTTTTCAAGAACGCTTTTCTAGCCATTGCCATTCTGCATTTTATATCCTCTGTACTGCGACCATCATTTGTTATTTTACTGCCCAAGTAACAAAACTCATCTACCTTCTTTATTGCTTCGTTACACAATCTAATTCCTTGAGCATCACCTGATTTTCTTACACTGCACTCCATTACCCTAGTTTTGCTGTTGTTAATCTTCATCTTATATGCACCTTTCAGCACACTGTCCATTCCGTTCAATTGCTCTTCCAGGTCCTTTGCTGTATCTGACAGAATTACTATGTCGTCGGCAAATCGCAATGTTTTTAATTCTTCCCCCTGAACTTTAATTCCTTCAGCAAATTTCTCCTTGCTTTCCTTCATAGCTTGCTCAATGTGCAAATTGAATAACATTGTAGAAAGGCTACAACCCTGTCTCACTTCCTTTCCAACCACTGCATACATCTGGCCTATAACCCGACCCTCAAGTTACCGTATTTACCCAAATGCATGTCGCACTTTTTTCCTAGTTTTCGGGATCTAAAAATACGCCTGCAACTTAGATTCGTAGCCAAATATTCAAGAAGTTCCGAAAAATGCCGTTAGAAGCCACCATAAGCAGTTTTCGTGATTGGTACACCTGGATTTCACCCTTTGTTACAGTGTTTCCGGTTTGCTTTTGAACTTCCATGTGTTTAGTGCTACCTTGTATCCGATAGTGGAAAAAAAAGGAAGGGAAAAAAACCCTTATTTCGCCGAGACGACATTTAATTGCAAATATTACGCGGGTGAAACACACAGTACAGAGGACAGAAGATAAAGGATTTCGAAGGAAGCCGCGATTGTTGCGTGTAGCTCCGAAATATTTTAACCCTTCCACTGCTCCGTACGTAAATATACTCTAATCGCTTCAGTGTGACTCTGGATATATTGAGAAATTATTTTTGACAAGCGACATTGTAAAGTCAATCTGAATTGCAAATAATTAATTCTATTCCTGCTTTATTGTATATAGGTCATCTTATATACCGTTGTCCATTCAGTAAACTAATAGAGCTCGAATAGCCAATATTTTCTTAAAAAATTACGTAAATCTTTCCTCCGCGGTGTAAATTTCATCGAGGTAATATCGTAGATGTGCTGCATACCGCGGCTACAGCGAGGCTTCAACCTCCAAACGATATATATCGAATCGATACGTTTCGAAACGATATGTATGGAATAAGCAAATGTTTCTGAACCGGAGATTCGCGCTCTACACGCCCTCACGTACTAAAATAAAAAGAAAATCTTGTTTGTACGTTCGATATATATCACATCAGGCCGAGCTACTTCGAGTGTAATCTTTCTTGTAAATTACCCAGAAAGGTGTACTCTTAGGTTCCTGCCTAACCACATCCTTTAAAATCATGGCATATTCATATAAATCAACATTCGCCTGTTTGATATGTATCGATTAGATACTTAACCGCTTCGATATATATCGTTTGGAGGTCGAAGCCGAACTAGGTAGCACATCTGAGAAATTGTCAGTTTCAGACCAAATTTCAATCTAATTTTTTTTCTTTTGTACGCTCGTATAAGAGGACCTCGGATTTTGGGGCCATTTTTTTTATGATTCAGCCATCGTCTTATCTGCGGAAATATTCGGTATGTATTTATTTCAGGGTGCGAAATTTCAATTGCCGCGGTGGAGTAGCCGAGCGGTCTAAAGCGTCTCGCTGCGGAGCGCGCGGTTGCTCGCCGTGGAGGTTCGAGTCCTTCCTGGGGCATGGGTGTGTGTTTGTCCTTAGGTTAGTTTACCTAGGTTTAAGTACTTTGTAAGCTAAGGACTGATGACCACGCAGTTTGGTCCGATAGATTTACAGAAAAAAAATTGAATTTGATTCCGAAGCCACCAGCTAGTCTAACAGCTTCGCAACAGCCCCCCCCCCCCCCCCGTAACTGTTCGAACAATATCTTCAACATAATACCATATGAAATTGTTTAGTAGAAAAATACATACTAGTATCATAGTTAGCAGTTTATTTTTGCGTAGCATTGTCTTTCTGCTGACAAGTACCTCTTATGAATGGCACCTTCGGGCCAAACTCAGAGGTCAGCTATTCACAGATACTATCAGCAAATCATACAGTGTATCTGTCTTCAACTAAGTCCTGTCTGCTGCTTTTAGTACTTAGTATTTGTTGCTTTTTCTACTTATATGTTTTTGGCACCATTTATGGTTCAATTATTGTGCATTAATCAGCTGGTGATGTGTAAAGGTGTTTTATACGATTAAATAAAGTATTTACCTTACAATTGACTATGAAACATAAATCCCTATACTTATAAGACGCATTTGTTGTCTGTCTGTTTCTTCTCTTATAACTCAAGATCCATATAGCCAAATATCGTGAAATTTGGTACACGTACACAAAACTACATGGGGAAGGTTCTTAAACAGGTTTTGTTCCATTTCTGGGAAAAACAAAAGGAAAATTTGAGAAAAAGTGAAAGTGCGTTTTCAATGTGTACGTGTAACTATATCTCCGCACTGATCTTGATGAAATTTTGCACAACTGACCTTCAAAACGAGAGGAAGGGCACTGTCTACATAAAATTTCGTTCAGTGCATGGTGGAGGGTAGTTATGGATTTCGCCAAAATCCACAGTTTTGCTCCGATCTTGATGAAATTTCGGGATAGCTGGTATAGACTTGCAGACACGATGCTTCTCTCGTGGACAGTTGTATGTGGCCTGCTACAGAGTGGGCAAAGACGAAAATCTTTTTGTACATACTACAAATGGAACTGCCAAAAGTGTTGTTTATCACATTGCTATAACGTAAATGTACGTTTTTATTACATGCAAATAAACGGTTTTGTACGCTTCTACAGAAAACATTGTTTTAAACCCGGGTAAAGCCGGGTAGATTAGGTTAGATTAGATGTACTTTTCGTTCCAGTATATCCGAATTGAGGGAATCCTCTTGGTTGTAGAACATGTCAGACTTTCAGCTAGTATGAAATACTCAAATGCGGGAATTACACAGCTTTCGACACTTCTACGAACAGCCACCCCCCCAAAAAAAAAAAAAAAAAAAAAAAAAAAAAAAAAAAAAAAAAAAAACCACACACGAATCATATGAGATCTAACTCCACTCCAACTCAAGACAGAAGAGGAAGAGACAGCTTATACACAGCTCTGCACATGCGCGTGAACCTGCAGTTGCTTGAAAAACCTAAAATTTATAGAGAAGGTACAGCCATGATGTCAAGACAAAATTGGCGGACATTACAAAATTAATAATGTTGTTATAACTACCTGTAAATCTGGGCTAGCCTAAATATACCATAATTACCACTTACCTCTTCAGGCTAGCTCCATTGCTTTCAGAAACTAAAATTTACGTGTAAGCCCATATAGCCAGTTGCAAATTTTCGGTTGGCATTGGCGAACACCCTGATTTATTTTACTGTTCAGCCTTGATTACAGAATCACTGTTTTCACAAGTAATGACTAGGGACATGTTAGGACATGTCCATCTAATAACTTTATTTTGTTTCTATTTTGTCTTGCTATTGCTACGAAGTGAAATTGGGCAACCTCAGTAATCTCACAGATAATTTTATATGTAGGGCAACCGGATCTAAAATATTGATTCATAATAACGGGAACATTCTAACATTTATAAATGTAAATGTCAAAATAACAGAAATTCTAAATTGGGAGTAACTGAATGAAAGGCTATTGATCCACATTAGCTGTATTTTATTTGGTTTTGTGGAGACCCACACCCATCGAGTTTTGCAACCAGTTAAAGTTGCATCATCAGGACTTCTAGGATGGCTAATGGGGATTATTGGTTAAGTCCATCCACTTGCTTTTTCCCTCAGCTCATCACAGATAAAACGACTTGATTATCCGGCTTGTGTAATATAAGGACAGAAGTTGCAATTTCTCGTGGTTATGGTGCATCATCTGAAGCCCACTATATCAATGGCAATCTGGCCTCCAATACTATCGTGTAAATGATATACCCAAACCAAATATCAAACAGGCTTCTTAATTACCTATATGAGACAAACTGGATGGTGAAGCCGACAAGCTGAGGGGATAAAGCAAGCAGATGGACCTTAAGAGTAATCCCTGTCAGTCATCCTAGAAACCCCCCATGGACCACAGAAAAATGCAGTAAGTGAAATTGTCAAAATGGAGTACAGATGACTAAGAAATGAAATTGACAGAAAGTGCAAAATAGCTAAGCAGGAATGGCTAGAAGACAAATGCAAGTCTACAGAAGAATGTTTAGCTAGGGGAACAATAGATACCACATAATGGAAAATAAAAGAGATCTTTGGAGATGATAAACGCAGCTGTATGAATATAAGAGCTCAGATGAAAAACCAGTTCTCGCCATGAAGGAAAAGCTGAAATGTGGAAAGAGTATATAGAGGGACTCTAATATACTGTAGAAATGGAAGAGAATGTAGATTAAGATGAAATAGGCAATACTATACTGATGAAGAAATTTGACAGAGCACTAAAAGACCTAAGTCAGAACAGGGCCCCTGGAGTAGATGACATACCCTCAGAGCTACTGAAGTCTCTGGGAGAACCAGCCATGGCAAAACTATTTCACCTGGTGCGTAAATTGTATGAGACAAGCAAAATACGCTCAGACTTTTAAAAAAATTTAATAATCTCCATTTCAAAGAAAGCAGGTGCTGGCAGGTGTGAAAATTACAGAATCATCAGTTTAATAAGTCATGGTTGCAAAATTCAAACACAAAATATTTACAGAAGGATGGAAAAGCTGATAGAAGCTGACCTTGTGGGAGATCAGTTAGTGTTCATGAGAAATGTAGGACCACGGGAGGCAATACTCACTTTACGACTTATCTTAGAAGATGGATTAAGCAAAGAAAAACCTACATTTCTAGCTTTTCTAGATTAGGAGAAAGCTTTTGACAATTTTGACTGAAATACACTCTTTCAAATTCTGAAGTCAGCAGGGCTTAAATTTTAAGAAAGGAAGGTTATTTAAAACTTGTACAAGAGCCAGATAGCAGAACACTTGTTCTAATTCCTAGCTATACATTCCTTTGAAGCTGTGTAGTCACCACTTCATCTTTTTATGCACTGTTACGCCCTGAGTGTGAGGTTGTATTTGTACTTTTGCTTGTTACAGTGCGCCAGTACTCTGAACGTTACGTGGGCGCCTGTGCTGCAGTGTTCTGAAGGGCCGGAAGGGGCGTGGCTGCTGAAGAGGTGTGGAGAGGCCACAGACGCACTGAAGCCGCGCTTGACGTTTGTGCCAACAGTCACACTGAATGGAGTACGTACTTTACAACTTATAAATTTAGTACAGTATTAATATAGTACAAATTGCTAGACACACATTTAGCTTTAAAGAACTGAAGGCCCACTTGGAACAGTTTCAGAGGGTTGGGAAAACAACTTTTCATTCTATTTTTAACTGAACTACTGTCTTACTACATGAATTGCACTCTTTCTTCCAAGCTTTCACAATATCAGACTTTCAAATTTCATCTGAATTTCTAGACTTATACATTGCTGAACTTTACTGATTTAAAGATCAACAGAGGAATCTTTTATTGGACACCATTCAGGTAAATTGTACTGAAGTTGCCAACAATACAACATAATGTCAAAATTATTTAATCTGTCATTGTCTGGGAACATCTCCCAAGCAGTCAATTCCCCTGTTTCCAGTAACAATGTTCTTAACCCCAGACCACCCAGAAGCATCCCGTTAGTCACCCAATGCCATCCCAGCCTGGAATGCCTTATCAAATTCCTCTGTCAGGGATATGAATTGCTCGGGTCATATCATGAAATTAGATCCCCCCTCCAAAGTGTCCTCCCAATACCACCCAGAGCCCTCCTAGCTTCTGCAATATCCTTGTAAAATCTTACAAAATCCCAAACATACTCTACCTACCAATAGTTCCAGCCGCTGTAACCAACGGCACTACAAAATCTGTCCCATTGCGACAGTGAAGATCGGAGTGAGAGTTTAAAATAGGGAAAGTTTAAATTTTAAAAACTCACAACCACCAACTGCAAACCATATTCCTAAACATGCAAAACACTGGAACTGTGATCGCTACTGTTTGACTCGTTTTCTAGGGGATGATATCACACGTTCGCAGCTTTCCTTCCCTGCATATGATTAACAAAAAAATTCATAATGTCAAGTTCATGAGAGAAAAGGGTGTACTAACTACTATTTTTGAAAACACGTAAAAGTTCACTTTATGTTGCTTATTTCACAATATTAGAACCCTGTGGATGATACGTCTGTTCGTCGACACATTTATCAAATAAAGTTATAGCTCGTGAGCCCCCAGACAAAATGAATATTTGTCGCAAATTGTTTTCACACCATGTGCCTGTCTCAAACACCGTTTATGTTCATGCCCATGCGACGACACGTGTTACATTAACAAAACACAGTCACTTTTAGTGCGATGCACACCTCGTTCCACCGGCTAAATATTCAGAACACACAGTAGCACTTGATACAACTTGGTGCAGTCTACGACGAGCAACCACACGTGGCGATTGCCACACCAAAAATCTAGTCTCCACCTCGAGAGCCACATGCCGACTGATGCAGAGCGATGCTGCCTAGCCAGCTACCCCACTTGCTCCCGCCTCCTCACTTCCTGCCCACGCGCACGCGCCAAAAGCTCAACTGTGAGGGTTTTTTCCCCTACGTCATCAACTTCCCCATGTGAGCTGTTCTAACCGACTTCCAACGTACAGCGCTCAGCCAATACATTTCTAAAACTTTACTTAAAATCAAAATAATTACACTACACATTAAACAAATATTTTCTTACGTTTTTATATTAGTATAAACATCCTTTGTACTGTTTATCATAATCGTGCAATTTCTTATACCACAGATAAGTGATTTAACTGAATACTTCAAGATAGAATACAAAAGATTAATTGAAAGTAAAATGGGAAATAGTTAATATATTTTTTGATAAACAAACATTGCCATGCTAGTTGTATAACTGTCTTGTATTCATTGGTAATTTATTACTTTTCATTGTCAATTAAACATATTACGCCAGATGTGACTATTTCAGCTAATGTATTGTTTATTTATCAACAGGCTATTTTGTAATGAGGGCCTTAAAGGTTCCTAACTGCATCGTATTACTTCAAACGCCAGTAGTATTAGAATATTTTATTTCATGCTGTGCACTGCACTGTGCCTGGCACTCGCCATTGTCCCTCTCTCCCCTCACCGGAAACGAACTGGAAAATCCTAAGCTGGAACAAGCCACCAACGTCGGCCTGCTCGCTGGCCTCCCGTCAGCTACAAGCACACAGCAAATCTCAACGTGGAGAATTTCTACCTATGACCTAACTATAAATGTTGTCACCCAACTGCGTACATACATTGGTACCATAATTAATAAGATTAAAATTGTGTAACATTTAGTGCATTGGCATGGTCTATGTTTGCAGTGAACTTCATACTGTATAATTATCAAATGCTATTAATTACCAATATTCCTATTGGGCGGTAATCTCACACCATGCACTCTACCACAACCACCTACTCAAGTCCCACCACAGGAGAAACCTTCACCGTTCAAGACAGGGCAACATACCAACTTACATGTGTACATTGCACTGCCTTTTATTTAGGTATGACCACCAAAATATCTACTGAACACATGAATAATCATAGACAGAATGTTTGCCTGGGGGACAATCATATCCTACGACAGAAAATGCCCTCCAACATGGCTCCAGGCATTTTGGCACATGTTACACCACACATCTCGTCTGGATACTCCCCCTCCACCTAGCATAGCACCAGTCCCACAGAGCTACAGAGATGGGAACTTGCCCTGCAACACATCCTCTCTTCCTGCCATCCTCCTGGACTAGACTCACTTTAGCCTCTCCCCCTCTGCTACCCTCAACTCACTTAAACATTATTCATTCTTCACGCCCTTTTCTTCCTTCCTTTCATTATGCCATGTGTGTCTATATCACTCTCTTCTTAATTTTACAATATTTTGGAAAGGACAGGTTGCTACTCACCACAGAGACGCCTGATGAGCTGCAGAAAGGCACACATAACAGAAAAATAAAAAAATAAAGCTTTAGGCTGTTAAGACTTTGTCTGCCATAGAGAATACACACACACAGACACACACACACTCAAACACTCACATTAACACAAACCCAACTGCCATCTCCGGCTGTTGCGGCTGGACACGGTGGTTGGGTTTGTGTTAATGTGAGTGTGTGTGTGTGTGTGTGTGTGTTCTCTATGGCAGACAAAGTCTTAACAGCCTAAAGCTTTATTTTTTATTTTTCTGTTATGTGTGCCTTTCTGCGGCTCATCAGGCGTCTCTGTGGTGAGTAGCAACCTGTCCTTTCCAAAGTATTCTTGAATCCTTCAAGCTATTTCCATTGCTTGATCTTCTTAATTTTAAAAATTTTCAACCTGCTCTCCTCCCCCCCCCCCATCAATATTATTTGGTTAACTTCCCTTTACTTCATGATGCATCCTCTTTGGTTTGCTACTGTCATGGCTCAGTACTCATCATTCAATATCTCTGACTTCCACATATCACCCTTTATATCACCCTTACCTCATTTATCAATACTTTTTTGCAATAGCGAATTTCACTTTCCATCACTGTATAAGGTATAGATGTTCTACCAAATGGTGCCATATGGAAGTCTGGGTCGGTCCTGGAGATGTGTTCGGATAGCCTAGTGGTTAAGGTGACCGCTCGCGAAAAGTGGGAAACCCAGGTTCGAGTCCTGGCCCGGCACAAATTGTCATATGTCACCATTTGGTAGAACATCTATATCTTATACAGTGACGCAAAGTGAAATTCGCTATTGCGAAAAAAAATATTGACAAATATATCAACACTGTAAATAGTCACCATACAGTAATTTTCCTTACCTCATTGTCTATGTAATCTTTCTGTTCTATTCCCCAATTTCCTCCCTCCACTCTGTACCTGACAAAGGAAGTAACTTCAAAAAGCTTGTGTGTCTATTATCATCTTTTTTGTGTGACTATTGGCAAAAGTGAGCTGAGGTAATTGTGTCACATCTGTTTGGAGGATTTCTGTCAGATTAATTGAAGAGGACAGCTCACGCAGTAAGGGGCGAGTTGAGGCAGATTCTTTAGGGCTGACTGTGGTAGTGTGCAGGGGAGTGGTGGACCAGCGTGCTTGGCTGCTAGCTGCAGTATCAGGGGGGAAGACGGGAGTAGAGAAGGGGGGAGGAAAATGACTCAGGAGGAGAGAGAAGATGGCGGAGGCTGAAGAGGGACAGAGCCAAGCGGGACTGGCGGGTGCTGAGGGAACACAGCAGGCAACTGTCAGAAAAGTGTCAACTGGTGCCTTGCAATTCACAGCCTGTCAGAAGAACATCTCTAGTAGTAGGCAGTTTGAGCCACCCAGTACATCTGCTTTGAAAAGTAAACTGGCCTCGGAGAGCTTTCCAATGTCATTCCTATAGTCGGCATCATGTACGAAGGCGACCCAGTTTTCATCTGTTCTGCGCACCCCCCTCCATTACTGCACTGGCAGCCAATAACGTTCATTCTGTAGGCACGTGACGTGGCTGGGCCTGAGTTGCGCAATGTTTCTCCTGCAGGCGCAACTGTTGGCGCTCGGCCATAGCTCCTCCTTTCCACACCTTCCCTATTGCTCCACCTGTATGCGTGGAAGCGCCTTCTTACATGACACCAACTATAATAATCATTAAGGTTGAGGTTTGATTAGATGGGTAGATCACGTGACTAATGAGGAGGTGCTTAGCCGAATTGGGGAGAAAAGGGGTTTCTGGCATATCCTGACTAAGAGAAGGGATAGATTGGTGGCACACATTCTGAGACATCAAGGAATTGTCAACTTAGCATTAGAAGGAAGCGTAGGGGGGTAAAAATCGTAGTGGGAGACCGAGTAACGAATGCAGTAAGCAGATTCAAAAGGATGTAGATTGCCGAACGTATTCTCAGATGAAGGGACCTGCACAGGACAGGGTAGCGTGGAGAGCTGCATCAAACCAGTCTGCGGACTGAAGACCACAACAACAAGGTTGAGGACAGCTTTGCCTTTTTTCTTAGTGGGGAGTGTCTGCAAGTTTGAAGCCTGACTTATATTGAATATTAACACTATCTGAAATATTAGTAAATAGCAAATGTTACTTTGTGATCGTGCTTTTATATTACCATTGAACAGTACACGATTATGTATGTATCCATCTCTTCCCCCCTCTTCCCCGCCACCCCCCCCCCAAAAAAAAAAGAAAGATACAAAAGAACCTTGCATAAATATGTCTGTGTTTTTACTACATTTTAACCGTTTCGGACCCTCTGGCTACAAATGTGTACATGACTTCTACGGTGTCTAAGATGGTTCAGAAGCGTTTTTTCTCCATGGAAAGAACATGTATATGACATCTGAATGCTCAATCATTTCATCATGCATAATGACTGCCACCTGCGGAAGATCACTACAGAATAAAAATATTAAGAGGCGGGTGTTGCACTGCGAACTTCAAAGAACACGGAAATTGAGGGTTACTTGTATTCCACTGTATAACTGAAAATAGAAGTTGTTATTTTGCGTTGTAGTTATTGAACTATCAGTTTATTTAGTACAACATTTGGCACTAAAAGATTAATTAATTTAGTCCATAAAAAAGCCTTGTTTTTCAGTATACACAGTGTTGTAGTATGAAAATGGGTGCATATAATTGCATAAATCTTGCTTCTAAAATCACTGAAAATTACAGCATTAAAAATAATTTCCATGATAGAGAAAAAAATCAGGTCTGAAAGGATTAAAATGTAATTTCTTTAAGAGCAATCTTATATGGTTTTTTTTTCTCTTCCAGAACATAGGTAACCAGACGGCCATACTTAATGGTTTATGGAGAGAAGTCTGTGCAGTTTACCCAGTAAGTATAATTCTTGAATTTAATTATGTTTATTATAAATCGTTTGTATGCTGTAGTGCGGCTCCATAGCACAGAGGTAGAGTGAAAGACTCCAAATCCAAAGGTCGCGGGTTCCATCCCCACCTGGTCCTAGGATTTTCATCTGTCACTTTCCACTTCTTCCACCTCTGGCAATGTTGCTGATGTGAAAAATACACCGAGTAGCGCCGTGGTTCGGAACCCACGTTAAACTGTAGGTCCCCCTATAACTGGCTGGGTAAGGCAGTTCGAAGGTCGGAGGAAGGCAACGGCATACCACCTCCAAACAGGACCGTGCCTAGTAAAGCACTGTGGTGTTCTAACCAATCTTCGGATTGTTGACTGCTTTACATTTTTAGTGTTTTTTAGAGAGAATTAATAATAATAAGTATATGAGGTTTTTTAGTAATATGGTTAACAAAATTGACACCATAAACAATGAATAGCATTCAGGAGATTAAACTAATGACATCTCATAATTTTTTCAAAGGACCTGCTCCTTGACATTTATCTATTGTAAGTGCAGACTGAAAATTTGTGTCATAGAATTTAAAATCATGATATCCTTGGACAGGAGACAGAAAGTGCAACAGCTGCTTAGTCTCTAAGAACATTGATAAAAAATGAAAAAAAAAAAGGACTGCTGAGCTGCTGACAGGTACATGTATAGAAGACACTCACAGTGACATAAGTAAATTTTTGGACACAGTATTCATCAGAAAAAGATTTATCAAACATTTACACACTCACAGACTACCATTTCGACGCTGCAGACAGAAAAGGCAGTCGTGAATTGTGCCTCAGTGACTCAAGCTGCTACCATTCCGTAGCAGAGAAGCGAGGCGACTGCAGCAGCTGATGGCTGCCGTTTGCAGGGATGAATCTGGTGCCGGGTTGTGATTGGAAGTATATGAGACGCAACAAGAGCAAAGGACGCAAAAAAAAAAAAAAAATGCATGTTTGCTTAAAAAGATTACTGAGTATTGGAGTCTCTTTAAAAAGTATTCTTAAATGAATGAAGTTTCCTAATTTCTGAAATATGTCTGCATCGGGATACGAAATATAAGAATGTAAGGCTCTTTTCTGACGAGGTGGAGGGATTTTGCATTCATATGAAACTTCCTAGCAGACTAGTACTCCTGGAAGAAAGGATATGGTGGAGACATGGCTTAGCCACAGACTAAGGGATGTTTCCAGAATGAAACATTCACTCTGCAGCGCAGTGTGCGCTGATACGAAACTTCCTGGCAGATTAAAATTGTGAGCTGGAATCGGGACTCGAACCTGTTGGGATAGCTCAGTGATAGAGCGCTTGCTCACGAAAGGCAAACGTCCCAGGTTCGAGTCCCGGTTCCGACACACAATTTTAATCTGGCAGGAAGTTTCATATCAGCGCACACTCCGCACTTGCACGGAGCTGTTTGCATAAGATGATTGCATTTACCTTGTAAAGTAGCATAGAGTGCAATTATTATTCAATTCACGTAATTTTCTGTCAGGACCTGTTTGCTTTTGTTGACTACTCTGTACATTTTGCATGTTTATTTTCATGTAGCACAATTTTGTCTACATTGCTTTCCATATTATACAGAACTTTTCGTTCATCTTACGCAAATTTAGCTATGAATAATTGTAATAGCCCGTATAACTTTAAATAGGCATTTCATTCGCACATTACTTTTTAACAGAGAATGTACCGTACCTCTTAAAGTGGTTGAGTATCCAACATTCAATCAAATATTTGACCTTGGAAACAGTGATGTTTCAATTTATGTATTTTACACGTTGACTAAGTGCTATGTTTCACTTATTATTTTATCACCAGTTTTTAAATAAGGTAAGCTGACCAACTTATAACGTGTAATATGACCAGATGGTGGTGGCGCAGTCTCAGAAGCCAGTCGTCTTTAAATAAAATAAGTATTTTCACTTTTGAAAAATATTTGATCATTTTTGAAGTACATCACCACCTGTTAAGTGTCTATATTCAGTTCTCTCTTTCTGGGGGAACCCTGGAGGACGCATACCCCTAAACGCTTTCGTTCACAAAGTAACTTTTTTACGATATTGAGAACTTGTAAGAAAGCCAAAGATTTATTTCATGGACTTTTTTGCGTGTTGGTAATTGCAATATGAATGAAACTATTGCAGTTTTTGGCGGGAAAAGCGATGTCATTGACTGTTTCAAGCATTTTGAAGTGGCAGAAACCGTTCTCAAGAACTACATCGCTGGCAGCAATTTCGACAGGCATGTAGTGCCCTAGTCCAGTAGTACGCGATGGTAGTGCTAAATGGATATACGTGCGCTCAAAAACTGAGCTACCGATAGATTTCTCTATGGTCTCACTAACATTATCCTTTGCAATTATTGCAATGTTTGTTTTATTGTTGTTTATTCGTTTGCGTTTGATATTCCGTTCTTGTCGGTTGTGCGAAGTTTTACAGTTTGTCCTGTCATTTGTTGTTACTAGTAAGTTTAGTTGGAGGTGAGAGATAAGCAGAAAAATAAAGTATTTTACTTGTAAAGTAAGAAGGCGTGAAGACAACAGCACCCATGAGCTCAAGTCAGTTTGGAAACTGCTGTAATGCAGGTACACTGTAGTTTATTAGTCAAATTTTCAGCTGTATTAAAAATTGATTCATTTGAATCACGGGACACCACCCATCTTCTTTACCATTTCGGTAGCAAAACAAGGCTAAAAAGTTTTTTATAGTGTAGTTTTTTATTGTTGTTGATAGGTGTGGATGGTTTTTAATGTATTGTGTCTTTTAAGTGGTGTTATATAGGTCAAATATGTGTTCGGTAATATTTCCTTGTATTGTTTTGTATGTCGACGGATTGATTGGAACCACCTGTTTCATTTGAGGTGTATTATAGGTGAACTGAACTGTATGATACCATTTTCTTTTATTATTCGGTGACTGATGGGAACTGCATGCTCCATTTGAAGTGTTCGATATCACATTATCTTATATGTTTGGGTGTTTTTTGGTGTCGCCTGCTTTACGTGAGCTGTAGTAAAGTCAATTGAAGAGTCCAATACCAGTGAGATTGCAGTCATGTGATTATGAAGTGTGCTTCTGTGAACGGTCTTTATTCTGAAGACGGCCTTGGCCGATAGCCATCTTAAGTGTTGGTGTGTGTGTTGTTTTTATGTGCTTGTTGCAAGTCATCATTACGTCTTTGTGGTGAATTGTAAACTGTTCTTATTATGTTGTATGAGTGATCTTTTTATGATGAAAGCTGTGGCTGATAATTCTAGATGTGTGAATGTGATGATTTTTTTCTACATGTATGTCTGTGGCTCAGCAATTGTCTTTATGGTATTTTGTAACCTATCCTCATTATTATTGTCAACCCAATCTGAACTTTCCTTTATTGGATATAATTTTAGATTTTCCCCCCAAAAACTTCAACATCTTGTGCTATTGAGATCTTCAACGATCATACACAAAAGGTTGTTTCTTGATTTTCATATTTTCAAACCATCAACAGATTTTTATTACATAACTACTTTATTCAGTTTCCAAATTTCAAAAGTAAGTGAAATAAAAGCAACTCAAAATCCTGGCTCACATTCTCACTTGACGCCATTGTTTAATTTCAATGCCCCAATGCATTCACTGTAAATCCTTTCCTTCCCAATCCTTCTTCCTTCCCCTCCTTCATCAATAATTTGCAAAAGGATGTAATAATTTAAAACTGATAAAAGTTGAACCACTGTTTTATTGATTCCCTAACACTGTCAAATTTTTTATTTTTGTTAAAAATAATGTGCTTGTTGTAGGAACCTAAGCCAGCTGAGTGCACAGATGGCAGCCAGAATTCTGATGCAGCGAGGTGAGTAAGAAAAGAAGCAACAGGCTGCAGTTCCCAAGCACACGACACTGTGTCGAGAAGGAGACTCATCTGTGTAGTGGGCAGTAAGTTATGCGGTGCAACTGATTTGTGAAATTGTGGCACGAAGCATTGTGCTGATGGAGAAAGTATAAAGATTTGTAATGCATAAAACTGGAACCAGTTTGTGGAGGTGGTGCAAAAATGTATTTCATAATAAAATAATATTTATATTATTTTCTGTGACAAAATTTTCATTCTCAGTTAGTGCAAATTTTTTATGGAGATATGTTAATATGTTGCTAAAATCCAATAATGGTTTTGAAATTTGAAACTGTTGTTGTTGTGGTCTTCACTTCGCAGACTGGTCTGATGCAGCTCTCCACGCTACCCTGTCCTGTGCAAGTCTCTTCATCTGAGAATATGTTCGGCAACCAACAACCTTTTGAATCTGCTTACTGTATTCGTCCCTCGGTCTCCCTCTACGATTTTTACCCCACACACTTCCTTCTAATGCTAAGTTGACAATTCCATGATGTCTCAGAATGTGTCAAACCAATCTCTCCCTTATCTTAGTCAGGATATGCCAGAAACTCCTTTTCTTCCCAATTCTGTTAAGCACCTCCTCATTTGTTACGTGATCTACCCATCTAATTTTCAACATTCGTCTGTAGCACCACATTTCAAAAGCTTCTAACATCCTTTTGTCTGAACTCATTATCGTCCACGTCTCACTCCCATACACTTCAGAAAGGATTTCCTAACATTTAAATTAATATTGTATGTCAACAAATTTCGCTTCCTCATAAACGCTTTCCTTCCCACGGCCATTCTTCATTTTATATGCTCTTTACTTCAACATCAGAAGTTATTTTGCTACCCAAATAACGTAACTCACTTACCACTTTTATTGTCTCGTTACCTAATGTAATTTTTTCAGCATCACACGATTTTCTAATACTACATTCCATTACCCGTTTTTTGCTCTTCTGAATGTTCATCTTATAAGCTCTTTTAAGCACATTGTCCATTCCGTTCAACTGCTCCTCCACGTCCTTTGCTGTCTCTGACAAAATTATTATGTCATCGGCGAACCTCAAAGTTTTTATTTCTTCTCCCTGTACTTTAATTTCGTCTCCTCATTACTCCTTACATTCCTTCACAGCAAACGCCAGGTAGATATCTAACAACATTGGGGAAAGTCTATAACCCTTACTCCCTTCGAACCCACTGCGTCCCTTTCATGCCCTTCGGCTCTGCTAACTGCTGCCTGGTGTTTGTACAAGTTGGATATAAAGCCTTGCTCCCCATATTTTACTTCTCCTACATTCAGGATTTGAAAGAGTGTATTCCATTCAACATTGTAAAAGTTTTCTCCATATCTACAAAAGCTAGTTTGGCTCCGGCGGGTTACGTTCTTCGGCAGTCCTTGCATATGTGTCGAGCCCATGTGTGTGCTGGCGTAAAGGCTTGGTGCAACTACCTGCTAATCAGAAGGTCCCGGCTTCGAATCCTTGTTCCAATACATATTTTCATGTGTCCGTATTGTATGTTTATAAAGCCTACTTACAGATAGGTGAGACTTATTTCGCCTAATTCCGTATTTGGAAACCAGCTTCGCTGCCTCGATGGATAACCACGATTTTATGACAGCCAGCAAATAAAATGATAATCGACTATTTGAAAAAAAAAAAAAATAATAAATAAATAAAAATAAAAATACATAAAATAATATAAAAAACTTGTACAAAAAAGCGCTATACCATAGATTGAAAGAATCCTGATGTGCTCTATCACTGAACTTACTTATTCTTACTCTCCCGGCTTCACAAACCGCAGTCGGGTTTGGCATCGTCAAGGTGCCTCATCTGCAGTACTCTGACCTCGGCGTACCTGGAGATCCTGGGCCACCTGGTCTCTACACCTCATTCTTGGCCTGCCTAGAAGTCTTCGTCCTTCCAGCTTATCCTCGAAGACTTCTCTCAGAATACATCACTGCTCTCTTCTATACACGTGACCGACCCATCCTATTCTTTCTGCCTTGGCTTCCGCAACAATATCTGGTTCGTTATACAATTCCCTGAACTTCCTGTTATTTCTTCTTCGCTTTTCTCATCCCACAAATATCTTTCGCAGGAATTTATTTTCAAAAACTTCTGTCTTTCTCTCTGTATGTTTATCTGTTCTCCATATTACTGCCCCATACTGCTCTGATTGTGGTTTTACACAACCTCATTTGGGTTCCTCTCGAAAACAAAAATGGATGACAGTAGTTCAAATGTTTGTAAAGTTATGCGACCTAACTGGTCATCGGTCCCTAGACTTAAAAACTACTTAAACTAATTGATACTGAGAAGAACACCCATGCCCGAGGAAGGACTTGAACCTCCGACGTGGAACGGCCGCGTGCTCGGCTATTCCACCGCGGCGGATTACAATAGTTTGTTGAGTGAGTATGATGCTGTGCATGCAGCTTTTTTGTCATATATTACTATCGCAAGATATTTAAACTCAGTCACATATTGAAACATGTGTTTATCGATCTGTAGAGTTTTCTGCCTTTTGCTCTACAGTTTCTTTCTACCCCCATGAAATTTCTTTTCTCATCATATACTTCTAATCCAATTTTATTCACATTTGATAGAGGCTTTTTTCCACTATTTTAAGGTCGTCCTGATTTTCGGAGATTAGTGCTACGTCATCTGCAAAGACAGTACTTTTTTTCAAATTTTAATTCCTTCTTATGCACACTTGCTGCATCCACTGATGCCTGTATTACAAAGTTGGACGGGAAGGCCGACACGTCATCTCCTTGCCTGACTCCTGTTTTTATGTTGACGTCCTTGGAATATTACCATTTTTGATCCTTTCAGTGTAGCTTTCACGAGATTTATGATATTCTCCGGTATTCAAAATCTCTGGATTTCCTCCTACATCTTATCTTTGGTATACAGTCGAAAGCTTTCTTGAAATCAACAAATAATATAGCCATTGTTTTGTTATCTACCCAGTATTTGAACAAGGGTTGTTTTAGGATGAATATCTGATCAGTAGTTGAAAGGTTCTTTGTAAGTGCTGTTGGTTTTTCATTTATTACCTCTTTCAAATATGGTGTCATGTTTTTTTCTGGAGAAACGTGGAGAACACTACCATTGAACACTTAAAATTTTTGCAGCTGTTGTGAACACGCATATTGTTTATGTCCTTCGCTTCCTACTGCTCATCACATTGCCATCATACCTTCTTTTCTACTCGTCCTTCTTACGAACAAATCAAAGAGCTGAAGATTAATTTTGAATACCACGCGACACTTTTATGCATGCTGTTCTTTAGTATGAGGGTACTCTTTTCATGTGTCATTCCATGAATTTGCTATTTCTATATCCGATAGTATTTACTGCAGCGGCTTTGATCAATAGGAAGTAGACTCCAAAACACAAAGGCAACTTTCTTTAGAACGAACTGTCTGCAACCTTTAGCAATGACAGAGCCACACCCCTGGGCCTTGGCTGCTGGTTACGGACAGTCTTACTGGTAACACGTTACAGGCCGCAGACGTTCTCAGTGGGAGCCAGCTGCTGTCAGAAGGACTTAGCTGTTGTTCACAGTCACACTCACAAGGAGAGGACGCCTGTTCGTCATCGCCGAATTCTTCCAAATTTATGGTTCATGCAGGGCGTGGTGAGACACGAAAGTGCCCCAAGTGGGAACTCCAGATGGCCAAGCGTTTAGGAAATAGAAGCAAGTTTGATACAGATCTATCACCATATGCATCTTATCAACTGTCCTTGTGACGGCGTGTTTAGGAAGCGGTGTTTGGCTCAGCGGTAAAAGAGCGGATTCGTAGTGAGAAGGTCGCGGGTTCAACTCCACATCCGGCAATTCTTTTTCTGCTCCTTGGCTATGCGTACAGCTACATGTTGTTTCCGTAGGGATCGCGAGGACAACATTAGATTAATTACAGCACGCACGCACGGAGGCATTTAAACAATCACTCTTCCCACGCTCGATACGTGAATGGAACGGGAAAAAACCCTAATAGCTGGTACACTGGGACCTACCCTCTGCCATGCATTTTCTGAATAAAATATCTTGCTATAATGTTTCAGCAGGAATTTAATGTGTTTAGTAGGCCTTCAGTGGAATGCGTGTGTTTCCAATAAAAATGAATATATTCGAATTAACTTGGTAAAAAAAAATGACAATTTGGAGGCCCACATCACCATCCGTATGTAACGCCCGCTGCTAGCAATTCCGTCCAGAATTAAATGATTTACTGTCGTCTCATATTGTACTTATTCAGTTGTTGATGGTTCGTACTCACAAAAGAAAAACTCTAAAGTATCTGTAGTGAAAGGTGGTACAAATTCGATATAGGTACATTTCTGATCAACATAAATTTTCGCGCTATTTGTCTGTCTCGTAGTGTCTCGTTGTGTGGCCTTGTAGCGTAGTAGATTTCTACAGCTCCTGTCTTTTACAAGAATATACCACTTTTTGCTAAGGAGAGAGAAATTTTTTCACGTTAGGAGGTAAGTGAAGCTACTTAGTGTAACGAGCTCTTATGAATTTTCTATTAAAGGGTGACTAGGTTCTCTACCGAAAATGCAATGTTTGGTACCACGAACTATGCGTCGGTGCCTGACGGAAAAAGTGCTTTTTATGTGGAAGATGCCCTTAGTCAAAATTCTACTAGCAAGTGATCACAATTGTACCTAGTGTGGTACATTTTCGTACGATTTTTCTCAATTATGTAACTTTTTTGTGTGTCTATATCGACATTTGTAATTGTCTAATATTTGTGTTACATATTAGTTAAACATCCAACAACAAGTGCTATAATTAAAATTACATCTTTGCTCAATATATTTCCAGTTACAATAACATTTGTCCGAAATGATCGAAATTGTACGACCTTACCCTACTCGTATTTGGCTGGTGATCTTCACTATTTTCGTATTTGAAGTTGTGAATGAAATGGTCCATGAACATTCTTCACTTTGTAAATTTTATCCGCAGCACTCTTTTTATGTCTTATTTCATAGACTATATAAAACGTTATTGCCTTACTCTGGAGATATCGTTATTCTACGGTTAACAGGTGCCACATTTTAGAAACAGCTGATCGCTTCTAGCCGCCATCTTGTCGCCCACGTAGGACACAGCCCACTGTGGCTACTCTAGCTGTAGCTGCTGGCCTCAGCCACCTGTCGTGGACTACCTGTCATCACCTGGTCTGCTGCTATTCTGACGATGTGCTCAAACTGCTGTGCTGTAGTTACTCCTTTCATTTACAAAAACCAGATTCAGTATATCTTCATGCCCCATCAAACAAATAACTCGCAACTCTCCTCTGTCGAACATATAGTTTGGTGTACCGTAGTAGTAAGAGAGAGCCGGCCGCGGTAGCCGAGGGGACTGAGGCGCTTCAGTCACGGTCTGCACGGCCACTACGGTCGGGGTTTCCAATCCCCCCTCTGGCATGGATATTTGAGCTGTCCTTAGTTGTAAGTAGTTCATAAGTAGTTTGTAAGTTTAGGGACTGATGACATCGTAATTAAGTCCCATAGACTCTACAAACATTTGAACATTTAGTAGTAACAGAGAAGTACGACAGTTTTGCAGTAGAGGTCATGGTGTCTGTAACAGAGCTGCTAATTCCCACTGTCTGTAAATTAGACTATTCAGAAACCCTGTTCAGTAAGACGAACGTCTGTTTCATTGGAATTCGACAAATGTTCATGAACAATTTGCTATACTTTTGGCATAATCTAGAAAGGAGAAAATGTTAGGACATCACATTATAAAAAAAAATCAATATTACTGTGAATATTCAGTGTTCTTTATTTACATGTTAAGTCTGGAGACATTAGCGTTTGAACTTGTAAAAACCAGTTACAGAAGTAGCAAAACGTACATTTCTGAACACATCTTTCACAGTAGTTTGTTTTTACAAAGTAAACAAATGTACGAAGAGATGTTCCCATGGCCACTTACAGCAGATGAGGGTTTAGAAGACTTGGGTTGTCATTTACAAACTACACACAAAAACAATTAAAATTGTGCAATAACTGCTGTTATTAAGGCGTTTGGCATTGTGCGTTATAAAAATGTAATTACAAGCAATTTATATTTTTGTTTTCTTTTATATTAAAACAGATATTTTGAACACCAAGAATAATCTTCTTGTATACATGATATAAAAATATTGTTATGTCAGGTGTGCAACGAGAGGTACTATCAACGTTTTCATTTACTCATTGACAGATGGCAGGAATGATTCATACAGAACAGACAGCACGAATGTCATAATAGTAAATTCAAGAAGATTTAGTGCATTTGAAAGATAATTACATATTTGTACTAGATTTGTTACATCACAGCCTTAGTGCTCTGGTAGGAAGAAATATAACTTCAACCATGTAAAAGATTTAAAATTTGCAATTTACTAACAACCACATTTGACAACTTTTGAAGTGATCAAAAATTATAATTTTTAGAATTACATTGTTTGGACAATGTCTAAATATCTCCGAAATTCGTTTCTGTTAAATTATCCTGTCAATATTTTTCTGTGAATGGATAAAATTTAGATACAATAAAACATTTCTGAACATTTTGTGCCGTATATTATATACTCACTATACTATAAAACACTGCTTTGTCTTCCAGTCTTGCCACTTTTTATATCAAGAAAAACAATTTCAACCAGTTAATCCAGAAACAGACACTTCTATTTCCTATAGGTACTAAATGAAGTATAACTACAATCTTTACTATGTTGTCTTCATTAGCTACAGTAGTATCAAACAACATGGTTGATGTAAAAGGTTTATTTTACCTTGAGGAAAAAGCAAATATGAATTCAATCTTCAACACAATTTGTCTCTCTACCATTAACTCTATTTTTAGAAATTATGGCTAATGGCAGCAATGAACAAAACTTCCCAATATTTAGCTATTTATTTAATGACACTGCTGTTGTAATAGATGCATAAAAAATTTCCAGTGTTGGATGTCAGATTCAAAATCAGTTTACACTTTAGGGTAAATATCTGGGTACAGTAAAGTTTACAAATGGAGAATGTGCTTTTCTTTGACTTGTTGCTGATTGCTTAGTGGGAGAATTACATTTTAACATTTCTAGACATCACAGGCAAATATTTTATTTCTAACTTAAACTGGTCATTTTTATATGAGAATTATTCTATTTTATAGTATTATTTTTCTTGGAACCAGATGTAAGTTTAATGGTAATATTGTTTCAAAGTGATACACTTAAATGCTTCCAGATGCATATATCCAGGTGATGATATATTTGCTGTAACGTGGTGAATATAAAAATTATCTCGTTGCACAACTGACACACTTAACATGCATCTTTATCATAAAAGAGGAAAATATAGACACTGCACAAGAACAACAACAAATACATTCTTGCCAAGCACTGAAAGTGGCAATCATAAAAAGTAAGCTCTTTCTCAATTGTTCATCTTTTCATCAAAGAAATTCCTGTCCCTCTTATGTGGCACGACAAAATCTTCCAGTCTGAAGCACAAGCAGCAAAATCATTATCTTCTGAGATGTTTCCCCTCATCAAGACACGAAAAACTCTACAAGAGCTGCAGATGTAATACATTTTGCTTTATTTGAGCATATTTACTATTTTCTGGAAGAATATTTTTCCAGAATATTCAGAGCTTTAATTGTATGTTGAAAGTGCTGCTATGTCTCTAGTTGATACATGAAATGTGCAAGTAACATCCCATTGCTTTAATTTTTACCATTGCACATTAAGTATGACAGCAGCAGTTAGACACACAGCTTTGCACACTAATTCTTATTATAAACTTATCTACTCTATCAGAGGCAGAATCCATTTGCAAGCATCAATCTATGATTCGACAAAATTTTCCAAAATCTTTGACGTGCTATGCAGAATATACATGTCCAGGCACTAATGAATCGAGTCACTACTTCTGCATGATAGCTGTGTAACAGATCACATAAATTTGAGATGTTTGTACATCCAGTAATTATGTCTCTAATGAGACAGAAGTGAATGAGACTGAATTTCAAAATTTGTTTTGCAATTTTATATGTACTAATGATGGAAATGAAAATGTATCTGACACTTGAATTAGAGCAGAAATTACCACACAACAATATATTTGTTTGAAAGGAGAAGTTTGGAGCTGGTCATTTTACATGGAAGATACAATGAAGAAATAGGTGGGTGTGATTGATATTCAAACTGTAGTGTGGCTTATGTAAAAAACACAAGTGTTAACACTACAGGACGTACTTAGTTGCAGATCTATAATGTTGAAAAACATTGTAGTATTAATAGAGTATCAGATGATGAAGTATTTTCAACTGTAGTAGCTCCATCAGCTGAATGCATCTTGTATATTATTCACAGCTTATTAATAATCATAGATGTAAATGTCATCAGTTTTAACATGTACAATATCTGCAGTCAACTCAGTAACCAATCACAGTATGATCTGAACTAATTGTGGTGAATTAATGACATGCTTATTCTGTAAGGAATACCTTTCTGAATACTGAAGATATGAACATGGTTATATACAACAAAACCACTCATATTGTAATCGACAGGTGAAACAGTGATTTGAAATAAATTGTGGTAAATGCAGCTTATTTGGGGTGTGTATTTCGTGATGGTAATACATGACTATTGATGAAGGTCAGTGGTAATTTAATCAATGTTAGTAATGAAGTTCAAGAACTTTACACTGCATAATTTGAAAATTGAACATCACAAATAATATCAAATAATACAGTGTCTAATTACCAGTAAATACATTTTTCAGAAATTCTCAGTAACATGACGAATCTAGAGTATTTAACGAAATTATCTCTACTGAATTTAAAATGTGCTGGATGTTTTGGTGCTGTGAGATACTGTTAAGTAGGAATAAAATTTGTATTCAAGCTGAAATAAATGTAACTTGAGTAGTACATTGCTAAGTAAGATCACTAAAGTGGGATGACATCATGACAAACATAAGGTTTCAAATATGGAGGTTTGAAATGTCTCAAATACTGTGGTAGTTAAATACCTTAGAATGGCCAGATATTGACAAATGTAATTCTTTTCAGGTTGAAGACTAACAAATCCAACACACAGTACAAAGTACTGGTATTATTTTTGTGTTTGTTTATCTCAGGAATCATAGCTTCTAGTAGTTTCACTTTCAGTGTACATGATGTAATATTTTCTGCTATATTTTTGAAGAATCAGTTTCTTTTCTTTACCACAATTTATGTAGTACAATCCCAAACTGATAAGTGTTGCTCAAAGAAATGTACAAGGGTGGAACGAGCAACTTCAAGAAGTGGTAAATCAGCTGAAATATTTGCTATTGCTCCTTTCATCAAACTAACCAAAGAATTAATTTATTGTATATTTCATCACACCTGATTTGTTCTACATTATCAGCATTTCAGGTAGTCACAACATACTAAATAAAATTATAATACAAATCTGAAAAAATGCATGTAACTTTGGGATGTAATGCCAATGAAATATCTACAAGTTGCAGGGTCACTTTCATCTGCTATCCTCCCTTTCCAAACACACACACACACAAACACACACACACACACTTAAAGAGTGAGAAAGGCTTTGTAATATATGTCTGAAAGAACAGATGAAGATTATGAAATGAATGGAGACTAACCGCTAGATTATTAAATCTTAATGTGAATATTGATATTTAATCGAAATTATAGTAAAATAATTTTAAAAAATATATTCAAGTATAGAAAGATATTAAGAAAGGAAACTATTGTAAAGCTCATATCCAGTTTTTTTTATTTCAAATTATATTAAGTTCTATTGCTCTTTGGTATAAAAGTTAGTCAGTCATATGACATAAAAGTAAAGATGTCAGGGAGTATGAAGCAGAAAAATATTTTAAACATTTACCTTAATAGCGAGAAATTAGGGTATTGCTTACAATCCTATACAGTAAAGATACTGAAGAGAAATATGCTCTTATCGTTTTGGCAACTACATTTTACATTTTTGCTGGTATGAGCTGATATTTTGAAGCTGTCATCTCAAAGAAACTATTGTGGTTTGATGCTCAAAAATATTTCAGATATACTTCAAAACGAAATATTTATAATAACTGGATGTAAAGACTCTTAATTGTGTTTCGAATTTTCAGCCATGCTGTGTAAGGGATATGTTTTTCAGAAAGTGAACTTATCAAAATTTATTTATACTGCATGTAGATCATGTGATAATATAGTACATGGCTTTATTTACGAGCAACATTTGCACAAATTAATGTGTAGTAGAAATGATTATTATTTCTTCCTGTACAATTATTAAGTCAAATGATTTCCCACACATATGAAATTGAAAATATATTTCAGGGGAAACTAATGGCTTTAATGTATAAATATCCTTCAAAATTAGCAGTATTGTAACATTTTAGCTTATTTGAACAGATAACTGGTTTCATATGTGCGTGTATCATGTCATGAGAAAATAGAGAAGCAGAGGGCACTTCGCTGAAACTGGCCACCATTTGTGGCGTTGTGCCCAATTTTTCATTGCATTTTTTATACACTGATGATGTTTGTAGTACTGGAACTTATTATCTATTCAAATAAATAAAACTGCGATCTAGTCTGCAATTTCTATTGTTTTATTTACTCTCAGAATAGTAATTGTTCCATATTTATAGGACGTTTCAGTTTCGTGTGTTTCTCTGACAAAAATACATGTCCTTAATTCGATAAAATGGAAAATAGCCCTTTTACATCCACATCCACTGCGAATAAATTTTTAATGTAATACAACAATGTTTCTTTTCTCATGTCGTGCATTTCAGATTTGTTGAGCAAAATACATCTGAAGAAAATAATAAAGTTACTGTATACAATACAAGTTTGAACCACAAGAGGTAGACATGGGTATGTTAACTTTCCCATTTGTAGACTCATAACTGTCAGGAAACCCCGACAGTCAATAAGTTGCATATAGGAACATTTCATGTATAAAATAGATATGATTACTCTTTAGAATAGAGTTTGGAGTGTACGTAGGTAGGTTCAGTAGCAGAAAATAACAATGCATTTGCAAATTATATTTGAGTAAGACATTTGTTGGGCAAATGTTTGCCAGTGGTTAGTATCCTTTCAATGTCAGTTTAAGAAACGACAATTTTGGAATGTTTCAAGCTACATTATGGCCAAACAGTTTGTGTAATTTTATCACATGTTTCAAGTTCACAGCCATACTGTTATTTATACGTGTGTCACTCATTTCTTCGAATGTGAATTCGTGTGCATAAATTTTTAATGTCTCATAGGTTAAATTTTAAAATTAGCAATGTAACCTGGAAAGCCGTTAATGATGAAAAACTGAGAAAGAAAACCCACTGACAACGAGAGCAGTAGCTGGGATAGCTCTATGGCGGGAAAAAATTAGAAGTTAACTTTCTAAACAAATCTATCGAAAATTTGTAAATAAATTACACAGCTCAGAAAACCTAAACCCTCATGCATGCTGTGTCTAGGACGACTTATATTGTTTGAAGTGGGAAAAGGAAAAAAACGCAGTTGTGAAGATAGAAGATTACTTCAAGCCTGTTGCATTTAAAGGAGAGAGGTTTTAATTTCAGTGTTTTACTGTGATTCATTTGAAATATCTATTTCTCGTTGATAGGGATTTTTGTATTGTTATGTGACATCGTACATATAAAATTTTAGCAAACCAGTTTTACCACAAAGGGGGCAAAACACCTTCCCATGATGGTAGTAACAAAAATACTGAAGGACAATACGCGTTCCTGTAAAAGACGTACAAGGTAACCTCTAACAAAAATTTGTGTGTTAGATATGATTGCATTGTAAAAGGAGACTCTATATAATGGCAAGGCTTATAGAAGAAAACATAATAATCAAAACTTAATCTCTCTGAAAATGGGTTTTACTTTGAAGTGACAAACATTTCATGTGATCGACTGTTCTAATTAAAATATTAGGAAGTCTTTTCTGAAATTGTTGGTCTGCATGGTAACATTATATGGGCGATGAACAGTGAACACAAGAAGAAAATAGCGTTTGAAATAATGTGCTACAGAATAATGTTGAAGTATAGATTGGAAAGTCAAGCAACTGAATTGCCTAAGAATTAGGGAGCATACAAAAGTTTGGTCATACATGAGTAAAAGAAGAAAAACAACACATTCTTATGCACCAAAGAAATTTCCAGGTCAAAACTGATTTCTTTGTGTTGCATTTTCTTGAGCATTGATTATTTTGATTTCTATAATGCTTTTATATACTAAAGAGAATGCTAAAACGTATCAATGGCCAGAATTTAGTAGACTATTCTGTGCACTTATAATTTAACCACTCTAAATCACCACAAGATCTGAAACTAAATCAGTTCGTATCTGGTTTAGTTCCATTCAGATTAGTATTTATCAGCTCACAATGTCAAAACTGATAGGTCTCCAACATAAAATACTTTAAGCCTGGTAGAAGATATTTCCTATGTCATACACTATTTTCAAGATCCAAGCACGTCGAGGCTTCCAGGTTGAAATTTGGAAGGCCCATTAGGACAGCCTTCTAGTTATGGTATAATTGTAATTCATGATGAAGGCAAAGAGACTTAATTCCGTCTCACAGACTCTACAACTCAATAGATCCAAGGACATCATAATGCAGTAGTTACAATTTTTGGGAATAATTTTCATTTACTTATGTTATTCCCACTGTTTAAGCCTTTCATTAGTGTATCAAGAATTCATTAATAAATATTCCTACATTGAACTGAGAATACTATGGCTTTGACAGAGAAACCTAAAAGTTGTCTTCTGCTGTTGTAATCTACAAAAGATGTCACCAGGCAAAATATTACTTGCACTTTTACTCTCTACCCTGGTGAACCTTTGTATTTTACGTGATTACTGAAACTGGTATACTGATAATGTTTAATAGCTGTTGTCAGGAGAAGAAGCTTCACGACATTAGCTGTCAATTGGTACCGTCTCCAGAGTCCTATAAGAGCTACCCAGCTACCCATTGGATTACTGGGTCAAAGTATTACAAGAGGTATTTCCTATGTTTTCCATTCTCAATTACTAATCGACCTCCATCTACAGAAAGGTGTACCTTGAATTTTAGGTAAATTCATTTTAAGGAATTATTCTCATATTGCAAAACTTGACTCCTACCTATTTTCATCAAGAAAGGAGTATTTCATTTCTAGCAATCGTCTTGTGTGCTCTTAAAAAGGTTTTGATGGAGATAAAATTTCATCAAAAGTAACTTTCAGGCATGTACAATGGAAAACATTACATGTAAAATGGGTTGGCAGGTATACACTGTAGATTCATAGACTCTACTATTCCGAATGAAGAGTTTGTGAGTCGTACAAGTAAGGGGACTGTCATGATTTCACGCCAAATATAACTTCAGTCTTAGGATAGTTTCAGGCATATCCAAAAAAAAAACACCAATCCGGATATGGGAGGTATACACCAGAGTTAAACCATCTCCCCTTCGAAACATAGATATCTGTCAGTCATTCGTTTCCAGTTACCAAAATGTTAGTGGGCTAATGCTAACAAGTCGTTTGCTTTTGAAGTTTGTCTTACCAGGTATGTAGTTACAGGGAGTCACTCTATCGCAAAAACAGACACAATTTATGTCGGCATTGAACAAGGTTGTACTAACAACAGGGTGAGAACTAGTGTGGAGCTGTTGGATCCACGCCACCATTGCCTTAGAAATTCCAGAGCACCTGTTATTCTTGGTAAGTGAGTAGGAAATGTTAGATATCTGTGGCACTGGTCCAGCCAAATGTTGATCATTACACAAAACTAAAATGTGGATGCTACACGTAAGGACATCCTTTAGAATACTATCATTTGTGAACATGTAACTCAGATAGCAGACACCAATCGGCGTCCATCACTTAACACTGCTAGAGCTCAGAGCTTTCAGCACTGGGAGCACTCTCTGTATGTGGGAGGTGGCAGCAGTGGATGGAATGGCCTCCAGCTGGAAGCCCACCTTTGGTGACGTCACAGGCTGGTCTCCATGGTGATGAGTGCACTGGAGACGACCTGTGTGATGCGGACGCTGTGAGCCTACTGTCGGTGACGTCACAGGCTGATCTCAGCAGTAAGGAGTGCGCTTGAAGCGGGTTGTGCTGGTGATGTCACAGCCTGGTCTCCACGTTGAGGAGTACACGAGAAACCGCCCCTCCAGCGACGTCATTGCCAGGTATCGGTAACGATCAGCACACACGACCCGAGCTACAAGATGCGAATGCCGTACACCCAGTGGTGTACAACCTGTTTTCCACTTTTCCACGGTGATGAGGGGGCACGAGGCAGGCTGAGCGATGCGGACGATGTAAGCCAGTCGCTGAGGTCGTCACGGGCTTGTTTCCATGGTGAGGAGGTGGCTATAGGCGGGCTGTGCAACGAGGATGCCGCCTGCCGATCACCAATGGCGTCACAGTCTGGTCTCCAAGCTGAACAAAGCACGCAAAGAAGGCTGTGCACCACAGCTGCTGTCACCCCCTCTGGTGACACAGCAGGTCAGTATCCGTAGGAGCGACGGGCACGACCCGGGCTACATGACGCGAAACCCGGCCGCCCCGTGGTGCTGACATCACTGGTCCACACAGTGAGGAAGGCGCTAGAGGCGTGCTGTACATGGCGGACGCCGAGGCCCTCTCCGGTGACGTCACAGGCCAGTATCTGCAGTGAGCGGTGCGCACGGCCCATGCTATACGATGTGGACGCAGTCTCCGCGTCGCTGTCGATGTCACAGGCTGGTCTCACTGGCGAGGAGGGCGCATGAGGCAGCCTGGGTGATACGGATGCTGTAGCTCCCTCCTGTTACATCACAGGGCAGTATCCGCAGTGAGCAGTGTGAGCAGCCCATGCTATATGACAAGGGCGCAGTCTGCTTGTCACTGTTTATGCCACAGGCTGGTCTCTCTGGTGAGGAGGGTGCACGGGGCAGGCTGTGTGACACGGATGCTGTAGCCCCTGTGACGTCACAAGCCAGTATCCGCAGTGAGCAGTGCACGCGGCACTTGCTATAAGACGCGAACACAGTCCTCCTGTGACTGCTGACGTCACAGGCTGGTCTCCATGGTGAGGAGGGCGTGTGAGGCAGACTGTGTGTGACAGATGCTATAGGCCCCCCTCCTGTGACGTCACACGCCGGTATCCACAGTAAGCAGTTCACGGAGCCCACACTATATGAGGCGGACACAGTCCACCTTTAGCCATTGACATCACAGGCTTGTCTCCATGGTGAGGAGGGCACGCAACGCAGTCTGTGTGACACGGATGCTGTAGGTCCCCTGCTGTGAGGTCACAGCAGTGCGCGCGGCCCACGCTATACGACTCGGACGTGGCCCGCCCGGCGCTGCTGATGTCACAGGTTGGTCTCCACGGTGAGGAGGGCGTGTGTTGCAGGCTGTGTGACACAGATGCTGTAACTCCCCTCCTGTGACGTCAGAGGCTGGTAGCTGCAGTGAGCAGAACACACGGAACACGCTATAGGATGAGGACACAGCCCGACCGTCGCTGCTGCCGTCACAGACTGGTCTCCACTGTGATGAGGGCGCACGAGGCTGGTTGCGTGACATGGTTGCTGTAGGCCCTTCCTGTCACGTCACAGCATTGCACATCGCCCATAATATATGACACGGACACAGTCCACCCATTGCTGTTGGCATCAGAGGCTGGTCTCCATGGTTAGGATGTCACGCAAGGCTGGCTGTGTGACACGGATGCTGTAGCACCCCACATGTGACGTCACAGCAGTGCGCAGGGCCCACGCTATAGGACGCGGACGCGGCCCGCCCGTCGCTGCTGACGTCACAGGCTGGTCTCCATGGTGAGGAGGGCGCAAGAGGTGGGCTGTGTCACACGGATGCTGCGGCCTCCCTCCTGTGACGTCACAGGCCACTATCCGCAGTGAGCAGTGCGCGCGGCCCATGCTATAGGACGCGGACGCCGCCCGCCCGTGGCTGCTGACGTCACAGGCTGGTCTCCATGGTGAGGAGGGCACACGAGGCGGGCTGTGTCACACGGATGCTGCGGCCTCCCTCCTGTGACGTCACAGGCCACTATCCGCAGTGAGCAGTGCGTGCGGCCCACGCTATAGGACGCGGACGCCGCCCGCCCGTGGCTGCTGACGTCACAGGCTGGTCTCCATGGTGAGGAGGGCGCACGAGGCGGGCTGTGTCACACGGATGCTGCGGCCTCCCTCCTGTGACGTCACAGGCCACTATCCGCAGTGAGCAGTGCGTGCGGCCCACGCTATAGGACGCGGACGCCGCCCGCCCGTGGCTGCTGACGTCACAGGCTGGTCTCCATGGTGAGGAGGGCACACGAGGCGGGCTGTGTCACACGGATGCTGCGGCCTCCCTCCTGTGACGTCACAGGCCACTATCCGCAGTGAGCAGTGCGTGCGGCCCACGCTATAGGACGCGGACGCCGCCCGCCCGTGGCTGCTGACGTCACAGGCTGGTCTCCATGGTGAGGAGGGCGCACGAGGCGGGCTGTGTCACACGGATGCTGCGGCCTCCCTCCTGTGACGTCACAGGCCACTATCCGCAGTGAGCAGTGCGTGCGGCCCACGCTATAGGACGCGGACGCCGCCCGCCCGTGGCTGCTGACGTCACAGGCTGGTCTCCATGGTGAGGAGGGCGCACGAGGCGGGCTGTGTCACACGGATGCTGCGGCCTCCCTCCTGTGACGTCACAGGCCACTATCTGCAGTGAGCAGTGCGCGCGGCCTATGCTATAGGACGCGGACGCCGCCCGCCCGTGGCTGCTGACGTCACAGGCTGGTCTCCATGGTGAGGAGGGCGCGCGAGGCGGGCTGCGCGACGCGCACGCTGTCGGTCCTGGCGACGACGGCGGAGCCGCCTGGCGGCGAGGTGCGGAAGCGCGCGCCCGTCCTCGGCCGGCAGATGTCCCCGCGCTCCGTCAGCGAGCGGCGCAGCCGGGTCAGCACGGGCAGCCGCAGCGCCTCCTCGTAGGCGGGCGGCGGCTCCTCTGTGGGCGTCGTCACGCTGCGCCCTGCAAAACACAACTCGACTCAGTACTGGCTTAGCAAAGATACACATGTGGCGTCTGTACCAAAAGAACAGACATCACTTCTGATCCTGCAGTTGTTATTATTTAATATTCACAGAATATATGACATCAACAGCGATTGGGCAATGCTGAAAATGTGTACCCAGCCGTGATTCGAACCCGGGTCTCCTGCTTTCTAGGCAGTTGCGCTGACCCCTACACCATTGGACACACAGTGATCACCGCACCTGCAAGGACTACCTAAGCTCGCCTCCCGTCAGATACAAATTCCCAGCTTCGCCCTGCCCACAGTACTCAAACTCGTAGTAATGAAACTAATTCCCCACTAACGATAGCATCATTGCCTGTCACCAGCATCTTTCGGAACAGACGCCACATGTGTATATATAATATGCCGGTGACGGGCAATGAGCTATCGTTGGTGGGGAGGGGTGGGCAAGTTTGAAGCCCTTACTCTTACGGAAATTAGTTTCATAACTACGAGTTTGAGTACTGTGGGCAGGGCGAAGCAGGGAATTTGTATCTGACGGGAGGCGTGCGTAGGTATTCCTTGTAGGTGCGGTGATCACTGTGTCCCCAGTGGTGTAGGGGTCAGCGCAACTGCCTAGAAAGCAGGAGACCCAGGTTCGAATCCCGGCTGGGTATACATTTTCAGCTTTGCCCGATTGCAGTTGATGTCATATATTCTGTGAATATTAAACCGAATTAAATTTTGTGCCGTGGCTGGGATTCGAACCCAGGACCTCCTGCTTGCCAGGCAAGCACCATAAACACTAAGGATGCGTTTATGCTGCCACCTCGCTGCTCGCCGACACGGCACGGCGATGATGAGTCAAACCCACAGAGCCTTGCCGGCCCATGTAGCGCGCACCATCGCAGCTCGCTGCTCGCTACGATCCTCGCCAGGCGACGATATCAAACCGGTTTGCGATTCGCGCTACCACTATCGCCGCCCGGCCCGAAACTTTCACTGCAATTGGTTGCTTCAAGGTCACACAAGTAGAGCGACGTTTGACTGTTGCGCGTGTGGAACTCTTGTGGGCATCACGCACAATGTTGTTTGTTAGAGGTAGTTTCAGTACAGCCAACAAGGAGGGAATATCTGAAGCAGATGAATATTAAGTCTGAAAAAGTGATCTGGATAGTTTTTGGGCTGTTGGTAGTACTTATGAATGTATGCGTAGTGAGTATGTTCAGCATTCAAAGGATGCACTCCATACCTCCTCTTCCTCCTCCTTTCCAATTACATTTTTGGAGGGAACAAATCGCTGTTACTGTCGCCAGACGATGTGGAGAACATGTTTCACACTTCAGCCACTGCAGTTGCGCACTCAGCTGTAGTGTAACAGCTGCAGGAGAATACACATGGCGAGCAGCGAGGTGCCTGCAGCGTGAACGGAACAAGGCTGACAGCGAGCAGCGAGCAGCGAGCTGAAAGGTGCCAGCAGCGAACAGCCAGCTGCCAGCTGCGAGGTGGCAACGTAGACGCACCATAAGCCACTGTGCCCAAATGGATACAGCAATTGCAAAGACTGTCTTAAAGCATGTCTCTCTCTCTCTCTCTCTCTCTCTCTCTCTCTCTCTCTCACTCCACAACACAAACTTCAATCGTGCCCCATGTTCCCAAATATACAGGGTGAATCACCTAACACTTGCAGCTAGCCACAGTGGCCGAGCGGTCTGCGGCGCGCCTGTCACGTTCTGCACGACCACTACGGTCGGGGGTTCGGGGGATGGATATTTGTGCCGTCCTTAGTATTAGCTGGATCATCGGTAGTTTCTAACTTTAGCGACTGGTGACCCTGTAGGTAAGTCCCATAAGCTATACAACCATTTGAATATTTATTTAATTGCACCGGAAATATTACGGAAACGAAAAGTGCGATTGGTGTGCGGTTTTCGCAGAATTGATTGGAAATCAGGGACTCGTATATTTAGCCAACAAACAGGTCATGAAATTAGTTAAAAAGTGTACTTTTTATGCAAATATACAATTTTTTAAATGGAGCAATGATTGTTTATATAATGCAATGAAATGTTTGACACCATCTGTGAACAAAGAATTTTGAATGGCATTTTTATCACGTTTAGTTTGGCAGCTACAACCGTTCAAAGTTTCGGGAGCTGAGGCTGCGATAGCGTAGCTGACTGGCCGAGTGGTTATCCCCTGGGGCACGGCCCACTGTCTCATGACCACTAGCCAGTCAGCTACGCTGTCATAGCCTCCGTCCCCTAAACTTTGAATGGTTCCAGCTGCCAAACGAAACGTGTTAAAATGTCATTCAAAATTCTTTGTACACAGCTGGTGTCAAAAATTCCAGTGCATGATAGAAACAACCTTTGGTCTATTTGAAAAATTGTATGTTTTTTGCATGCATGCATTTTTATAATTATGTGAAAACCGCACATCAGTCGCACTCCCTGTTTCCGTAATATTTGTGGTGATCCACCCTGTATACACTACCGCTCATAAATTTCAATATATGCAATAACTGGCACCTAGTTCTCCGTAAAGAAGATCTAATACCCTGGTTACCATTGAAGCACAGGAATACTACAACAGTTGTCCACATGTCATGATTTTTGTCTGTGAAGGATACAGACCACAAAAGTAAAGGCATTTTCTGATATGATTCCTCAATTGGCTATGGTGCTTTACACCGCGACCACATCACATCATATACACTGTTACCAAAAGCACCCGGACACACCCAAGAACATATGTTTTTCATATTAGGTTCACCGTGCTACCACCTACTGCCACAAACTCCATGTTAACTACCTAGTAGTCGTCAAAACGTTTTTCATAAATGGGCCTGCAGTAGTGAGTATATCGTAATATGACATTTTAATAAATATAATCACCTTTACTGCTGCTTATAACTTTATTTAATTGTCCACTATAGCTCTTTCGTCGTATTTGGCATTGTCAAGTGGTCTAGCAATAAATAAATTTTGTGAAAATATTTTTTTTTGATCAAATAGGGAGCATATTATACAGTTCATACACTACAAAATGAAACGTATAAAACATTTGTAACAAAGATATCACAAAATTCGAATATATCATATCAGAGAAGCTAGATCTTTACCAAAGGTATAATGCAATAGAACATCTTTGTAAATACATAGCATCAAAATAGGAGTCAAACAAGAAAGTCATTATTTTAAAAATTATGAAAAAAAAACGACTTTCTAAGAAAGTACCTATTAAAATCATATAGAGGTACCGATGCTGTGTGTATATTGGCAACAAATAGACAGTAAGTAATAAATTTAAAACTGTATAATATGCTCCCTATTTGATAAAAAAAATATTTTCACAAAATTTATTTACCTATTGCAGACCAATTGACAATGCCAAATACGGCGAAACAGCTGTAGTGGACAATGAAATAAAGTCATAAGCAGCAGTAAAGGTGATTACATTTATTAAAATGTCATATTACCTAGTAGTCGTTTGACACCGTGAAAGACCAGAATGCAGCGGTGGAGTGGCAGAGCAGTCTAAGGCGCATTGCTCGCTATCGGAAACCGACTCCTCCCTTGGGCATGGGTGTGTGTGTTGTCCTTAGTGTAAGTTAGTTTAAGTAGTTTGTGAGCCAAGGAACTAAAAACAACAAAAGTCCCACAGATTTACCAATATTTGAACATATTAGACCAGAATGGGACACTCTGGGTAATTCATAGACTTTGAGCATGGGTGTCACTTGTGTCAGAAGTCTGTACGTAAGATTTCCACACTCCTAAACATCCCTAGGCCCACTGTTTCTGGTGTGACAGTGAAGTGGAAACGTGAAGGGACACGTGCAGCACCAAAGCGTACAGGCCGACCTCGTCTGGTGACTGACAGAGACCGCCGACAGCTGAAGAGGGTCGTACATTTTAACAGGCAGTCGTCTATCCAGACCGTCACACAAGAATTACAAACTGCACCAGGACCCACTACAAGTACTATGACAGTTAGTTGGGAGATGACAAAACTTGCATTTCAAGGTTGAGCGGTTGCCTATAAGCCAAACATCACACAGGTCACTGCCAAACATCGCCTCATTTGGTATTCTTATTGGACGATTGAACATTGGACTGATGAATCACAGTACAGAATGTGGTGACCTGATGGCAGGGCGTGGAAATGGTGAATGCTCGGTCACTGTTATCTGCCAGCGTGTGTAATACCAACAGTAAAATTCGGAGGCGTTGTGGTTGTAGTGTAATGGAGGTGGCTTGCACTCCATTTTATTTTGCCTGACACTATCTCAACACAAGCCTACATTGATATCATAGGCACCTTCTTGCTTGCCTCTGTTGAAGAGCATTTCGGAGATGGCGACTGCATCCTTCAAAACGATAAAGCACCTGTTCGTATTGAACGCTCTGTAAAGGAGTGGTTATAGGTCAACAATATCCCTGTAATGGACTGGCCTGCACAGAATCCTGATAATTTTGGGATCTTTTGGAATGCTGACGTCGTGCCAGGCCTCACCAACCTACATCGCTACCTCTCCTCAGTGCAGCACTCCGTGAAGAATGGGCTGCCATTCCCCAAGAGACCTTATAGCACCTGATTCAACGTATGCCTGCGAGAGTGGAAGCTGTCATCAAGGCTAAGAGTGGACCAACACCACACTGAATTCCAGCATTACCAGTAGAGGGCGCCATGAATTGGTGAGTCGTTTTTGGGCAGGTGTCCAGTTACCTTTGTTGACATAGTGTATAGTATCAGCATAGGATAAATGTGGCAGCGGTTGCACCAGTGAGTACATAGAGAGCAGTGAGTAGCAGTGAGTAGTGTGGGGGCAGTGGCAGACACTCACCCTGGAAGGGGTCCTCCGGACAGCGCTCGACCAGCGGGCTGGGGTAGTAGAGGACCAGCTGCTGCTGGAGCTGGAGCTGGGGCGGCGCCGCCACGGAGGACAGCGACCGCGGCAGCCCCAGGCCCGCCGTCCAGCCGTTGGACGTCGCAGCCGCGGAGGACACCGAGTGCCGCGCCTGGCTCTGGCCGGGTGGCACCTGCGGGATACACTGGTGGCAGTGTCTGATCGGAGGGTTTTGTCACAGGGTCTTGTGTGGGGGATCTAAGGTGGGCTGGATCTGTGGGGACGGTCTTGTGTGGGAGTTCTGTATGAGGGACTTGCTTGAGGGCCATGTGTGAGGGCCTTGAGTGATGGCCTTGAGTGAGGACCTTGAGTGAGGGCATTGAGTGAGGGCATTGAGTGAGGGCCTTGAATGAGGGCCTTGAATGAGGGCCTTGAATGAGGGCCTTGAGTGAGGGTGTTGAGTGAGGGTGTTGAGTGAGGGCGTTGAGTGAGGGCATTGAGTGAGGGCTTTGAATGAGGGCCTTGAGTGAGGGTGTTGAGTGAGGGCGTTGAGTGAGGGCATTGAATGAGGGCTTTGAATGAGGGCCTTGAGTGAGGGCGTTGAGTGAGGGCGTTGAGTGAGGACCTTGAGTGAGGACCTTGAGTGAGGGCGTTGAGTGAGGGCCTTCAATGAAGGCCCTGAATGAGTGCCTTGAGTGAGGGTGTTGAGTGAGGGTCTTGAGTGAGGGTCTTGAGTGAGGGTCTTGAGTGAAGGCCTTCAGTGAGGGCCTTCAGTGAGGACCTTGAATGAGGGTCTTGAGGGAGGGCCTTGAGTGAAGGCCTTGAGTGAGGGTCTTGAGTGAAGTGTGAGTCTTTTGTAAGGGGTCTTGGGATTCTTACGTAGGGAGATCTTGTGCAGGGCATATTGTATGATGTAATGTATGGGGGTGGTCTTGTGTAATATGATTTGAGCAGGGTGTCTTGTGTGATAAGTCTTGAAGGGGAGACGTGTCCAGTGGTCTTGTGTAAGAGCTCCATTTGATGGTCTTGTGTAAAGGATCTTGTTTATGGGTGTCTTGGAGAGGGGATCTTGAGGGAGGGTCTTATGGGAGCATCTGGTACGTGAGTCTTGTGTAAGGCATTGCTGAGAGGCTTGAATATTTACATAGTTTTGGAAACACGTTTGTTTCACATTTGGAGTAAACAGCACTCTTATATTTAAATTTATAAATAATAATCAGTCTAGAGTGCATTGATTTTTATTAATTTTTATAGTTATTGGAAGGCTTTCAAGCAGCTGCCCAGCTCCACGACACCAATGGAGTTGCAGTCCTGAAGATGGTAAAAAAAAAAAAAAAATACCGAAACTAGTTGATACAAATAAAAATCAATGCACTCTAGACTTTTTTTTTTTTTTTTTTTTTAAGATATAAACTTGGATATTTATTTTTGATGTATGTCTAGTATAAAGCTCTGGAGTACGCACATAGTGTAAGACCTCGTTAAAGACAATGTTGTAACGCTCTACACATGGAAGCAGTTGTGATAGGTAGATTGGATTAGAGGTACGCACTTTGCGTTTGATTGCTTCATAGTGGCGATATCCTCTTAGCATAAGAGATGAAAGGAAACAAAATATTGAAAAATATTTACAAAATAAAAAATATACGCTAGAGTGCCTCCCACAGATTCCATACAAAATTGTCCTTGTGGATGTCCTTGTGAATTCATGTACATCTACATAAATACTGTACAAATCACATTAAATTGCAAGGCAGAGGCTTCATCGAATGCCTTTTATGATGTTTCTGTGGCGTTCCATTCTCTAATAGCGCGCGGGAGAAAAGAACGCCTTAATCTTTCCGTTTTCGATCTGATTTCTCTTATTTTATTTTGATGATCATGTCTCCCTATGTAGGTGGTTGCTAACAATAGGTGTTCGAATTCTAAGAGAAAGTTGGTGACAGAAATTTCGTAATAAATTCCGCCGCAAGGAATAACGCCTTTCCTTTAATGATTTCCACCACAGCTCGTTCATCATTTCCGGGAAACTCTTCCCCCCTATATCGTGATAATAAAATACGATCTTCCCTTCTCTGAACTTTCTTCAAATCGTAGTGGGGATCCCACAATACACAGCAAATCTACAAAATAGCACGCACAAGTGTTGTGTATGCTGTTTCTTTAACAGAACTTCTAAGTGTTCTGCCAATGAAAAGTAGCCTATAGTTCGCCTTACCTACAATATTTTCTATGTGTTCGTAACTGCTATTCCTAATTATTTAGAAGAATTTACGGCCTATAGATATTACTGACGTATGGCGTAAATTTTTTCACCATGCAGATATTGGTAAAAAATCTTATGAATCTATACATTTAAAAGTACTTAAGACTTGTTACCAAATATTAAATAAGGAATGCACTTAGCTGCAAATAACAACTGTTAGGTTACTGCACGCATGAATCAACAATAAATAAATAAATAAGTAACTAATCTGCAGCACTTATTTATAATTGTCGCCTTACAAACCAATAATTGTGCAGAAGTCAGTTTGTGCACAATATTTATTCTATGTGATAATAATAACATACACACATCAATGTGTTCTGCTAAGAAATTCATCAATGGAGTAGAAGAGGTTTGCTTCAATAAATCCTTTAGATTCTCCTCAAAGTGAACTTTATTATGCGTTAAGCGTTTTATGGCTGATTGCATCTTATTGAAAATGAGTATTACTGAGTAGTGGACATAATTCTGGACCAAAATATGTGACTTTAAATTTTTGTGAGTGTTATTCTTGTTTCTTGTACTTATTTTACGAAGTCAGCATTTAATTAAAATATGTTTTTATTGATACATTTCGTTAGGGGATAAATATACTGGAAGTAGTAATTAGTATGCACAGCTCCTTAAGTTATCCGCAGACCAAGAAACTTTTTTTTGTGCGAGACTAAATCGAAACATGAGTGTGTTCTTCTGGAGCACATACTGCAAAGTCCATAAATGAACTGGGTAAGGAAACAATGAAAGTATATGATGTGTGTAATAGAATGCTGTCCACTGAGACATGACGTTAGCGGCGTAAAATCACCAACAGGGAGTGCCTGTAATTTGGCAGTCGCAAGTATACGATCTTTGAGTAGCATGTGCAACGCAAACGCAAGGAGACAGCTCAGAAATTAAACAAAGCAGCTGATGGTGCTGTATTGCTTTTACACTCGGTTAATTTTTACCTAAGTCTGTTGATGACTGGCGAAACAGGTCGGAGTTTCTTTACGTGTTGTTTTATTATCCTTCCTGTCCCAGTAGAAAATAACTGTTTTACAGAAAGTGCGTGTTTTTAAGGGATTATTCAACTACTTATTTTTTTTAAAAATAAATATTCAATAATGACGTCCTATAAATCAAGTAGCCAGCTAAAAAAATCTATGTTGTACGTAGACAGTGCCTGCTGGCTTCTGTCTCAGATTTTTCGGCCGATGTTTGTTTGATGTTGCAACTTTCGCTAGCACCAATTCAGACTTACACTGGCTAGCGCTGTTAAAAGTTTCATATTGCGTTGCTCTTGGAGGGTGAAACTTGTGCAATGTCAGCAGCTCGTAGCTTTTACTGGCCGAAACGTCTGAACAAACTTCGACAGAAAATCTCGAGACAGACGCCAACGGACAACATGTCAACAAATGGTCATAAAAGATTAAAATTTACAGTAGATAAGAATTTGGGACAAGTCTTTAGAACATTTGCAAGTATCTTTAACGTCTTAGCTTCTACAGTTATTTATCTTACAACTACCGAAAGCAACAGATTGCAGGCTAAGCCTACATACCCTACACCCACAATAAAACATTTTAATGCCCACTGTGTCATTAGTTCATTTAGGGCCTCTCTTCTGCAGATGGAGAACAAGTTGCTTATAAAATATTTGTATTACCACATTGCCCAGACAAACTTGGATTACGGTAGCAACGTTTTCCTTTCTTAGGCCTAATAACCAAAAAAAGGTTCAAAGGTCATCAGTCCGTAGCTTACAAACTACTTAAACTAACCTAAGGACAACACACAGACCCTTGTCCCACGAAGGTCTCGAACCTCCGACGGCGAGCAACCGCGAGCAACCGAGGCGCTTTAGACCGCTAGGATAATCCACCGCGTCAGGCCTAATGATCCTACCAATGAGTAATGTATTTGGCAAGTCTCGAATACAAAAATATTTATCCCTGTCCATGTCCTTTCTTATGCGACATCACCGATCTGAAAAGATAATTACATTTACAGTGGTTTGTTATTAGGACAGTAGTTCCCTAAAAACACACTCGGAAATCGTCACATATTCGGAAATTACTATTCAAATATCTCTTTCCTCCATTGTTTTCTAATCAGTTGTAAATGTAAATAAAATACAGAATTGTAGAACATACTTTTAAGATATTTAAATAAGTTCAATTAAAATTTGAAGATGAAATGATCGAACCTATTACTTCACATCCTTCAGATGTTATCCACTACGCTACGAACATATATGAGGGGGTTAAAGCCAAAGTGGTGTAAGTCATGTTTCATGCATTGTGAGAAACATAAGGTTTTGTGAGAAGCATTATAATAAATTCCACAAGAAATCAATACCACTTTTTTGTGTGTTTTACATCACAGGAAGGTGTCATTGTTTCGAAGTGTTCATAATTGAAAACGGTTTAACAAAAAGTTACGTGTCTTTTGAAGGGCCCAAATGACTTACACCATTTTGCCTTTAACCAATCTTGTATTTGCAGTAAATTTAAATAAAAACAAAAGGTATTTTAATGACAAATGATATATTTCAGAAATAACTAAGACCAGTACAACGAAATATCATTTCTTAGCTATGACAACGTTCAGTCACGTTCAGTATCAATAACATCCCATCTACTGTTGTTTCAGCTGTTGTAAGTCCCTGGAAGTAAGCATGGTTGATGGCTGGAACGTCGCCGCGGTGGAGTAGCCGAGCGGTCTAAGGCGTCTCGCTGCGGAGCGCGCGGTTGCTCGCCGTGGAGGTTAGAGTCCTCCCTGGGGCATGGGTGTGTGTGTTGTCCTTAGGTTAGTTTACCTAGGTTTAAGTAGTTCGTCAGCTACGGACTGATGACCACGCAGTTTGGTCCGATAGATTTACAAACATTTGAACATTTTGGCTGGAATGTCTGGTAGAAGATCTAGCATGTCCCTTTTCTTTTCCTTGGTTACAGGTCTTGGTCCATGGCATAGGTTTTCCATAGCAATACGTCCAAGTGAAACTGGCCTTCCTCGTTTGGTTGGCTTTAGAGATAGATCGGTGAATGGAAAATCATCATTAAGATTTTCATTGTAATAGAGCATCAAAGGTTCGTTCTTCAGTAAACGAATCCACTGCATATTAAGCAACGACACTGGTTTTTAGCGACATTTTGTTTTCTCCTTGTAATAGCTTGTTCAAATTCTTAGTAGACTTGAAGTCTTCACATACCATTTGCGTAACAATAAAAGCTTTCTTTCTTCTCGATTTTGCGATTGTGGAGCACCAATCAGCAGGAACATAACCTGTTTTACCTCTTGCATAGGATTCTATAGATCCAAAATCTGAATCATTAGGGAGGTAGGAGTGGCCACTAACCATAAATTTATGGTCCATAATGTCGATGTTAACACTGGTGCGAAGCAATTTCATGAGACACAATGCAAATTTCAAATTCCTATTTTGCCCCGTACAAGTGTAACTGTACATGACAACATGTTTTGAAGCTGAAACTCTTGTAGTTTTACGAATGGTTTTGCAGAAATTATGCTACATCGTTTAGCTCGCGCACCACGTTTGCTATTATGGCCAAATGATAGACTACGTGAGTTAAACGTACCTGAAGAACCAAACATTTCATTCTCTGAAGGATCGTAATCATCACTAGATCCTTCATTTTGCAATTTACTGGGTTCACTACTTGTGTCTTCATCAAATTGAGGATCGATCTTCACCAAAACACGTAAACTACACAGTACGAAAGCACACCTTAGAAGCACTTAGAGGAATAATGTCGTAAGTCAGACTTGCACCGCAATGCCTCTAAACAAAACGGCCGTTTCATTCACAAGTGAAACTGCTAACGCCATTTATGGTGGTAAGAACAAAACTGTGAGTTACGCCATTCTTCCATTTAACTAATCCATATATCAAAATTGTATTGCAGCACTTAAGTCAATATTTTTAAAACGTGACTTATACCACTTCGGCTTTAACCCGGTCATATGTCGAGAACGACATTAGAGCTACTTATAGTTAAAATGAAATATTTACAGTGTTCATTTCTTTCCAATAGATTTTTATTTGTAAGATAAGCGTTTTCCTGATTACTCTTAAAGACTTCATAGTTCACCATTTCTGAATGTGCTGAATTTAAAATGGCGCCTGTCACATCGTGCCAAAGATTCTACCTATGCTGTGTTCAGTCCAAGGAGGTTAGAATCTATGGAGAAGCCCTAACACTGAAAAGGTGGAGCCATCAGACTGGGCAATCCGGCATTTGTTTGTGCCCAAAACATTTGTCGTAATGCGTGTATATAATACTTCCAGTCGTTGAAGTGTACGTCATATCTCAGTAAATACTCCAATATGTTTGTCAATTTATTGACATTACGTAAAGAGGGTAATATTCACACAGGGTTTAAGTGATAAATCTTTGTTTTGGGCACAAACGCATGGCTCTTCCGGCATCAACCAACCCTATATTCAGTATAGATAGTGCCATCTCCCTAACTCCCTTTTTTCTAACCTCCTTGGTTCAGTCTCTGACCCTAAACGGAAGTGGTATTTTTCCGCCGCTAACGTATACTTGGATTGAGTGGATACATAAAGTACGGTACAAAGTAGTAAAATGAGTAGGTAAGTGCGGGTGAGCCTCACCATAGGCATGGACAGTCACTGTGATCAGCAACAGCTGACCTGGCGTTGCAAGAAGCGGCGAAGGAGGGGGATACGTAAAGAACAGGCGAGGGCTTCAATGCTTTTCACGACGAAACTCTTACTCGAAATTTGCAGAGAACCCAAAGAGATGATGCTCTGACGTCAAATATACTAGTGGTAAACACAAGCAATACCCTCACTACATGATAGAAATGGCAATCCTGCCGACGACAGCGCTACTAAAGCAGAGTTACTAAACATAGCTTTTCGAAACTCATTCACCAAAGAAGACGAAACCAATATTTCAGATTTCGAATTAGAACAGAGGCCAGAATGAGTAACGTAGAAGTAGATATCATCGGAGTAGTGAAGCAACTAAAATCACTTAACAAGAACAAGTCTTCTGGTCCGGACTGTATACCCTTTAGATTTCTATCTGATTATGCTGAAGCGATAGCTCCTTACTTAACAGCCATATACAACCGCTCTCTCATAGAAGGATCTGTACCAAAAGATTGGAAAGTTGCACAGGTCACACCTATATTCAAGAAAGGCAGTAGGAGTAACCCACTAAACTACACGCCTATTTAAATGACATCAATTTGCAGCAGGGTTTTGGAACATATGCTGTATTCAAATATTATGAATTATCTCGAACAGAAGGATCTATTGACCCAAGGTCAACACGGATTTAGAAAATATCTTTCATGCGAAACACAACTAGCTCTTTATTCACACGAAGTGACGGGTGCTATCGATAAGCAATCTCAAATTGATTCCGCATTTCTAAATTTCAAGAAGGCTTTTGACACAGTACTTCACAAACGGATTTTAATCAAATTGCTTAGTTATGGAATATCGCCACAGATTTGTCACTGGGTGGAAGATTTCCTGTCAGAGAGGACACAAGTTGTAGTGAGCGATGGTAACGCAGTGACTAAAACAGGGGTGATATCCGGCGTTCCACAGCGTAGTGTCATTGGTCCTCTGCTGTTATTTATCTACATAAACGATTTTGCAGAAAATCTGAGTAACTCTCTTAGTTTGTTTGCAGATGACGCCATCATTTGTCGTCTAGAAAAGTCATCTGAAAATCAAAACCAACTGTAGAACGATCTAAATATGATATAACTATGGTGTAAAAATTGGCAATTGGCAAAGTGTGAAGTCGTCCACATGAGTACGAAAAGAAATCCGTTAAACTTTGTTTATAAGATAAATCAATGAAACGTAAAGGCCGTAAACTCCACAAAATATATAGGAATTACTATTACTTCTGACTTAAACTGGGAAGAACACGTAGATAAGGTCACAGGAAAGATAACTAAAACGATGCAACAGAAGTACTGAAGAGACTGCATACAACACGCTTGTCCGTCATAATTTGGAGTATTGTTGGTCGGTGTGAGATCTTTATCAAGTCGGTTTCACGGAAGACATCAAAAGAGTCGAAAGAAGGGCCGTTTGTTTTGTATTGTCATTATACCTGGAGATGATACAGGATCTGAGATGGAAATCATTACAATACCGACGTTTATCGCTGTGGCGTGGTCTACTTACGAGACTCCAATCACCAACATTCTCCTTCGAATGTGAAAATATATTGTTGACTCCCACTTACATAGGTAGAAATGATCATTAGAATAAAATACGAGAAATCAGAGCTCAAACGGAGAGTTTCAGATGTTCTTTATTCCCGCGCGCTATTCGAGAATGGAATGGAAGATGAACAGTAGAAAGGTGGTTCGACGAACCCTCTGCCAGGCACTTAAATGTGATTTGGAGAGTATCGTGTGTAGATGAAGATGTAGAACAGACTATGGCTGAGGTGCGTAGTTAGCTGCAGGTGATAGGATTACAATGAGGTGCGAATGGGGACTGCGTCAAAGTAGAAGAGACACCGCTTCTTTGAGTATTTCCTGGGCGTCATGGGTAACGCATTTCCTGTGCTGTACTGCTATGTGTGCCACTTCTCCGTACTCTAACTAAATTCAGTTATTCTTGCTCGAGCGACTCATGTCGGCACTTCAAAGAAAAAACATTCTTGTTTTTCTGAGGGCAGCTTCATGTTTATGCATAGTTGATTAACGTCGAAGCAGAGTGCAATGCATAATTAATGTATCGACTGTCAGAAGGATTTCAGTAGGTGTCTGGCTTCCATACGACGGACAAACCTCTACGTTTCCTTTATCCTGATGTGATTTTCTCACATCTTAATTATATGCATTGCAAAATTTCCGCAAAGCTAAGCAAATGAATGTGAATGGCACTTTAGCCAATTTTAAGATAAATACAGTTACAGTCGCTATTGTAGGTTTTTTCAAAAGACCAAAATTTATTAGTTTTTACAACTGATCAAATAATAATTGCTCTGAGTAAGCTAACATAACCCGCTGGGAATTTTTGTGATCTCTCAAAGGCTTTTGATCGCGTAAGTCATGAAATTCTTCTAGATAAGCTTCACCCTTTAATGCATACTGTAGCTGATCGGCTACGTACCTAATTTTTTCCATTATCTCTTAAACGGATCAACATTTTACCACAAATTCATTTGTAGCTCCTTGTACACATAGTGTTACATATGCAAGAAGCATGTCGCAGCAATTGTAAGTGACAGAGTGCTGCTGAATCACTTAGACAGTTAGCTGCATTGAGTTACTCGTAACATGCTCGTTTGTTTACTTTCGTATACCTTCTTTGCCATGTAATAGTAGTCAGTCACATACTACCGTTCCTTATGATTATGAGGAGATCAGCGGCACAATATTGACATTTACCGCATTGGGTACATGATGGAAGCACTAACAGCTGACCACCTGAGTTGTTTACTGTCAATAGTGCATAATAATTTAAGGATTTTTTTTTTCAATATTTTTCTCGGTATATACTCACTATATATTAATTGTGGTAGATTTTATAGCTTCAAATAAAAAGTCATGCATTAAAGGCTAAGCATTGAGGTATTTGTGGGGCAGTATACAAATGATTTAATTCATACTTAATTGGAAGTTCAAATGAGTGGTTCAGTTAAACTGCAAAGATCAGCTGATTCCTCAGACTGGGGGGCTACCAAGAACGAAGTACCACAGGGTTCAGTTCATCTATGAAGCTGAAATTTGGCAGAAATGTAGTTTACAGATGGAATACAGCTAAATATTTTGTGATGTGTGCATTGCAGAGCATACTTCTCCTACAGACTCACGAAATCTAAAGTTTCATTTCGATCTTCACGAAATTTCGAACGTTTGACCTTAAAAACAAGAGTAAGGTCACCGTCTACCTTAAGTTTCGTACGGTGCGTGGGTGAGGGTATTTTGCAACATTAAAATGGATCCCTAAATATATAGGTCGCGCCAAAACTTGAGAACGGCTCGACCGATTTCACAAATTCTTCCTTTGTTGTTTTCGTTATTCTCAAAACAAGGCTTGTAGGAAATAAAACAGGAATATTTGAGAACAACAAAGTGCGTTTTTCAATGTGATCCTGCGTTTCTACTGTATAGAAATTTATAGTTTTGTTTGTAGATGAAATTTTACACACACTACATTAAACACAAGAGGAATGTCACTGTCTGTATAAAATTTCGTTCGGTGCATGGTGGAAGGTACTTAACTTACGGAATTTTACAAAATGCATAGTTTTGCTCCAATCTATATGGATATTTGCACAAGTGACCTTTAAAGCAAGAGGAAGATAACTGGATATATAAATGTTTACATGGTACATGACAAAGGGTACCTTGCAGAAAACTTTGTCGAGAGAGGGAAAGGTGGAAACGAACAGAGAGATGGGAGAGAAAGAGGTGGATGCAGAGAGAGGGGGGAAGGGGATGTGGACTACGAAAGGGTAGGATAAATAAACACCCGGGAACGCCGGGTTTACAGCTAGTCCTGTATAAAAAGGTCTTCAGTTGCCTTAGGTTTGGTATGAGTGACAAACCAGTCACCGTGATAAAAGTAACCCATGCGCGCTAGCTCTTATCGCTGAGTCGATGTGTTTGTTCGCACAACATAAATCGTTTCCTTATCATTCTACTTGAAACAGCTCGGCTTCCGCAACAAGTGAAAAAATAAAAAAATAATAATAAATAAATAAACACAATGAGATTCCAGCAGACACGGAAGAATACCTACTGTAATGTTTACATCAGTTTTGTCCCGATAATGACGTGCTTATGGTATATCGCCCGAAATTTGCGACTGGATAGGGGATTTCCTGTCATAAAGGACACAGTTCGTAGTAATTAATGGTAAGGCATCGACTAAAACAGAGGTGATATCGGGCGTTCCACAGGGTGGTGTTATTGGTACTCTGATGTTTACATAAACGATTTAGGGGAAAATCTAAGTAGCTCTCTTTGGTTGTTTGCAGGTGACGCCGTCATTTACCGTCTAGTAAAATCATCTGAAGATCAAAACCAACTACAGAACGATCTGAATAAGTTATCACTATGGTGTAAAAATTGACAGTTGACTCTAAATAATGAGAAGTGTGAAGTCGCCCACATGAGTACGAAAAGAAATCCGTTAAACTTTGTTTACAAGATAAATCAATCAAAAGTGAAGGCCGTAAACTCCACAAAATACCTAGGAATTACTATTACTTCAGACTTAAATTGGAAAAAACACGTAGATGATATAGTGGGAAAGGCGAACCAGAGACTGCGTTTTATTGACAGAACCCTTAAAAGAAGCAACAGAACTACAAAAGAAACTGCATACACTACGCTTGTCCGTCCATTTTTGGAGTATTGCTGCCCAGTGTGGGATCCTTATCAGGTGGGTTTGACGGAGGGCATCGAAAGAGTCCAAAGAAGGGCAGATCGTTTCGTAATGTCACGATACAGGGGAGACAGCGTTACGGAAATGATACAGGATCTGGAATGGGAATCATTACAACAACGGCGCTTATCGCTGCGGCGTGGGCTACTTGCGAAACTCCAATCGCCAACATTCTCCTCCGAATGCGAAAATATATTGTTGATTCCCACTTACATAGTTAGAAATGATCATCAGAATAAAATACGAGAAATCAGAGCTCGAATTGAGAGATTCAGGTGTTCTTTCTTCCCGTGCGCTATTGGAGAATGGAATGGGAGATAAATAGTTCAATGAACCGTCTGCCAGGCACTTAAATGTGATTTGCAGAGTATCCCATGTAGACGTACAGTATAGCTTGGGACATCAAGTGTAACTTACTTTCTGAAGTCCCTGGGAAATAGTGTTATCCACGTTCTTTAATCTGCGTAAGGCACGAAATCTGAATGTGAATGTCAGTTTTGTCTAAAGGCCATGGAAGTCTGTAATTTTTAACAGCCTTTTCCAGAAGTAACGTAGCACAGACATATTTTACGAGATCGCCAATGCCATATACAGTATCATTCGTATCAGTGAAGTCTGGCCGCCATATTTCTATACTATAACGTGAAAGCAGACGTTTGCGTTATTACATAAAATAGTCGTAAAAATACCGAATAAGTGATGTAATTGCGATGTCTTTAGACTTTTGACATATGAGAAGTTCGTTTAATGTATATGGTTGTAAGTGTTTCAGCTGGATTAAGCTTTGAGACATGTAGTAATGAGTTGCACTGATTTCCTGTTAGGCCTATTATTACTCTGTTCCAATTTCATTAAACTTCAAATTTTGTGGCAGTAATATGGTCATCACAGAAGTGTAGTTTATCGTTGGATAACACATATTCTCCTTCTTTTGAGAGTTCTTACGAGATCTACAGTTTGCTTTGACATATACACTAATAAGTAGCGTTTCCTGTTTTTGTTAATCTGTTACCAGTTTCAATCAACTTCGGCTTTTCAAATGTTCAAATGTTTGTAAATCTATCGGACCAAACTGCGTGGTCATCAGTCTGTAGCTTACAAACTACTTAAACCTAGGTAAACTAACCTAAGGACAAACACACACACCCATGGCCCAGGGAGGACTCGAACCTCCACGGCGAGCAACCGCGCGCTCCGCAGCAAGACGCTTTAGACCGCTCGGCTACTCCACCGCGGCTTCGGCTTTTCTTTTAATAGTATGACCGTTATAAATGTGCCACTTGTCGTAGGTAACACATCTCTTTATGGCTGTATTTTTCAGATAACTACAGTCTACTTTAACTGTACATAATGGTAAAATTTTACTTACCATCCTGGCGGCCTCACATGATTATATTGGCAACATCAACAAAAAGATAGAAAGCCCTCGCCAAGATAATATATTCATAGAAATCGACACAAAGTGACCTGATTAGTGTTTTGTATAAACGATGAAGTAAATAAACAATACTGTACCTGCTCTATGGTTGACAGGTTCTTGTATGTACCCTCATTCACGCAGTAAAAGTAATTGCCCTCGTAAACGAAGACTTCATGGCAAAATATTTACGCTGTCACGCGATCGGCTAATCCCAGCGTCACATGATTGACAACATAATGACGCGAAGCGCTGAAGACGCCAAGTAAAATTTAAACGTACTGTACGTAACAAGTTCTGCTCATAACACGATTCGACAATGTACGCCTATGTGTTAAATTTAATCATTGCGGAAGTATTAGTTTAAATGCAAATATTTTCAATTCAACTAGTAAAGCTTACAACGTAATATCGTATCAGATTATGGTGGTACCGTACGAAAACTTTTTGACGTGAGGTGACGCAAGATTTCGGCGTCAGGCTTCAAACTCAGAGGGACGTTTGCCAGTCTAGTATTGTATGTCTGTGTAACGTACAAATGTTTATAGTCTTTGGTGTGACAGTTGAGCGTTTTGTTTCGGCGTTCGAGCACGCCAGACTTCGCGTTCTACGACGGAGATGAAATGTGTAAACGCATTTACGAAGTGTGCAGCCTGTCAACGATAGTTACTGGTTAAATATTTGCGAGGTTTCAAAAAACATCGAAGACATTTGGAAGTGAGTACAAATGATTGTCGTTACCAGTGTCCACAGGCAACACTACAAGCCAGACAAATAGGACGGCCATTACTTCTCATTAATGGTGAGTAATTTTCACTTTGCCCTCCTATTTTAGAAGCAGAAGATATTCAATAGCATATCACAGGGGTAATTTGGAAGAATCCGTGTACATCGAAGGAAACGACATTGCGATCAATATACATCCAACATTCGATTGTTGCTCCACATTCGACATGACAAAAACGAAGCGATTGATTTAAATTGTATTTTTGGTTGCACTGAATTTGTGATATTTTCTTGAACTTTTACGACTCAATATGTCGTTGCTATTTGAAATTAAAAAAAAAAAAACAACAACAAAAAAAAAAAAAAACAAAAAAAAGTAATTTCCAAAAATGGTATGTATCCAACGCGCAACTGTAAACGATTTAGTGTTTCTGAACCGGAGATTCGGGCCTACATGCCCTCACGTACTAAAAAAAAAAAAAAAAACTTCTTATTTGGCCTATAGCTAACCCTTCATACGGCTACGCTACAGATCACTTGTTTTTAAAGTGAAAGTCAGATATAGGTTGAACAAGATTTTTTTTATTTATTTTTTATTTTTTTTATTTTCAGTACGTGTGGACGCGTAGCGCCCGAATCTCCAGTTAAGAAACACTCAATCGATTCACATTCACAGTTGTACGTTACATACGTACTTCGATTCTAAGTATTCATGGAAATTACCGAAATATCGGCATAACTGCAGATAGGGACCACCCACCAGCTAAAACGAGCTATGTATTGTAGATATTAAATAATCTATGGTTATCCTCGTAAATTACATAATACAACAGAATGCACCATCGGTGACATACCATCGTCTACAACCCAGCCACAACATAATTACTCACGCCACTTACAAATACGCACGTACACGACCCCATGCCAATGCCACGGGTCAAATCTAACGGGTGATATCCCAGTCTTCAGGTAAGCCAAAATTCATAAAATCATCACGTCAAAAAACAACATCGTAATTACTGTAGCTATATAAATCATCTGTTCCGCCATTTCAGTTTGCCGTCATTGGTAGCGAAACGAGAGTCGAACGTTCGATGTATATCGATCGTAAAACCGTTTCCTACGATATACACCGATTCTTCCAAATTACCATCACAGGTTTCGTGCTGTAAAAATGAATTGTTTAAGGCGTACACAAATGTTCTGTTAAATTGTACGACGCTTTTCGCCGGATTCTAGTGGTTATGTTGACACCAATGGTTAATGGCGGCAACTCAGATGACCAATAACTGTTTTGTCTTGAGAACGTCAATTAAAAAGAAAGTTATTTTTTCTGCACGGACAAGGGTACATATAAGAACCTGTCAAGCCTAGATCAGGTACAGTATTAATTTTGCTGCGAGTGAAACGAGCAGTTATAACTTACTCTGTAGCTCGTGAAAAATATTAACGCAATTCTACACTTCATTGTTCATGTGTTGCCAACATAAACAGCGGAGCCCGGGGAGAAGCGTCGTAAAGTTTTACCCAAATGTTCTGCAACCATGCCCTTTTACTGACTCGATTAATTACGTTTCGCAACCTATAGCCTATAGCTGAAGTTAATATTGAAGATAATTTGTTTTGTGTAGTTTTAAGCAACTAAGATGCGCGGAATAATTTATACGTCATTATTTAAACAAACGAGATCGGTCAAAGTGCAGTTTACGCGGCAGCGGCTAGCCGTCGCGCTCGCTAGGTTAGGAACGTCAGAGCAGCCAACCAGGAGTCGAGTTATGCCGGCCAATAAGAGAGAGCGTTACAATTGTACTATGAAAACAAATCGAAGCGGTGTATGCAAAAGTTTTTGACGATCAACAAGTTACAAATGCTATCAGTATGGATGTCACTTGATTACTATTTCGGACATATCACAAAATAAATAGAACATGCTATACCTGCTCCATGGTTGACAGGTTCTTGTATGGACCCTTGTCCGGTCAGTAAACGTAATTGCGGCAGTTTCCAAGAATGCTTGCAATCGAGGTAGCTCGGACTGAAATGATATATACATCGAGCATACAACAGTAAATCGATTCAGTGTTTCTGAACCGCGCTCTCACATACTAAAGAAAAATTTCTCGTTTAACCTATACCTAACTTAACTTTCACTTAAGATGATCACTATTTCGTATAGATCATAAAATAAATAAAACATGCTATACCTGCTCTATGACTGACTGCTGTGGTGTATTAATAATAGGTCACGTATGACCGTAATACAATTATCTAAAAATCTCTTATAAATGGAAAATCAATTACAATCACGGGAAGAATCCGTGTACTTCGAAGGAAACAGCATCTGACAGCGATCGATATACATCCAATGTTCTATTCTTGCTCCACATTCGATTAGACAAATGCAAAGTAGTTAATTTAAATTCTATTTTTGAGTGCTTTGAATTTGTGACATTTTCTTGCAGTTTTCCGACTCAATATGTGTTTGCCATTTGAAATACCGGAAGAAATAAAGGTAATTTCCAAAAATGGTATAATATATCGAACAGCAAATGTAAACGATTTAGTGTTTCTGAGATTCACGTACTAGAAAAAAACTTGTGTGACCTACACCTAACCTTCTTAAGGCGACGCCACAAATCACTTTCTTTTAAAGTAAAAGTTAGGTTTGGTATAGGTTAAACAAGAAGTTTTTTGTTTTGTTTTTTAGTACCTGAGGGCGCGTAGTGCCCGAATCTCCGGTTAAGAAACACTCAGTCGATTTACAGTCGTGCGTTAGATATATATCATTTCAGGCTGAGGTTCTTCAATTGCAACTATTCTTGGAAATTACCGAAATATCGCCATAACTGAAGACAAGGATACCATTCGTCCGCTTTAACCCATGATGTAATCACAATCTCGGAAAACACTTATACGAGATAGTATCTAAATACTTACGTATTGTAGATAATAAATACTCTGTGGTCATCCTGGTAAATTACATACTGCAACAGAATGGACCATCCATGACATACCATAGTCTACAAGTCAGCCACAAAATAATAACTCACGCCACCTACAAATAAGCACGTGCACAAGAACAAGTCAATGCCACGGCTGAAATCCCAGTCTTTAGATAAGCCAAATTTTCATAAAATCGTCACTTCAAAAAACAACATCGCAATTAGCTATATAAATTAGCTGTTCCGCCATGTCAGTTTTCCGTCATTGGTAGCGATGCGAGAGTCTAACGTTTGATATATATCGATCGCAATGCCGTGTCCTTCGATGTACACGGATTCTTCCAAATTATCTTCTGCTCGAACATGTGAAAATCCGAACGGTGTCGTAGTTTAGGTACTCGCAATAATTTAAACTGAAAATTACGGATTACCACATCAGAATATACAACGATCACAGGTCTCAGCCTAAAAATTCGAGCCTTCGGCGCTCACTTATGAAGAAAATCCCTCCTTGTTAACGTATACCTCACTATCAGAGTGAAAGCAGAACATAGATTATAGATTAAGTTTTTGTGTTTATAAAGTGATCTGTTGCTTCATTCTGATAGTGATGAATAGGTTAACAGAGATGTTTATTTTGCAAGTGAGCGCAGAATGCGCGAATCTTTGGGCTGATACCTGTGATCGATGTTACATTCTGTTGTTGTAATCTGTAATTTACAACTTAAATTATTGCGAGTGCACAAGCTACAATACCTTTAGGATGTTCACGTATTCGAGGAGACCATTTCGATTGTAAGTCACTATCGATAGTAGATCGTCGACGCGAGGTGCAACGCTTCTTTCAAATTATCATTGTTTTAATGAATTACTTAATGTGTCTCAAATAAAGACATAATTTAGGACCGGAATACCACATGTCGGCTTTGATACTAGCGGCGAACATGCGGAAAACAACATTCAGAGGTACAAAACAATACACAAAAAGTAGGTAATTTCGAAGATGTGTTACATAACACGGAAGAGACCTCTAAACGATATATCTATTGCGTTGTATATCTAAACGATTAAAATCAAACAAGCAAATGTCTCTGTTAAGAGGTGTGAGTTGTGTTTCCATAAGACTATCGTCTTAAAGAAAATGACATAGAATGAGGGCAATAATAGTTTAGACTCGCTATAAAATAAATAATTAACGCTGTTTCTTCTCTATGGTTGACAGGTTCTCCATGTATCCTTGTCCGGCCAGCAAATTAATTATCCTCGTAAAAGTAACATTTTCTTGTGACCGAGGATAATTAATTTACTGGCCGGACAAGGGCATATCGAGAATCTGTCAAGCCTAGAGCAGGCACAGCATTAATTATTTAATTCGTGGTCAAAAAATATTATTCCTCACATTCTATGCAACTACAACATTCGCTTGTTCTGTATCTATCGCTCAGCTGCGTATCGGTTCGATACATTTCGTTTGCAGGCCGCAGCCACGGGATGTAATTCATGTACGAAATTTCCAAACATTCCACTGTACACACAAAAAAATGTTCCTCTCCAATAGTGTTCTGCCAACTATAAACATTAATCACGGAACACTTTTGGAGTACGAGAGTTTCAAAATAATTACTTCAACTAAATAGTGATTCTTCTCGCAGTTTATATGCTCTGCAATTATTTGGTGACATTTAATGTCTACCCAGCGTCCATAAATAACACAATAATGTTGGTGTTGGGGCACTATTTGGCATACAACGTATACCGACAAAATGAAGACGATCTACTCAGTTTTGAGTCGTATATTAAAATTGCGCGGTGGAAAATGAAACAATACCCAAACGTGAAGAAGACCTTCGGAAATATGCTTGGCATTATTTTCGAAAAGCAGGAATAGGATAAATAGATACAGCGGTGGCTGTGCTGGGTAGTGCAAATAAAAACACTGAAATCATCATTTTATTTCAACGACAGAACTACAAGATGAAAAAAAGGTGAAGACTGACGAGTTATTTAGTGAAAGAGGTCACCATTTTTTGTTTCACATTTTATTTTGTTTTCCAAGTATTTTCCTAACGTAGAAGCTTCTATTCAGTTTCCCTATTGCTCATCCATAAGGAGGTCGAAAACTTAACAAAGGAATGAGTGTAACACCATTTAGATTTTTATAGAAGAACTTACATATGATTTACAGTACTGCAGCAACTGAAGATGCTTCAAGATAAAGACAAAATACCAAGTAGTGTAGAAGATTGTATATAAGCATTATTTTCAACATTTGATTGCCAAATGTATAATCCAGTACCGCAAAAAAAGTAGCATAAATAGCAAATTGAGAGAACTTTATGGATTAACAGTGCTTTTAATTAAAATTAATGTAACAATCCATTTCTGTGGTAACATTAGATCCTTTAGGCAGCTCCAGCTGAAAACAACCGGTGGCCAACATTATGGTTATGGTCTCAAACAGTGTTGCCAACCTTGGGGACATCTCCCTACACGTAGGGACTGGGGACGGATTTTCAAAACGTAGGGACCTTTCTCAGGGATGGTGCAGAAGGAAATTACCTTTTTTTAAAATTCAAAACAGTAACAATTCATTGTACAATAATACTAATGAGTGGGGAGTCATCTTACATGTAAGGTTTTCTATTTCTTTCTTTCTTTTTCTTCTTTTTAGAAATCGGTTTGGTGCGTAGGGACTTTGTTGGTGAAAGTAGGAATTTTTAACACGTCATGTAGGGACATGGCTGGAATCGAGTTAGCAACACTGGTCTCAAGATGGTCATGTAAGTGACCGAAACCGTTTACTAGGGAAATAAAGGAATTGCGATATAGACTGCCTTGTTACATAGCATAAATAACTTGAAAATTGTTCCTCGTATTAGTTCTCGACAGTGGAACTCACCAGGGATTCCTCTTATTTTTAACTTTGAACCTAAAATTGATGAATTCACATAGTAATTATAGACTGGATATCCCAAATTAATGTATAAATTGTATTTTAAGAAAGAAATTTCATTTACCATAAGGTGATATTATCTTTGAACGGACGATTCCTCGTAATTTCAAAAGTAAGTTAATATAACAACAAACTTGCATCGGACGTAAGAAAACACAAATCTATACCAAATCGAAATAAAAATTTCAACTACTATCAAAAGTAAGTGTTCATGTAACATTATCACGAGATTTTATATAAACTAGTATTTCCTGTGGTCGAAAATCGACCAATTGTGTTTACAATGGTCACTGGGGGTAAAATTTTACGTATCATGTCGGCGGCCTGGCGTGGTTATGTTGGCAACATCAACAACACGATAGAAAATCTTTGCCTATTTGTTCGAACCACATAGAATGACTCGATTAGTGTATCGTACAGACCATGAAGCAAACAAATAATGACGTTCCTGCTTTATGGTTGATAGGTTCTTGTATGTACCTCGTCCGCCCAGTAAAAATAATTGCCCTCGTAAAGCGAAGATTCCATGAGAAAACATCAGTGTTGTCAAGCGATTGGCTAAAATGAAGACTCACAGGATTCTCACTATTCAGGATCTGTTGCCAACATTATCATAGGAGGCCGCTGGGATATTTGGCAAAATTTAACCGGCACTGGGAGCTATGAAACGGTATCTTTTACGTGTTAAGGAAAATGCCTGACACAATAACAAACGGACACAATAACAAACGGAAGTTATACTTCTCATACCATTTTCGAATTATATAACTTTCATTAGCCTAATATTTTAAATGGAACTACAATTTCGGTGTTCGTATATTTATACAACGCTAAGAAGTAAGGTTACTTCGATAATGCGATATTCAGAATTCCAGAGCTGACAACATGTCGACTTCGTAGTTCCGTAGTGCACCGCTAGATGCCTCTCCCGGTGCATCATCCTTTATATTGGCATTCATATGAAAACATCCATTTCCTTTAACCACTCTTAATCACTGCGAAAATGAAGCATTTGAACGGCACAAGAAAGTGAGTTGGTAGCACTCAAAGTTTCGATATTCACTTATTTTAACACGTTATTTTAATACTGCAGATGCGCTGCATTACAGTGTCTTTGGTCGAGGCGAATAGCCAATCAGTGAGCTGATTTTTGGAGAATGTAGAACTTGATCCAAGCTGTAGATAGGAACAATTCTACTTCCTTTTACCACTTTTAATGGCTAAATGCACACATAATATTTATATTCGTGAAATCTACGACGAAAAATCTTTCGAATTATGTAAATCTCATTGGCCTTCTTGTACGAATAAATATTAATCTGTACCACAATTTTCGTGTTAGCGTTTTTATATAATGATGTGTGCCGCGAAAGATTGCTAATGAAAACGATTACTGCAAAGCACGTGGTTGCTACAGACGGTTGTAATACAACTTGACATCCAAGCAGTAATACGGGGTCACACATTTGCGCCTGTTTTGTGTGAGGCGCATTTGTCATAGTGACTTTTCTTCTGTTTGACACAAGTTGTCGGTTTTGCTGTTAAACGTTTCTGATTTCGAAGAAAGTACTTCGTGTGTTTATGTTGTGTGGCTGACCGGGAAAGCAATTATCGCGAGGAAGAAAACGAAAGAAAGGATGGCGAGATGTAGAACTAAGTCAGCTACCAAGTAGCAAGTACATCAATAGACATAACTCGGGAAATTCCTCCAATACATAACGATACACACAATACATATTATAGCTCAGTTAAATTTTACTTACGTTGTTGGCGGTGTAGAGTGTTGATGTTGGCAACAGATGGAAATTGCGGGAGTTGTGTGTCATTACCCAATCCCGTAATAGTACGCGGTATCTAATTAGATTTGCTGTTTTCTTACGTGGATTGAAAAAAAAAAAAAACTCATTTTGTTGTTTGACTTTTAATGTTTTGTTTTGGCATGAGAGTTAATGTTGAAAACGAAATAGTCTATTTACGATGATAATTATTTAGAAGTTGGACAAGGGCACGTGCAAGAACCTGTCATCCGTAGAGCAGAAACAGCATTAATCATATACTTCAATGTAACGAATACTTTGGCTGATACGAAATACTGAATCGTTACTCATGAATACATTTAGTAACTCGCATCTACCATATCGATACGAATTTGCTCATGAATACATTTCGTTATTCGCATCTACAGTATCGATACAAAGTTGCTCATGAATATATTTCGTTATTCGCATCTACATTATCGACACGAACGTACTCATGAATATATTTCATTACTCTCATCTACCGTATCGATACGAACTTGCTCATGAATGCAGTATCGATACGATCTCTGTAACGAAAACCACTACGGAGAATGCATATATTCTGTGATACTATTTATTACGAGATGAGTAACTTATACAGACGAACTTTAAGTGCATATTGTGCGGGTCTACAATTTTAAATGATTATTTTTGTTTTTAAACATTTTGGATTGTACTTCTTGGCCCGTGTTTACGGGTTAAATCTCGATTACCTGATGTCCGCTTTATTGTACTTTTTTACCTGTAAAAGTTAAAGGTTTATTATCTACACACTTTCATTCAAGACAGTATTATCTTAATTGTTAATGTCACATAATATAGAACAAAAGCCTGGCTGCTCGCAAATGTAGTACTTCTATTATGATCGGTCACACTGGCATTCGTCATGAAATATTTCGATTGATTCTGACATTCCAAGTATCTAAGTGCGGGAACAGCAGTACTTAAAATGGAAGTCGCCAGTGTGTCTCACTAGTTTTGATCAATTTGTATGACAATTGCATTTTAATCACAAATGTACTGTACTGATCCTTTCCTAAGTAGTATAATTGGCACAAAAAGCAGGCATACCTACGTGGCAAACTTAAATGTTAAAATGATATTAACAGTAACGGTTAAAAAGACAGAGTAGCAACCGTATTTCTGCGTGGCACTGGTAACAACAGTAACGTTTTTTAACGCGTACCGTTTCTTCTAATAACGAATACATACGGATACGCATCTTTTCGTTACTCTCACAGCTCTAATATTGACCATGCAGTTAATGCTGTTTCTACTGTATTGTTGACAGATTGTTATACGTACTCTCGTCCGGTCAGTAAATTGAGGAACATTTCGTTGTCAACATTAGCTCACTGTATCGGCGCCGGCCTACAAACATGTTGCGATTCATCGTAACGTGTGAAAGAGAAGACGCATACAACATTCTTTTACGTCATTTTGTTTCATATAATTACTTTTTCACGTAAGAATTTATACCATCTGAATTCCGATTGGCTCCCTGCATCTGATCCGTCAATAGTCGCCTGTACAGGACAGGGGTGATTCTATTTACACTTCGGTAAAATCAGACGTGACGTAATTATGACGTATCCGCACTATCGATGTCCAGAAGGGCGGCGCATCGACTTTTGCGATCGTTCGAGACGCTGGTTTTGGGTGGGACAACATGCTTAATTCGACATTCTTTCTGGACTGCATACTTTTTCCCTTCGTAGTTTAGTGACAAAACTAGGCCTTCCTTAATATTGGTATCATGTTTTGGAAAGCACTGACGGAAATTTCAGTAAATGCAAATTGAAAATTATGTCAGAAATAACGCAGACCGAGCGTTAGAGAACGACAACTTCCCACATTTTCAAAGAAAAGAACTAGCATGTTGCAGCAACTTGGCCGTAGATGAGTACCCAGTTTTACGAAATGTTTTACCTGATGTTCGTAGAGCCTCTGTAACAAATGACTGTATTAATATCCAGCTCATTTGATTTATAATTTCGGCGAAAACATACATATACCTACGACGACTATATGCTGTTTTTGTATATCGCATATTTTGACATGTCCCAGTACAAATTGTCGCTTCATAGCCTGGTAACCGTATTTTGTCCACTTAGTTTAACGTAGACTCCGTACTACAATGCAACTCGGTAGCATTTTTCGCTTAGAGAAAAAGTTTCCATTAGTTTTAAACCTTCACAAATGGGCCACGATGACATCATCAGATTTGGCTGAATAACGTTTCAGAGCTCACAGTGTAGGTCCTTTTTCGGAAAGTTTATAGCTTCTTACTTTCAAAAAAAGAAAGCAAAGTTATAGCTTCCGAAACTGTAATGAATTACTATTACCAACTGAAGATATTATCAGCTACTCCTTTAATTCGTCTGCTACAATTGCAACCGCAGTTTTGCGTCTAGAACGACCACACAAGTCGATCATGGCTCCAGTCGTCTTCGATAGTGTGTAATGACGTCACGTCTGATTTTACCGAAGTGTAAATAGAATCACCCACAGGACAGTGATATAACCGTGTAAATAACTTCGTTGCAAATATTAACATGATACCTCTGAGTTCTGTGTGTGTTCAGTTGCTTTGTAAATAACAGAAAGAGTGTTCGAAAAAAAGCCAAATAAAAATTGTAATAAATATTCTCCAGCGCATATTTCGTAATTTTAGTAAATATATCCGTCATGTCAGTAATAAGATAAGAAGAGGAGATGGCGACAAATGCGCGAACGATGACAAATAGTAGCACGCCAGACGATCGACTGGAAGCGAATAAGGTCAGTATCAAAATTCCGCATTTTTGGAGTGATAAACCCGATATTTGGTTCTATCAATATGAGGCACAATTTAGCATTTGCAAAATTGTAACGGAAGAGACTAAATTCAACCATCTAGTGTCGCAGTTAGAGCTAAAATATATCGAGAATATTTGGGGCATTATTCGCCGCAGAGATTTGAATAAATATACGTTACCTAAGGAACGACTGCTCAATATTTTTAAGGAAAGCGAAGGTAGGCGAATCAAAAGACAATTCACTGGAATTCATCTATGAGACCAAAATCCTAGTCAGCTATTACTCAAAATGCCAGCATTGACAGGTGCAGATGTTTCAGAAAAGGTCCTTAAGACACTTTGGTTAGAGAAACTTCCGGAGCCGCGATGGAGTAGCCGAGCGATCTAAGGCGCCTCGCAGCGGAGGTTCGAGTCCTCCCTCGGCCCTGGGTGTGGGTGTGTTGTCCTTAGGTTAGTTTACCTTAGTGTAAGTAGTTTGTAAGCTACGGACTGATGACCACGCAGTTTGGTCCGATAGATTTACAAACATTTGAACATTTGAAACTTCCGGATTCTGTAAAGAAAATTTTAATTGTCAGTGACGAAGGACTTGAAAAGGTGGCTGTAATGGCTGATGGAATAATAGAACTGAATCCTCGTAACGAATTGTTCGTTATGAAAAGTGACACTTACACCCAACAAAATGTTTCGGTAACAATGAATGACCTAATGACAAGAATTTCGGGGCTAGAGCAACAAATAACGGCATTGTCAACCAGTTACAGAGGCAGGTCTCGCAACAGAAGCTTCGACCGCCGACGCAAGAAAAGCCGCAATAAATCACGAAATAAATACAACGCCATTGGAAAATACTGTTACTACCACTTTCGGGTCGGACAACACTGCAACCTGAAAAATGCACACGTCCTTGTAAATGGTCAGAACAGGGAAACTCGGATCAGCAGCTGAATTAGCGACTAGTTCTGCTGCTCAAAACCCGCCTATTTGTGACCGACAAAATAACGGGATTGCGATTTATAGTTGACAGTGGGGCTGATGTTTCTGTAATTCCAACTCATGCAAGAGCTAAAGGTGAATCACCATATAAGTTGTATGCTGCCAATGGAACTGAAATTTCTACATATGGGATCGAATTTCGTACTATCGATTTGTGACTGCCGTTTATCATAGCAAATATTAACATGATATTAAAATGATATATCTGAGTTCTGTGTATGTTCAGTTCTTTTGTAAATAACAAAAAGAGTTTCGTAAAAAAGCCAAATAAAAATTGTAATAAATATTCTCCAGCGGATATTTCATAATTTTAGTAAATATATCCGTCACGTCAGTAATACGCCTCATTTCAAGCCATTTTAATCCGTTGCCAAGATCAATACGCTAGGCCGCTAACAACGTAAGTAACTCCGTTTGATCTTCCTTACTGCGACAAATAGACCAGTATAACTTTTATCTTATTTCTTTCTTTTTTATCCAACTTGTACGAGCACAAAGGATTAGAACTTTGCTCATTTGATGTTCATGACTGTAAAGCGAAACTAGTCGGAAATGTAGATATTACTGTGAAGTGAGACTGTATTTTATATTGTAACGTTCTTCTTATTTGAGGTAACTTTCTGTCCTTTAAAATATTGATGATGATTATTTATAATTGTGTAACTGTACTCTTCTCCGGTTTGATAGTCTAATAGGATCTCAAATTTTACTTAGCTTCTACTTCAGAAATTTAGGTTGGTACTCCTGTTTGATCGATCGAATTGAATTATTGTTTCTTATTTCACCTGAACGTACTGCGAAGAATTACTTTCTGAGCCTATTTAATGTTCTTAGATTTATTGAAATGTTTGAACATACAGATTCTTTATCTCAGGGGCTATAAATTGTTTTGAAAGTTTATCTTTTTATCTGTACCGGCAGTTCACTAAAACGAAGACAGTAACACAAGAATTAATTTATTTAGACCTTTAATGAAATAATCTTTGGAAGTTTGCTTTTAATGAAGTTCATTTCACTGAATAGCGGATTAAGTAAATTTCACTACATACTGCGACCTATCACAGTCAAAGATATTCATTTAAGCACTGTGCACAATATCACTGATTTGGTAAAGGTTCTAACTACGGAAGAACTCTGTTAAGTCACTTTTTTCTTTTTAAAATTTCAATGTCCTATATATATTTTTCTTTAGACATGAGTTACAATAAGTACACTTGAACAAAGTTACATGATGTATTCACAGTTCGGGAATTTGATTCCTCACAATAAACTTTTATCACAATATCTCTGATATAAGTTGGGTTCATAATATTTTCAAGCTTGCTAAAGCAATGTTCATAGCTTACACTTCCTCTTTATAAATGAAAACAATTATTATTCTATCCCCACTAATACTGAGATTATCTCGTCGGGAGGCAGAATTTTAACTATCTTCTGTAGCCTAAACCCGATCTAGAGTCCATAGATGATGTTATTGCGATACGCGTAAAACTTCGCGTAAAACTTCGCTCACTATCAAAGTCTTTACACCTTTAAGAAATGAATTAATCTCTAATTAATTAATACTGAACTAGCCCAGTCACTATTCCTGAATAGCTAGCGAACTGAACATATCGAGATAATTTAGGGTGTTTTAGCTAACTTATTATGTGGCGTTGAATATTCTGTATTACAAGGAAATGAACTGATTTCTTAAAAAAAGAAAAAAAAAATACCTAGACCGTTGGATTCAAGATAGTGTTTGTAAAGCCTAGAATGGACATGTAAAGTCACAAATGTAATGAAGGCCTACTGTTGTTGTAGTTGAAATTTAATTGTGTCTCGAAGTGAAGTTTCAGCACTACTAACGGAATAGCTACAACCACGCAATCAGATGTGTACGATCGTGGTGACGCATTTGAAGTCGTCTGTTGAAAACTTTGGATGCTGCGATTTCTAGCCGATACTATAATTGCAGTGGGGGCTAAAGTTTAGCTGATATCGCTTTTAATTCACGAAGACGAAGAAGAACACTTAGTGTACTAACTGCACTCTCATACTTAGAAATAACTGATGATCACTGCTTGCACTTACGAGGTACTTGGAATGTTTTGAAGGACTTTCATAAAGCGACATATTCTGAAAGGCGACTGAGTTCAGTAAGTTTGGTAACGTTTATCTCAATTCTCGTCATCATCATCATCATCATCATTATTTAAGACTGATTGCCGGTCGCAGTGGCCGAGCGATCTGCTTCGCGCCAGTCACAGTCTGCAGGGTCGGGGGTTCGAATCCCCCCTCGGGTATGGATGTTTGTGTCGTATTTAGTATAAGGTAGTTCATAAGTAGTTTGTAAGTTTAGGGACTGATGACCCCGCAGTTAAGTCCTTTAAGCTTAACAAACATTCGAATTTAAGACTGTTTATGGCTTTCAGCTTCAGTCTGGAGCATATAATATTCTTGCATTATCTCATATTCAATGCTAACATTGATGCCTTGTCTGATGTTAAGCCTATTACTTCAACATCATTCTTCATCGAATTCAAGTAGTTTCTCTTTGGTCTACCTCGACTCCTCGACATTTGAACATCTATGAGTGGCGCGCTCAAACAGCTGAAGTTCAACATTTAGATAGTATAGAGATCAATTTCCCAAACAAACTACTGTAGCCATACTATATAGTTAACCGATATAAGTAACTGTCACAATAACCAAAAACTGCAATAAAAACGAACCGCAGAACTTATGGTGTGACAGAACAATTATGTGTATTGGACCCATTTGAAGTGTTGCGACTTCTGAATAAACTACCGAATCATCAGCAAAAAGCCTCGTTGAACTTCCGATGTTATCTACGACGTCATTTAAAAGCAGAGGTCCTATAACACTTGCTTGGGTCACACCTGTGATCACTTAACCGTCTGAAGACTTCTCTCTATTGAAAATGAATACTGTGTTCTGTTAGCCAGAAACGCCTCAAATCAGCCACACATTTCTACATCAACGTGGAATACTCTGCAAATCACATTTAAGTGCCTGTCAGCGGGTTCATCGAACCACCTTTATACTATTTATCTCCCATTCCATTCTCGAATAGCGCGCGGGAAGAAAGAACACCTGAATCTCTCCGTTCGATCTCTCATTTGTCGTATTTTATTCTGATGATAAATTCTACCTATGTAAGTGAGAATCAACAATATATTTTCGCATTCGGAGGAGAATGTTAGCGATTGTAGTTTCGTAAGTCGCCCACGCCGCAGCGATAAGCACCTGTGTTGTACTGATTCCCATCCCAGATCATTTCCGTAACGCTGTCTCCCCTGTATCGTGACAATACGAAACGAGCTGCCCTTCTTTGGACTCTTTCGATGTCCTCCGTCAAACACACCTGATAAGGATCCCACACTGGGCAGAAATACTCCAAAAAAGGACGGACAAGTTTCTTTAATAGTTCTGTTGCATCTTTTAACGGTTCTGATAATAAAACGCAATCTCTGTTTTGCCTTTTGCCACGAAATTAGCTACGTGTTCTTTTCAGTTTACGTCTGAAGTAATAGTAATTCCTAGGTATTTTGTGGAGTTTACGGTCTTCACTTTAAATTGATTTATCTTGTAAACAAAGTTTAACGGATTTATTTTCGTACTCATGTGGACGAATTCATACTTCGCATTAATTGACAAATTTTACACCACAATCATATCTTATTTAGATCGTTCTTCAGTTGGTTTTGATCTTCAGATGATTTTACTGGACGGTAAATGACGGTGTCATCCGCAAACAACAACAGAACTGCTTAGATTCTCCCCTAAATCGTTTATATAAATAAGGAACAGCAGAGAACCAATAATACTATCCTGTGGAAAGCCCGATATCACCTCTGTTTTAGTCGATGCCTTACCATCGATTACTACGAACTGTGTCCTCTCTGACAGGAAATCCCCTATCCAGTCGCAAATTTGGGGCGATATACCATAACCACGCAATTTGATTAAAAGCCGTTCGTGATGTACGGTGTCGAAAGCCTTCTGGAAATCAAGAAATACCAAATCAATTTGAGATCCCTTGATGATAGCACTTATTACTTCGTGCGAGTAAAGAGCTGGTTGTGTTGCGCATGAAAGATATTTTCCAAATCCATGTTGACCTTGGGTCAATAGATAATTCTGTTCGAGATAATTCATAATATTTGAATACAGGATATGTTCCAAAACCCTGCTGCAAATTGACGTCAATGAAATAGGCCTGTAGTTTAGTGGGTTACTCCTACTGCCTTTCTTGAATATAGGTGTGACCTGTGCAACTTTCCAATCTTTTGGTACAGATCCTTCTTTGAGAGAGTGGTTGTATATGGTTGTTAAGTAAGGAGCTATCACTTCACCATAATCAGATAGAAATATAATGGGTATGCAGTCCGGACCAGAAGACTTGTTCTTGTTAAGTGATTTCAGTTGCTTCACTACTCCGATGATATCTACTTCTACGTTACTCATTACGGCCTCTGTTCGTATTTCGAAATCTGGAATATTGGTGTGAATATTGATGTGATATTCCATATGCTCAGACTTTGTTCATTAGGCGATGGTCTACCTGGGACCCTGGATATCGGTGATGAATAGCGCGAGTTGTATTTCACATGTGATCATTGCTTTCAGAAACCATGTTAATTCCTCAACCATTTTCCGATTTCACGTAGAGCGAAAATTTATTAGGGATTTCTGCCATGTCGGTAAGCAAAACATTGCTCTCAAATTCGTTGAAAGCCTCTCACATGGCAGTCCTTGCGCTAATTTTGTTACTATTTAACGTTTGCTTGTCTGCAAGACTTTGCCTGCATTTATATTTGCGGTGAAGTACTCTTTGCTTCATCACAGTTTCCTAATTCGGTTGTCAGGTCAGCGAAATTGGTCGAGCTGTTCTTAAATGATGCTGTTACAATCTGGTGGCCGTTGTTTTTCATTTTTCTATTTATTATATTAATAAAAATTAGCTGATTTTTTCTTTCTTCTGTTTGTAATTCTCAGGACAGGGTTTGTATGAAATAAAATTTTTGGAAAATCTACCGCAAAATACAAGAATTTGAGAAAAAAAAGGATAAGTATTCTTGCAACTCTGATCAGATTCTCCAACAATCAGCTTATTCACTCGCTACACGCCTAGCGACCATATACGCCGTAGTGGAGCGAACAAACACGCCAAGGAGGTTACAATAAAGGGAGAGAGTATTTGATATTAAACGTTGTTTCTTTAGAAGTCCCTGTGTGGTGTTATCGGTGGTGATCATATCTTTGGAGCGTTGCAAAGATAGAATAGATGTTAGTTCGCGGAATTTTTGAGTGTTACAAACAAATTTATTTGACTTAGTGGTTTATTTTTTTTAGAACAATGCCTCCATTGCGGCGTCGTAATATCGGTCGGCGTACGCGCAACGCAATCTTACTACAATTTTACGTGGCGTGTTCGAGAGTTGGTAAACCATCTGCACTGTTCGTTTTCTCTCCGGACGGAAAGACAAAACATTTCGTTCATCAACAAGCGTTACAATCAACACAAAGACTTTTAAAATATTGTATTTCCATTCCCGTTTTGTATTTCAATTAACTGCTTTGTATCATATGGAATATCTATCATTAAAGTATGACCATGGTACAATTAAATTGTTTTCAATTAAAAAAATCACAACAAGATATAAACATGTTATACAAAGCATTTCTATTCTGCTCGCTGCAAGAAAAACATGCTAAGCTGTGCTATAAAAATGTACGGTTTTGTTTTTCTTTTACTAGTAATCTACATCTACATGGGATACTCTACAAATCACATTTAAGTGCCTGGCAGAGGGTTCATCGAACCACCGTTATACTATTTATCTCCCATTCCATTCTCGAATAGCGCGCGGGAAGAAAGAACACCTGAATCTCTCTGTTCGAGCTCTGTTTTCTTGTATTTTATGCTGATCATCTTTTCTACCTATGTAAGTGGGAGTCAACAATATATTTTCGCATTCAGAGGAGAATGTTGGCGATTGTAGGTTCGTAAGTAGCCCACACTGCAGCGGTAAGCGTCGTTGTTGTAATGATTCCTATCCCAGAGCCTGTATCATTTCCGTAACGCTGTCTAATCTAATGTTTGTTAAGCTTATGGGACTTAACTACGGGGTCATCAGTCCCTAAACTTACCAACTACTTATGAACTACTTACGAACTAGGACGACACAAATATCCATGCCCGAGGGGGGATTCGAACCCCCGACCGTAGTGGCCGTGCTGACCGTGACTGGAGCGCCTCAGTCACCTCGGCCACCGCGGCCGGCTAACGCTGTCTCCCCTGTATCGTGACAATACGAAACGAGCTGCCCTTCTTTGGACTCTTTGGATGATCTCCGTCAAACCCAGCCGACCGCGGTGGCCGAGGAGACTGAGGCGCTCCAGTCACGGTCTGCACGGCTACTACGGTCGGGGGTTCGAATCCTCCCTCGGGCATGGATATTTGTGCCGTCCTAGTTCGTAAGTAGTTCATAAGTAGTTTGTAAGTTTAGGGACTGATGACCCCGTAGTTAAGTCCCATAACCTATACAAACATTTGCACATTTTTCGTCAAACCCACCTGATAAGGACCCCACACTGGGCAGCAATATTCCAAAAATGGACGGACAAGCGTAGTGCATGCAGTCTCATTAGTAGTTCTGTTGCATCTTTTAAGGGTGCTGCCAATAAAACCCAGTCTATGGTTCGCCTTTCCCACGACAGTATCTACGTTTTCTTTCCAGTTTAACATAAGACACGAAATATTTTTATGCCTAAATTTATAATCATACCTGTTTGTAGGATACAACCATTAAAAGTACGGCCATTACATGAACTAACCTCATAGATAGAGCAACTTGTAAGGTCTGTCCAACTAATTGATTTACCCTGCCATTTTGACTTCTGTTCCCAATCTGGGCGCCGACTGCAATAACAGTAAGATCAGGTAGTGGGGGAAGAGCAGAGAGAGAATGGGGTAATGAAATGGATATAAAAATGGGGGATGATATATACGCAGAGAGGAGTGGATATGGTGTGGGATAAGAGGGAGTGGTGTGAAGGTAGGGGGATGAGGAGATGGAGGAAAGAAGGGGGAAATAGAGGATGGAGGAAGGGATGGTGTACTGTTACCACGAGGGTTGAGTGGTATGATACCAGGAGCGGTAAGGGACAAAATTTATTTAATTTATTTTTTACTTGTCAATTTCGATTATTTCCTGTATTTCTCTCTCTCTCTGTCTGTCTGTCTGTCTCTCTCTCTCTCTCTCTCTCTCTCTCTCTCTCTCTCTATATATATATATATATATAGAAGGAGACCTTCTAGGTGGGAAAATGGTATAAAATAAAGATTTTTGACTTACCTAAAGTACAGGCTTGTCGATAGAAACACGAAACACACAAAAACACACAACCATTCGAGCTTTCGCCACCAGTGGTGGCTTCTTCGGGAAAAAGAGGGAGGAAGGAGAGGAGAAAGGGAAGGATTGGGTTTTAAGGAAGTGGAAAAGGAGCCATTCCAATCCCAGGAGTGGAAGGACTTACCTTAGGGGACAAAAAGGAAGGTAAACAAATACTCACACACTCACACATATCCATATCCAAACACACCTAGGCAGACATTTGTAGAAACCCAAAATGTCTGCCTAGGTGTGTTTGGATATGGATATGTGTGAGTGTGTGAGTATTTGTTTACCTTCCTTTTTGTCCCCTAAGGTAAGTCCTTCCACTCCTGGGATTGGAATGGCTCCTTTTCCACTTCCTTAAAACCCAATCCTTCCCTTTCTCCTCTCCTTCCTCCCTCTTTTTCCCGAAGAAGCCACCACTGGTGGCGAAAGCTCGAATGGTTGTGTGTTTTTGTGTGTTTCTATCGACAAGCCTGTACTTTAGGTAAGTCAAAAATCTTTATTTTATATATATATATATATATAGTCACTATATCGACTTAAGAAAAAGACAAACTTTGAATCTGTGAAGTGCTTTTTTTTTTTTTTTTTTTTTATTTATTTTTTTTTTTTTAAAGAGACAAAAGATAGCTAGATTAAAAAAAGAGATTTTCCTCTGTCTGTAGTTACTGTAATTAGCCTGTAACAGATGTAGATATATCTGGATGTACGGTGTTAAAAAGCTCTTTATGTATGAAACATAAACAAATTGAGATCTTTATTTCGTGGATGTTGCTTTTACTCCAAGTACGGCCGTTAAAATCCCGGACCTAAAAACCTGAGAAAATCCATAAATAACAGGAGTCTACAGCAGATTGAAAAATGTCGGTATATGGAAAAGAACATATTAAAATTTAACTTTATTGAGAATCAAGACTAATACAATTTTTCTTTGTGTCTGATTTAAGTGTTACAGTGGACGTGTTCGTGACATGTAAACTGCATACTAACATAAATGAAACTTTATTGAATTTATTCAAAATTAATATTATTAAATTGCTCCATATATATATATATATATATATATATATATATATATATATATAGTATTTGTGTGTTGAAAGTCACTTTTATTCATATAATTAATAAATAAGAACTGTATAATGGACGTAGAGAGAAGAAGAGAAGATATTACGGTGTATATCCCATACACATTAGCTACTGCGAAGCGTTGCTGGGTTTGCTAGTATAACAATAAATGTCAATGTTACATCTACATCTACATAGATACTCTGCAAATCACAATTAAAGTGCCTGGCAGAGGGTTCATTAACCCTTTCATAACTTTTTTCTACCGTTTCATTCTCTAATAGCGCACGGGAAGAAATAACAGCTAAATCGTTCAGTTTTCGATCTGATGTCTCTTATTTTATGGGGATGGTCATTTCTCCCTAAGTAGGTGGGTGCTAGCAAAATATTTTCACATTCAGAAGTAAAAGACGGTGATTGAAATTTCGCGAACAGATCACACCGCAATGAATAACGTCTTTCTTTTAATGATTTCCACCCAAATTCCTGCAACATTTCCGTGACGCTTTCCCTCGGGTAACTTGATAAAACAAAACGAGCTGCCCTTCTCTGAACCTTCTCAATGTCTTCCTTCAGTCCCACCTGGTGAGGGTCCCACAAGGGGCAACAGTACTCCAGGAGAGGACGCACAAGTGTGATGTAGGCAGTCTCTTTGGTGGAGCTGGTGCATCTTCGAAGCGTTCTGCCGATGAAACGTAACCTTTGGTTCGCCTTCCCCACAATATTTTCTATGTATTCTCTCCACTCTAAGTTGTTCGTAACTGTAACTCCTAGGTATTTAGTAGTATTTACGACCTTAAGGTTTGACTGTTTTATCGCGTAATTGAAGTTCAGCGGATTTCTTTTAGTTGTCATGTGTATTACTTCACACTTAAATTTAGTGTCAATTGCCAATTTTCGCACCATGTAGAAATTATGTCTAAATCGCTTTGCAGATGCTTTTGATCCTCTGTTGACTTCACTAACCGATAAACGAAAGCATTATCCACGAACAGTCTAAGGGAGCTATTCAGATTGTCTCCTAAATCGTTTATAAACGCAGGGAAGAGTAGGGGAACTATAACGCTTCCCTGTGGAACGCCAGATATCACTTCTGTTTTACTCGATGACTTACCGTCAATTACAAAGGACTGTGTCCTTCTGATAGGAAATCGTGAATCCAATCGCACTATTGGAGTGATATTCCATAAGCACGCAATTTCATAAGGAGCCGCTGTGGGGTACAGTGTCAAAAGCCTTCCGGAAATCCAGAAATATGGAATCGATTTGAGATACCTTGTCGATGGCACTTATTACTTTATGTGAATAAAGGGCAAGCTGTGTTACTGAAGTTATGGGATGTTTCCGTTAAACCGTACCTAATTCTAATTATTGATTACAGTGACGTTATCTTGCAAGGTCTTTCTTGGGAAAGCTCACGACGTCTGGAACTAATCGTGAATGCCTGCGTTCGATACATATGTAACATCCGTCTCTTTGATCACATTTCACCAAATTATAAGCAACTATCCTGGCTTCGTGCTGACAAGCGCAGAGATTTTCATACAGTCTGTTTCCTCTACTCTCCTATCAACGTACACTGTCCCTCATATCTTTCCTCGACCTTAACACTCTTATCCGATCAACATAACAGAACTACTCGTTCCTACCAGAGCAAAACCCTTTCTGTCCCTAGCCATCACTCAGCCGGTTTCTCAAAATCTTTTTCAGTAGCAGGAACCAGGCTCTGCAACAAATCTACCTCAGTATACCAGAGAACTGAATAGCACTGCCAGCTTCAAACGACAGTTAATGGATTATCTACTAAAGCAATAATTACGCCAGTCTTTAATACCCTACGGTCCAGGTACGTCACATCCATTCCTCCTCCCAGATATTCTCCGACTGCCATTGCTCTCGCCAGGTACAGCCTTCTTAACTTCCTACTGTCAGACTCGATATATTCAAAAGTACTTCTTGTATCCGCTAATATCAATGTTGTTACTTCTATTATTACACCAGCAGCAGCAGGAGGTGTCTCAGTGGTACTGCTAGTATTAATCCTATTAGAATTAAGTCAACACCTTTTATTTACCTCCTTTTACATGTAATCAATCTGTATAAATTATGTTATTAATTGTTTATCTGTCAAAATCATTATTATGTTATAGGTAACTCACAAGTAAAGAAATACTGTATGTGTAAAACCCTGGTCCGATGTAAGAGAGGGCCTGATGGCGCTAATCTGATCAGGCTAAATAAACAAATAAATAAATAAAATACATCATCTTCCAATAACACCCCGCAAACAGTCGAGACAGTGCAGGTAGTGCTGCGACGTACCTGGTGGACAGGCACGACGGGATGGTGGTGCGAGGCGGAGCGCGGGATGGCGGCGCCGCAGATGCTGCCGTTCAGGTTGAGGTTGAGGTTGAGGCTGGCGTTGAGGCCGCAGCTGGAGTAGCAGGAGGCGGACTGCGGCAGCAGGCTGGTGGGCCGGCGCGGGGCGGGCGCGCCCTCTGCAACCGAGGCAGGAGGCGTCGGGTCTCATCCCCAGTATGTGCATATGCGGGAGGCTTGAAATGGGGCAAACATTTTGGTACTGAAGATCGTTGGTAGCGAGGCGGAGGAAATCCAGACCCTGCCGCGCGGGAGTAGTCGAGCGGTCTGCAGCGCGGCCTCCCGCGTCGGAGGTTCGAATCCTCCCTCGGGTATGGATGTATGTTCTATCCTTAGTTTAATTTAACTTAGTTTAAGTAGTTTCTAAGCTGCGGACTAATAACCACGCGCCGGCCGCGGTGGCCGAGGGGACTGAGGCGATCCAGTCGCGGTCTGCACGGCCACTACGGTCGGGGGTTCGAAGACCCCCTCGGGCATGGGTATTTGTGCCGTCCTTAGTATTAGTTAGTTCATAAATAGTTTGTAAGTTTAGGGACTGATGACCCCATAGTTAAGTCCCATAAGCTATACAAACATTTGAACATTTGAATAACCACGCAGTTGAGTCCGACAGATTTATGAACATTTGAAAATTTTGAATCCAGACCCTCAACGCATCTCTCTATTTCGTATTCACTCTTTCTGTACCCATTGTTACAGTCGCTATCAATTTCTTTCACTTACTGCCACTGGCGCTCTCTTGCGCCATAAGTACCTCCCCTTTTCTTCCCCACTAGCAGTGGTAACATAGGGTGGACCCGCATGCTGGAGGACGGCGGTTAAAAACCGTCTCCAACGGTCCTGATTTAGGTTCCAGTGGTTTTCCTAAATCACCCCAGAGAAATTCCAGGAAGGTTCTCTTCAAATCACACGGCCTGTTTCTGTCGTCGCGCTCACAAAAATGCCTCTTCACTGAAATACTGGGAATAAGAAGAAATATTACTCCTTTTCAAATTTATACACTTTTTATGCTCCTTAGCACACTGAATCAAAGTGTAGAAATTATAGGAGCTGTGTGTTTTTGCTACCTTTGTTCTACTCCCCCCTTACTAGGTTACAAAGCTATAGGCTGGTAGGCAGTAGGAAGCGGAATGCTCTTCTCGGATTTCGTCTCTTTTCTGGTTATTGAAGCATGTTTCTTGGAAGACTTCTGCTACCAGAAGTAATTGGCTGTTCTATGCTTCCAAAAGTCGCATTGGGTTCTTTCTGCTTCCAGAAGCACATGAAGCCTAGGGATTTTCGTTCATTCTATCAGGCATCTTGCTGAAGTTATCTCTACATTCAGAAGGTCATGATTGAGTGTTTGAGTGTTTCCTGCTTCACTTGGACTTCCTACTTGGGTTCCTTGATTCCATAATTATGTCGTTGGGGTTCCCTGTTACCAGAGCAATGTCATGGCTGGAAGTTCTCTATTTCCAGAAGGACGTCGAGGATGGCTTTTCATTGCTTCTGGTACAGCGTCATGATGTATAGCTTATTCTAGTTTTTCTCTCAGGCAGATGAGTTTAAAGCAGCTCATTTGCAATGAAGTGCTATTTGCAAGAAGTTTTCTGTATAAGTGGGTCAGTTTTCAATCGCCACTTGAAAATTTCACTTGGATTTGATGCCTTTCAGAGCAATCTATGGGAAATAAAGTAGCAACTCTAGCACATAACGGTTGACAAAAATATGGGCTTTCAGGAGGGACCACACAGTTTAGTCCGATAGATTTAAAAACATTTGAACATTTTCTACCTTTGCATGGCTACAAGGCATCCTTGGAGCTGTGTCAGTTGATTAAAATACCACTCACTGCGTAGTGGCAAGAGGGTTGCTGATATATCCTTATAAATAATAGCTATCAGCTGTGACAATTGGTTATCCTTCTTAATAGGAGTCTGCTCAGCTGCTCTGTACTAACTCGATGTTTCGGCTGTCCTTGAGGAAGGTCTCACTGCCCGACGCGTATGTCTGGGGGTATGGCATCTGTGAGGTTGTTTTTGAGTAGATTCTCAGTGTCTGAAGAGTATGTCTGCAGCCTAAAGGTGAGGGTATTGCATTTGTGAGGGTGTCCATCAGGAGGGTCTTACTGCCTGATGAGTATGTCTGAAGTCTCAACGTGATGGTAATGCTGCTGTGAGGGTGCCCTTGAGTAGGATCTTGCTGTCTGATGAGTATGTCTGTAGCCTCAAGTTGAAATGTGGCTGCAGTGAGGGTGTCTTTCAGGAGGGTCTCACTGCCTGTTGAGTATCTCTGTAGCCTCAAGTTGAGGATGTGGCTGCAGTGAGGGTGTCTTTCAGGAGGGTCTCACTGCCTGTTGAGTATCTCTGCAGCCTCAAGGCGAGGCTATGACAGCTGTGAGGGTCTCTTTCAAAAATGTTCAAATGTTTGTAGAGTCTATGGGACTTAACTACAGGGTCATCAGTCCTTAAACGTACAAACTACTTATGAACTAGCTAACACTAAGGACGGCACAAATATCCATGCCCAAGGGGGGATTCGAACAGCCGACTGTAGTGGCCGTGCAGACCGTGACTGGAGCGCCTCAGCCCCTTGGCCACCGCGGCCGGCGAGGGTCTCTTTGAGAAGGGTCTCATTGTGTGATGAGTATGTTGTTTGCAGCCTCGAGGTGAGGATATGGTATTTGTGAGGGTGTCCTTCAGGAGGGACTCACAGCCTATTGAGTATGTCTGCAGCCTCAAGGTGAAGGTATGGCATTTGTGAGGATGTCCTTCAGGCAGGTCTCACTGCCTGATGATTATGTCTGCAGCCTCAAGGTGAGTGTAGCGCAACTGTGAGGGTATTTTTGGAGAGGGACTCACTTTATGAAGAGGCGACCCACCTGTGGAGGTGTCCATGAGCAGGGCCTCGCTGTAGGAGGGCACGAGCACGGAGTTGTCCCGGCAGCACCACTCGAGGTCCCCGTCTGCGCTGTCGGCCGTGCAGTGCGACAGCCCGCCGCGCGACCCCAGCCACCGCTGCTCGCAGCCGCCCTCCTGCTGGCAGCAGCTCACGCTGCGCGCGGTGTTGTTGTTGTTGTTGTTGTTGGCCGCCGTCACCACGCTGCTGCGCCCGCCTGTCGTGCTCGTCTCGTAGTTCACCCCGAACAGCTTTGTCACCTGCCACGGGCAAAGGGTACGTGCAGGGTGCAACTTCTGTTCACACTGGGTGTGTCGCTTCACTTATCGCTATCAGAAGACCATTTTTCAACTTAACAACACATGAGTAGCGTAATATCAAACCTAGACATCTGACATAGTAGTCGAAATTTAGTTAGCAGTCGATCCTAAAGGAAGTTTTTCCGCTCTTTTTATTGGTGAAATCCGTTTTATCCAAAAATTGACGTAAATGTGATAAATCACACGTTACAGTTGACTGTTCACATCAAAAGCGGACACCTACACAAGATCTTGATATCAAATTCGAACATTTGTCGAATAAAGTAGTGTGCACCAATGGGGACACAGTATATGACAACATGACCTCGAAAATCAGATATGGCGACAGCATGTGCCAGGTATCAAGACGTATTATTCCGTGCTTAACATTTACAGTATTTTATAGTACTATTACCATTAACCATCTTAAAGCGAGTGAAATGGAACATAATATATCACCAGCGTCCGAAGAGCTATGAAGCGGTTGAGACAACCTGAAAAGCGGAAAATAATCTTTTAAAAGAAAAAAAAAGGTAAGACTAGCTCCTAAACTACACTATTCTATTGTAAGGTGTTCAAATGGTCAAATGGGACTTAACTACGGGGTCATCAGTCCCTAAACTTAACAAACTACTTATGAACTACCTACAACTAAGGACGGCACAAATATCAATGCCCGAGGGGGGGATTCGAACCTCTGACTGTAGTGGCCGTGCAGACCGTGACTAGAGCGCCTCAGTCCCCTCTGCCACCGCGGCCGGCTTGTAAGGTATGTTGTACGAAATTGTCACTTGTTGGAAAGAAGATCGATGTCAGAAATAACGTAAGGATGTTTACAAACAAATCTAGCGACAGTTTCAACAGACCTTATGCTAATAATTTTAGAGATTCAGTGCGTTAACATTTCATTTTGTATATAAAATTAAAAAGATAATTATGATTATTGTAGTTCTTCATTTTTCCAGTATCCATCAGAGTGAAAAATTTAATATTTTCCACTTTATGTACATATTCCTAGAATTTCGCAGATTATACACTTGTAAAAGATTCTTGTCAGCAGTAAGCGAATCTCTGTGTATCAAATTCGAACATCTGAAAGCACGTTCACATCAAAAGCGGACACCTACACGTTTTGGTTTCAAAGACGCACATCTGTGTTTTCAAACACAATTTGAAGGTGCTTAAGTAATCAAATTGATATTAGCCAATTCCAGCTATAAATAATCGAGTATCAAAGTTGACAATGCTGAAATCTGCTTATAAATATATTAGCTCTACGTTTCGCAATAAAATATGACGTTTATCTCAGTTTCTGGCAAACGACAGTTGTCCTCTTTGATAATGCTACTCACGTAACAACTTATTTGGAGGGTTATTTTTTCTAAGTAGACATTGTAAGGACACGAGTTGAATAACAGCGCATATGATATGCTGTTTGAAACACTTGAATGCTATACTTGATTCCTTTTTACACGTTAGTTGTCTATTTAGTAATTCCAAGACGCCGCGGTGGAGCGGCCGAGCGCATTGAGGCACTATGCTACGATGCGCGAGGCCGTTCCACGTCGGGGGTTCGAATCTCCCCCCCCCCCCTCGGGCATGGACGTCTGTGCTGTCTTTAGTATAAGCTACTTCATAAGTAGTTTGTAAGTTTAGGGACTTATGACCCCGCTGTAAAGTACCATAAGCCTTACAAACATTTGAACATTTGAATCACAAGACGTTCTGTAGCCAAGGACATCAGGAAAAAATTGCTACGTTGCTTCTTCCTTAACGACAGCTGTTATAGTCAGCCCGTTTATATGGGCTCCCGAAACCTGATTTCGTAAACCGATTTCCCAAATCCGCTTTTATTAGTCATGTAAACACTCCAAAATCGATTCTGTAAATGCACTTCTATAGGGCGGTTTTCCAGTTCCACAATAGATTTTCGTGCCCATGTAAAGACAACCGTTTTTGAAGCGTTCTTGGCTTGTCACATCGTGTTTTCCTGTTAAGAATTTTCGGCACATATGGACAGAGTGACATTTTCTAGCGTGAAATAAAAGTATAAATATTAGAGTGAGCATGAATCTGTATTTAAGTAAAGAAAAAATAGCGATTGTGGAGACTAAATCAAGAGCTTCATCAGATGTTTTTCAGCCGCCATATTAAGTGGGATAGGAAATCGCTGTGCCATGTAAACACGACAGCGAAAAACGGTTTACGAAAGTCGGTTTTTGTCTTCCGGAAGACGTGTTGCATGTAAACGTAGTGAATGGGTGTTAGAGACCAGTCTGCATAATAAGAACGATACTTTCTAAAGCAGTGTTCACTATGAGTGTATAGGTCGTTCTTTCGAGGCAGTCCATAATGTTTGAGGAAGGTGTGTTCTAAAATCGTGCTTCAGTGCTAACACAATATGTTCGCCTTGCTTTTCATTATTTTCTCCCCATCTCATGCATCATATCCGTGTCAGTATCTCCCCTATATAGTTAAAATACAAAACGAGCTGCTCTTCTCTGAATCGAGTCTTATCCTCCGTCAATCCCACATGGTGGGGATCTCACAGTGCGTGGCATTACTCCAAAATAGGACGCACAAGTGTGGTGTAGGCATACGGTAGAACTGTCACATCTTTTAAGATTTCTGCCAATGAAACGCCTTCCCTACAATGTTCTCCAAGTACTATTTCCAAATTAAGTTGTTCGCAATTGTTATTCCTCGGTATTTAGTAGAATTTACGGCCTGTAAATTTGACTGATTTATCGTGTAAATGAAGTTGCCTGCAATTCTTTTTGTCCTCATATGGTGACTACACACTTTCATTAGTTAGGATCAACTGCCAATTTTTGCACCATGCAAATATCTAAATCGTTTTTAGCTGCTTTTGATTTTATGGTGACTTTACTAACCGATAAATGCCAGCATCATCCGCGAACAGTCTAAGAGAGCCACTCAGATTGTCTCCTAAATCATTTATAAAGATAAGGTACAGTAGGGGGGCCTATAACACTTCCCTGTGGAACGCCAGGTATCACTTCTGTTCTACTCGATGACTTCTCGACACTTCCAACAATCTGTGTTCCTTCTGGCAGGAAATTGCGAATCCAGTCGCTCAACAGAGACGATATTCCACAAGCACGCAATTTGATTAGAAGCTGCTTGTGAGGTAGAGCGTCAAATATCTTTCGGAAATCTAGAGGTGTGGTATCGATTTGAGATTCCTTGTCATGTGGGTAAAGAACTAGCTTCGTTTCAGAAGAACGATACTTTCTAAAGCAGTGTTCACTATGAGTGTATAGGTCGTTCTTTCGAGGCAGTCCGTAATGTTTGAGGAAGGTGTGTTCTAAAATCGTGCTTCAGTCAGACGTCAATGATGTAGACCTGTAATTTTGCGGATCGCTCACATCGCCTTTCTTGAATATTGCAGTGACCTGTGCAATTCTCCGGTCTTAGTACGGATCTTTCGCTGAGAGGGCGGTTGTATGGGGCTATTGCATCAGCATACTCTATCAATCCTACCTGGTACGGATCGCAGACTGACGAAGCAACGAGTGTTTGTAAACTACTTCCCAGGTTGGCGAACTACACTTCCTAAGGCTTCTTCCAATTAGTCTCAGTGTGCCGTCTGCCATACCGACGATCAATTTTCTGTGGTCATTCCATTTGAAATGGCTCCTTATGTCTACTCCCAGATATTTGATGCAAATAACTGCTCCCAGTGTTTCTTCTTCTATAGCGCAGTTGTAGTATATAATAAACGGCCTTTCGTTCTCTGTACACTTCTTTATGTTGAGGGTCAATTGCTATTCCATGCACCATGCGTCGAAACGCTGCAGATTATCCTGAAATCCACTACTCTCTACAACTGTTCAACTGTTTGTTAAGCTTAAGGGACTTAACTACGGGGTCATCAGTCCCTAAACTTACAAACTACTTATGAAGTACCTACAACTAAGGATGGCACAAATATCCATGCCCGAGGAGGGATTCGAACCCCCGACCGTAGTGGCCGTGGAGACCGTGACTGAAGCGCCTCAGTCCCCTCGGCCACCGCGGCCGGCCACTACTCTCTTCTAGGATTGTTATTTCCAGATAAACTAAAGCATCATTCGTAGAAAACCGCATTGAACTTCCGACATTGTCTACAAGGTCATTGACGTATATACCAGCTGATCAAAATCCCTCTCGCGGGACTCACACTATAACGTGTGCGAGCTTTGTGAGGGAAGGAGACAAGTGCAACACATGCAAGTTTGGGTCTGGCCGAGTGGTCAAGGCGACCGCTCGCGAAAAGCGGGAGACCCGGGTTCGAGTCCCGGTCCGGCACAAATTTTCATGTGTTGCATGTCGTTGGCCCATTTTACATGAGCAGCACACGTCGGGAAATTTCGCGATGTGCGAAACATATACATGGATGTATTTATCTCTGCTGCGGATAACCGTCAACGTCTGTTCCCTTGGAACAGATATAATAATAAATTTTACACGATCGTTGCTTTCGGCAACCACGCTGTTTCCTACAAAGGAATGTAGATTTCTAAATGTGTTTGGCGACTGTTACTGAAAACGAGCTATTAAGAACGCTTCGCCCCCATAGGGAAAGTGTATATGTTAGTATATGTTTGTTAAGCTTAAGGGACTTAACTGCGGGGTCATCAGTCCCTAAACTTGCAAACTACTTATGAACTACCTACAACTAAGGACGGCACAAATATCCATGCCCGGGGGGGGGGATTCGAACCCCCGACCCTAGTGGCCGTGCAGACCGTGACTGAAGCGCCTCAGTCCCCTCGGCCACCGCGGCCGGCAGGGAAAGTGTTACAGGTGATTTGGGATGAATTAGTGGATATGTCCTGTTGAGTATTTTGCGGAGGCAGCAACATGACGGACGCAGGTGACAGTTCGGTATTACCCTTAGTGTAGCCCTGTACAGCAGAACTTGGCTAGTAAACTACACACCACACTCGTGTCGTGCCCCGCCAGGATTGAAGCCCTGTATGGGAAAAGATGGCCAGCCTGCCAGCGGCAGCCATGTTGGGCCTATTCTATTCCTCTGCTGCTTACACGCCGACCACTACTGCGTTCCCAGAGCTTAACAATACTTATCAGCCGATTTTGAGAATACTAGTCAATGAAAAAATTTAACTTTTTCACGTGTTACCGTGTGATATAATCCCTCGATAATGATCTCAATTTCTATTCATTATTAATTTATAATTTCCGTGCTACATTAAGTAAACTACCGCGCAAAATTTTGAAGAGTTTGGAGAGGAAAAATCGCATTGCGTAGACTTTGCGTATGGTTGATTTTAGCGCATACAATGTTGCGGACTAAATGTAGGTAAGATATCGAAATTTTATTTAAGGTTGAGAGCAGAACAATAACTCTTTTCATTCTCGAGATACAGGGTGTTTTATTCGACGGACAGATGCGGGAACTTCGCGTTGTTCTGTCCGTGCGGACCTGGCTGCTCTACGGAGTACTTATCGTCCGATTTCAAGAAAACTGCTTGGTTTGTGGCTCCAAATCTAAAGGTTCACCTGACAATACGAATAAGAACATCCAACTGATGATGCTGCAACGCCAGCGAAACATGTATGGGAAAAATCAAAATACATTTGTGTTTGCTCAAGGCGGACCTTAACTATAAAACAAATTTATGGTTCACCTATAAATTCAGACTGACCCCTTACCGTAACGAACTATTCGTATAAACCGCGAACATGTCGTTATCGGAGCGTAGTGTAAATGAAGAAAACAACTGAGATTATGGATAAGTCTTTGATGAGTATTTTCTTGCCTATTATGTACTTATATTTCACATGAAGTATGAAAACTGCAAGCAGATACCCACTACCTGTAGATAAAATAAACGACGCGTAAATAATTTAACCTCACGACATTATCCAGGAATTTTCTTCACAAATTTATTCAAATTAAAAATATATAGGTATCTGCTGCGTGATCCATTCGTCACTGAATCGTTAATCTATTATTTTACATTATGAATTAAAATCATCACAGCACAAGAACCTAAGTTCGCTTCTGGGCTCCTAGTTTTCTCTGACGAGTTTAGCAGCCAGCCTGTTCATCTCCCTGTATTTCTGATACCTAATGGAAGTAGTATAATGTTTCCTCCCTTCTTCGCTTCTTAAAAACACCGAAGAGTACAACACTGTGGCGTTGTTCAAACCAAAACGTACGAATATTCACAAGGCTTCTGATGGCAGCCAAGCAACGTATAGGACCAAGATGGCGGAAAGAGCCACGTGACTGGATTTCAGCCAATCACGAGTCGCAGACGGCGGCAAGCGGCGCGGAAAAGGATGGCCATACTTTGCCTATACGGAGGTTTAGCCAGGACCGCATCCGTTTCTTTCCGTTGTTGCGTCACCATCGTTGCTGGCTGCCGACGACAGCACGACTCCGCTTGAGCTGACGAGTTAGTTTTAGCCCCTCCCACTGCCTGTCCACTCGTAAAGAATTCACTCGACCTCTTGCTTTTATTTTTTTACCTTCCTTCCTTTCCGTGCTATTTACGCTTGCTTTTGTTTCCAGCTTTTTTGTCTCGCTGTATCTGCGTTGCGTAAACGCTAAAAAAAGAAACGAATAGCCAATTAACGACTTGTCTCCAACATTCGTGGGAGTTACCGAACGATTTTCATCTTCCAGCAAACTGTGTGTCACGAGGAGACGATCAGAGCTGGCTGAAGTGTCTGCGTGTCTGCTGCGGACGAGGAGGGCCATCGCGCGGACAGCTGGTGGAGGCATCAGCGGCTGAAAAATAAAATGAAAAGTTGTCTCCTCCAGAAGGAGCAGGCAGCTGTGACCAACGTCTGCCTAGCCTTGTACGCCTTCCAGCTGTTCCACAAGCCGATGCCCGTCTATCCCCAACGTGCGTTTTAACTTCTGTATGTCACTAGGCGGCGTGGATAGGTGGACAACATACTTTCTGTTGCACTGCCTGGCAAATCACAGCACCCAAAAGGGTAGGTGGGACATAAATGACGTACTGGAACAATATTGGACGTTTGAAACTTCCTGGCAGATTAAAACTGTGTGCCAGAACCAGGATTCGAACCTGGCACCTCTGCCTTTCGCGGGCAAGCGCTCTACCACTGAGCTATCCCGACACGACTCACAATGCCGCCTCACAACTTTACTTCCGCCAGTACCTCGCCTCCTACTTTCTAAACTTCACAGAAGCTCTCCTGCGAACCATGCAAGGCTAGCACTCCTGGAAGAAAGGATATGGTGGAGACATGGCTCAGCCACAGCCTAAGGGATGTTTCAAGAAGGAAACTTTCACTCTGCAGCGGAGTGTGCGCTGATATGAAACTTCCTGCTTGGTTGAAATTGTGTGCTGGAACTGGGACTCGAACCTGGGATCTTTGCCCTTTTAGTATTGTTATTGTTGACACCAGAGATAACCGTTTAATGTGCAACTATTCGCAGCGTTGAACGACTTCGTCGTGCAACATTGCCTTCAATCAAAGTTTCGAATCGTTTACAGGTGATAAAAACAGCCAATTCGGGATAAAGTCACACTGTCGCAATGATCAATACGATCGAAAGTAAATTTCTTGCACAATTATTTCCTTTCTTTATAGGTATTAAATACTTTCTGTGAGATTGATAGATTCTCCCGGCATGCGATCCGGATAAATTACTGAGTCGACACAGGATTAAATTTCAAACTGTATATTTCACACACTTATTGAACAGGTAACATTTCAAATAATAAATGAATGTCCAGAGACAACAACGGCGCTTATCGCTGCGGCGTGGGCTGCTTACGAAAGTACAATCGCCAACATTCTCCTCCGAATGCGAAAATATATTGTTGAGTCACACTTACATAGGTAGAAAAGATCATCAGAATAAAATACAAAAAATCAGAGCTCGATGGAGAGATTGAGGTGTTCTTTCTTCCCGCGCGCTATTCGATAATGGAATGGGAGATAAATAGTTCGATGAACCCTCTGCCACGCACTTAAATGTGATTTGCAGAGTATCCCATATAGATGTAGATAGACTTATAGTGCGTGCCTAGTAAATTGAAGATCCCGACTTCATATCCCGGGCGCGGCTCAAATATCAATTCACTCTCTATCTTTCACTTTAAGATCACAATTCACTCGTACCTTTAATTCTAAACGACCGTGATGACCAAGCAGAACCAGGTAACCAGGTAACGTCTTAAGAGCAAGCACTTTTATACTACGAAACAAGACAAAGGAAAGAGCTTTAATGTCTTACTACTTTGACCTCTTAGTTTTTGTATTATTCGTTTCTAATAACTTTGTTACAAAATTAGGCCAAAATGGTATCAGATGACAAAAGCAAATCTTACGTATTTTTAATGTTTAGGAATTCAATGATTCGTTACAACCACTTTATGTTATGTGGAGTCGCTTTGGGTCCAACGTCAAACTTTGGGAAAGGGACACACACGTCGCCGAAGTGGCGTCCAGTTGAAAGACTAACACCGCGGCACTCACCCACCCGTATTTATAATTGTTATCATTATTAATAGTATTATCACTATTATTGCAATTATTATTAAATACATACAATGTTGATGAAGATTTCAAGAAAAGTAAGTAAGTTTTCAAAGATTCTTTCTGGGCAATCACAGTCCACATTTAAGTGATATTTCACGATCAAATTTTTTGGCAAACAATATGTAACGATCATATATACCGACAGTTGCCATGATAGCGGCATTCTAAGCATACTATTTATTGTGTCAGCGGGTAGTTCCCGAAATATTCCGCCTATGGCGCCACTTGTAATTGTACATCTTATACTACGGAATATTAATGTGTTAAGCGACTGATTTGTCAGTCACATGCTCCTCTTTTTACGCTTTTATTGTCAACTACATCGATTATTACTGTTTCATCCCATGGATTTTTTTGTTCCTTGTTTATTCTACCCTTTCACTATGAGACTCATCCCTAGATACTTTGTTAGCAGCTGCTTATTATTCCTTGCATAATCTCTGCACTTAACGTTCAGTCTCCTGCTAGTAAGTACATATATTAAGCGACAATTCTAAAATGTAAGTGTAAATTTTATCCTTTTATATGAACATTTCTTTTATTACAATCTGTTTCAAAACTGCATCAGTCAATGTATTAGCTTTATAAACTATTACACTCGTGTCGAATACTGTTATACTCACAATTTCTAATTTCTATAACCAACTTTTGTATATTTTATATGCTTTACTGTAATACCAATACATTTGTTTGCCTGTATAAAGACCAGAAGAAGGACACTCAAGCGCCCGAAACCGGTCGTCAAAAATAAATTACCACAAGCAACTGGTTGATGCATTTTTGTATTAATCAATATATATATATATATATATATATATATATATATATATATATATATATATATATATATATATATATATAATGGAACGTGGGGCATGTGTCCGTATATTTCACTTGGTAGACAAAATTATTCACAGTAGACCAATGACGATAGCATGAGAGTAGCCTTTAGGTTCGTAAAAGCCGTAAAATATGGAGCAATACGACCATTAACATATGCTCAAAGATAAAAAGACTCAAAGATAAAACACTTGGAAACACAGACATACATTAACTGAGCCCTAATTAGAAAGGCAATACGCCAATAATCTCAATAGAAACAGACAACTGTAGTGCTTATGACCAAAATACTGACAACTGGATTAGCAGTTCCCTGTCGATAGCTATGAGAGGGTGGATGGTATAGTAGTTCAAAGTCGTCAGCTTATATAAAATTCGCACTGAAGGCCAGCGATGACTTTTGACACTACAATAGCGAAGAGGTTATATACAGCGAAACGTAATACACATTCTTCAGTTGTTTTTCTGCATCAAGCGTACAAATAAAGAAAAATAAGTGCATGTTGCAGTTTGAAAAGTAAAACTACCAAGAAACATGCCAAAGCGTAAGAAAGAAATTTCATGTTCTCGATCCGTTTCTAAAGGACGGAAAACGGCGCTGAAAACTGAATCTACAGACGATAGAAACTTGAAATTAGTAGATGTGGTTTATCTTACACTGTAGGCGTCAACGATTTATCGATATTCCCATCCCTAAGGGGGTGAAAAAGGGAATGAACGGTTTTTTGAAACTTCGTTGCTATTAAGGCTGTTTTGAAACAAGAAACACAAAATTTCGGAATAAGATTTTTGATTGGATTTTATAAAACACGTGTTTCGATAATTTTGGAAAATTAACCATTAAGCGGGTGAAATAAGGGAAAATCTTTTAAGGGTGCTACTAAGACTATTTTGATGCTAGAAATGTGAAAATTTGGGTTTGGAACCATGGTTATAATTAAAAAAAAATCGTTTCGGGATGTTTTGAAGCCGGCCTCAGTGGCCGAGGGGACTGTGGCGCGCCAGTCACGGTCTGCACGGCCACTACGGTCGGGGGTTCGAATCCCCCCTCGAGCATGGATATTTGTGCCATCCTTAGTAGTAGCTAGTTCATAAGTAGTTTGTAAGTTTAGGGACTGATGACCCCGTAGTTAAGTCCCATAAGCTTAACAAACATTTGACATTTTTGATGATTCTGCCAACAATGGTGCATTAGGGAGTGGCAAGTTGTATCAAAGTACTTGATTAGGGAAACATTTTTAAAGATAAATCTACGAAAATTTATATTTAGAAGTAGAAACAACCAATGTAGACCATCCAGTCTACGCGTGCGAAGCAGCGGGAATTTAACTAGTTGTCTAAAATTTTAGTTTGTTACAGTCACTGCCGGCATGCGAGCGACTTTTAGCCGTAAACACATTGCGGCGAACACCGAGTAAGCAAAGTAAAGAGTGCGGTCGTTGCTGTTCGCGGACGGACCTGCTGTATGCGTGGCGCTGGTTTACGTAACCTGCCGCACGTCCACGCATTAGCCTAATGGAAGCTGGCCGCGCCGCCCACGGAGACTCGTCGTGCTGGCGTTCACCTAGCCCAGCTTGCCCTTTCCTCTCGTGGCATACAGTATTGCGTGCTACGAATGAAGGCAACAGACAGACTGCACGTTTCTCGATTTTTCGAAACGCGTTCGACACGGTACCGCACTACAGACTGCTAACGGAGCTACGAGCTTACGGAATAGGTACCCAAATATGTTAGAGGATCGAAGATTACTTAAGTAGTAGAACCCAGTAAGATTTCCTTGCGAGCTTACACGGATTTTCAAAATACGAACTAGAAAAAATACACTATTTCTGTGCAGGGTGACACAATTTTATCAGTTATTTCCTTCAGTTGGCTGGAACCCCAAGTGCTAAAGCATAAATAAATAAATAATAAAAAAAAACAAGACAAATCAGCCATTCACAGCCTGTGTTTGCTTGGCGCTCCGTGAAGTGCGGCTATAGATCGTATTTGCTATACAAACTGGCTGCATCGTGTCTAGGGGCCAGCCACACCTGCTGCAATGTCTCCAAACTGTTCAGCTTTAAATAAATGCATGCAGGAACAAGGACATAAAAGTTCAAATGTTTGTATAGTCTATGGGACTTAACTACGGCGTCATCAGTCCCTAAGCTTACAAACTACTTATCAACTACCTATTACTAAGGACGGCACAAATATCCATGCCCGAGGGGGCATTCGAACCCCCGACCGTAGTGGCCGTGCAAACCGCGACTGGAGCGCCGCAGACTGCATGGCCACCGCGGTCGGAAACAAGGGGGGGGGGGAATCACAATCGACACATTCACTTTTAACTAAATTGATGTTTATTCCACCCAATATCTGACAGTGATTATTTGTTACACCTGACTTCAGAGCAGTACCGAGTTCCTTAAGGCTGCCACTACAAAAATTGGAAACTTGACTGAATAGTTTCTAAGTCGCACAGTCGCTAAATAAAAATTAAAGTATAGGAACAATCCTGAGAAACTGTCACAGAATATAGTTAGAGTTGATGAAGCACCACTGAAGACTTTCTAAGTCCCACAGACGCAGAATAAAATCAAAATTCTCGAACCACCACCGAAAAAATATTTATGTTCCACACTGCAACACTTCGGTGAAATTTTACAAGTCCTCAAGCGACTCCACAGTCGACCATCGTAACGACACGTCTTGTCTGTCAAACCGACGTTAGCAGACTGCCCCTAAAAAGCGAAAATGCCCATCTTAAGTACTCTCGCTGTCTTACTCTGAATTATTTACAGAAGGATGGAAAAGGTGGTAGAAGATGACCTACGGGGAAGATCAGTTTGGGTTCAGGAGAAATGTAGGAACACAGGAGGCAATACTCACTTTACGGCTTATCCTAGAAGATAGATTAAGAAAAGGCAAACCTACATATCTATCTTTTGTAGAAAGCTGTTGAGAGTGTTGATTGGAATAAACTCTTTCAAGTTCTGACACAAGAGAAGTAAAATATGGAGAGCGTAAAGCTATTTACAACTTGTACAAAAACCAGACAGCGGTTGTCAGAGTTGAAGGGCATGATTAACAAGAGCAAAACTAGGGTAATGGAGTGCAGTCTAAGAAAATCAGGAGATGTTGAAGTAATTAGATTAGGTAACGAAGCAATAAAGGGGTAGATGAGTTTTGTTACTTGGGCAGTAAAATAAGAAATGATGGTCGCAGTACAGAGGATATAAAATGCAGAATGGCAATGGGTAGAAAAGCGTTCTTGAAAAAGAGAAATTTGTTAACATCGAATATTGATTTAAGCCTAAGGAAGTCCTTTCAGAAGACATTTGTATTTAGTGTTTCCTTGTATGGGAGTGAAACATGGACAGTAAACATTGTGGACAGGAAGAGGATAGAGGCTATTGAAATGTGGTGCTACAGAAGAATGCTGAAGATAGGTGGGTGAATCACGTAACTAATGAGGAGGTACTGAACAGAATTGGGGAGAAAAGCAATTTCTGGTATACCTTGACTAAAAGAAGGGATAGATTGGTAGGACACATTCTTAGACACCAAGGAATTGGGAATTTAGCGTTGGAGGGGTAAAAGCCGTAGAGGAAGACCAAGAGATGAATACAGTAAGCAGATTCAGACAGATGTAGGTTGTCGTTCTTATATGGAGTTGAAGAGGCTTGCTCAGGATAGGGTACTGTGGAGAGCTGCATCAAACCAGTCTCCGGACTGAAGACCACAACAACAACAATAATAGTCGTTAAAAAACTAATCGTTTTCAGGGAAACACATTAATGAAACTTTTCAGCGTAACAATAGGATAAGCCGTTCTATTACGTACAATACTGAATGCGCTGAATTTTAAATAACGTAGTCTAAGATTGTCAGTATAAGATACGATTGCGTTATACTGTGCTTAAGAACAAAACATCCACAATTTTTACGCGCGAGGAGCGACTCCTAGCAGTTGAACGGCGCGCCGTCACCTGGGGTAAAGCGTTGCTGTTGACTGAAATCCTACAGAACGCGACCGGACTGCATCAGTAGAGGCAAGAGCAGAAACTGAATATTCGGTCGGTCTTTACTTTCTATCTATATAAATGATCTGACGGACAGAGTGAGTTGCAATGTGCAGATGTTTGCCGACGGTGCTGTCAACAAGAGGGTGTCGTCATTGAACGATTGTAGAAAGATGCAGGATGACTCGGACAAAATTTCTAGGTAGTGTGAGGAATGGGAATTAGCGCTATAAGTAGAAAAATGTGAGGTGATGCAGACGAGTAGGAGAAACAATCCCTTAATGTTCGAATACAGCATTAATAGTGTACTGCTTGACAGACTTGCGCAAATTAAATACGTAGGCGTAGGCGTAACGCTGCACAGCACTATGAAATGGAACGAGCCTATAACGACAGTCCGCTTTATTGGTGAAAGGTTATTATCTCTCTCTAGGTTGTTTAAAAAACAAAAAAAAATCCTATCACATTCTTGAAAGGGGATGATATAAAATACGTGCTATGGTGTATTACTGTTTAGTTTTTAAGTTGATAACTGTAATAACACAATGTCAAAGAAGTGTTTTACTGTGTATGTCGATCTAAGTGTAGGCATTTGTCATCTCTTTCATACTGTATCTAAACATTGTAACCTCTTTGACAAAGCAGTCAATACTCTGAACATAGCCTAATAAGCCGAAAACCGGTTACGTAAACAAAAATAAACTTGTAGAACACACACAAAATTGTGTCTTTTAATTTATAAATAAACAAATTATTAGTTTCTGATTCCATATTCTGGCGTGAGTGGCGGCTGGTGATAATGTGCTAATGTGCTGCAGCACACTGTAAATATATTACTAAAATTGTGCCATTTCTCTTCGAATGCAAGCGAGAAATCGCTGTAAAATTACATCCTTTCTCTTGGCATACAAGCCACATATCACAATAAAATTATGCCAGTTCCCTTCCAATGCGTATTGGAATGCTAGTAATAAGGATGAAAACGCATTGTGGAGCGCTCTCGCCGCGATAGCTGGAAACCAGCTCCGTGTGCTGAAGTGGGATTCAGCCGCGCTGGTACGTGCGCAGAGAGGCGGCGCAGTCGTCTGCTCGCTAGTGCGCATGCGCAGACGTGACGTCAGGCCTGGCGGCTCGTGTGTGCTGAGACCGACTGCAGCACCAGACCAATATTTCTCTTCGCGCTGCGTGTGACGGCTGCGGGAGAATAGTATATGACGAGTATTGCGGCATACAGAGTCAAATAGCGCGCTGGCTCAGGCGTCTTGCGTGTTGTCTCTGGAACCTACTTGTGTGAGGCTCGTATTCAAATACCTCTGAGTCCAAATTTTTAATTTCTATAAATTAAAGTTCAATCACAAACAACATTAGTAATGCATAGCCAACATGAGAGTGAAACTGCGCTTTTCAGCCAAGCAGTTTCATTGGTCGCTTGTGTAGATCACAGATGACGTGACAGGGATATTGCTAAGCTCCGTTATTTCCATTGTCAGTCACGCTTTTTATTTCAGTATATTTTGTTTCCTGTTTATTTTTGTAATATTGTAGCACAGTGGTCAAATATTGTACGAGCCGCCACTGTCTGGCGTTGTTGTGGTGTTCCTCAGGGCTGGTTCCTTTGCCCGTTAATACTGCGCTGGGAGCAGGAGGTGCCGTGGCGACAGCCAGGCAGGCGTCTCCATTAGGGATGTGGGGCGGGGGGGGGGGGCGTGGGTGGAGGAGGCGCCGGAGGCACGCCGGGAACGTGATAGCGTCAGGGGGAGGGGGGAGGGGGGAGGGGGGAGGGGGTTCTAATGAGGCCGCGGCGGCCCAAAGTATACGCCGACCTGCTGGGGCACACGGCGGTCCAGGCCAGCTCTACATCTACATCTACTTCTACTCTGACGGAAAGTATTCTGGGACAGGCGCTTAACGGTGCTTTTATGCTGCACCTCGGAGCTGTCAGGTCGCTGCTCGCCGGCAGCCTCGTTGCATTCGAAAATGTTCAAATGTTTGTAGAGCTTATGGGACTTAACTACAGGCTCATCAGTCCCTAAACTTACAAACTACTTATCAACTACCTACAATTAAGGACGGCAAAAATATCCATGCCCGAGGGGGGATTCGAACCCCCGACCGTAGTGGCCGTACAGACCGTGACTGGGGCGCCTCAGTCCGCTCGGCCACCGCGGCCGGCCCTTCTTGCATTCACGCTGCAGGCACCTCGCTGCTCGTTCCACGCTGTGTGTGTTCTCCTGCAGCTGCTAAGGCTAGACTACACAACGACACCAGGTTACGACACTCGTTGCATGAAATGAATTGCGCGCAACTGGTTTCGTGTGTGTCTGTAGACACGGCGCCAATACTATACAGCAGTGGCGGCTCGTACAAAATTTGACCAGTGTGCTACAATATTACAAAAATGAACAGGAAACAAAATATACTAAAATAAAAAGCGTGACGGAGCTTAGCAATATCCCCACCACGTCATCTGCGGTCTACACAGGTGACCAATGAAACTGCTTGGCTGAAAAGCGCAGTTTCATTCGCATGTTGGCTAAACATTACTAATATTGTTTGTGATTTAAGTTTTATTTACAGAAATTAAAAATTTGGACTCGGGCGTATTTAAATGCGAGCCTCACATCAGTAGGTTTCAGAGACAACGCGCAAGACGCCTGAGCCAGCGCGCTGTTTGACTCTGTATGCCGCAATATTCGTCATATACTATTCTTCCGCAGCCGTCACACGCAGCGCGAAGAGAAATACTGGTCTGGTGCTGCAGTCGGTCTCAGCACACACGAGTCGCCAGGCCTGACGTCACGTCTGCGCATGCGCACTAGCGAGCAGACGACTGCGCCGCCTCTCTGCGCACGTACCAGCGCGGCTGAATCCCACTTCAGCACACGGAGCTGGTTTCCAGCTATCGCGGCGAGAGCGCTCCAGAATGCGTTTTCATCCTTATTACCGGCATTCTAATACGCATTGGAAGGGAATTGGCATAATTTTATTGTGATATCTGGATCGCATTCCAAGAGAAAGGATGTAATTTTATAGCGATTTCTCGCTTGCATTCGAAGAGAAATGGCATAATTTTAGTAATATATTTACAGTGTGCTGCAGCACATTTGCACATTATCACCGGCCGCCACTGCTATACACTTCGGTTTCGTTGTTTTGTGAGTGCCGTAGTCCCCGTAGAATGAAAGTTTTGGTTGCTGTAACAGTTGTGGCGGGGCCATTGCTTCTCTGTGTGAAGTCGCTGCATAGAACTAAACATAAAAAGAATAAGAAATGTGTTTGGGTTCGTGACTGGATTAACAAAAGAGGTCAGTTCGGTTGCTCAGCGACCTTCCTAAAAGAAATTGTGATTGAAGACCCTAGAAGTGATTTAATCAACTTAGAATGTCACCAGAGCAGTTCTCGTACATTTTAAACAGAATTAGTAATACAATAAAGAAACAAGTTACTGTTATGGGTGAAACATTGTTACCAGAACTGAAATTACGTTTCTTGTCAAGTACATATTCGTCTCTACAGTACCTGTACCCTGTTCCGAAATTCACAATTGCCATAGTTAGTTCCTATACGTATTTCGAAATGAATGTATTTTAGTCTGCAAGTCACTAATCGTCAGCCCATCAATATTTAATTCACGGATAATTGCTTCAAGAGCACTAACACGCCGCTGCTTATTCCTGGAATTTTCATCGTTAAAATGGTCAGTAAAAGCGGAATCATTCTGTTTCTGACCATGCTCTGAATGAATATCATTTCTATGATACTAAATGTGATGTTCTCCAAAAAGGAAAAAAAGATAGAAAACTCACATTGTTGGAAATTCTGGTCATTAACAAACATCTGTCCAAGAATTCTGACCTAGTGCTGAATGACCAGACACAATTCCATCATTCATCTTTACTAAAATAATGTCAACTTATTAATAGGCCTATTGTTCTCACGGTGTGTAAATAATTTTGTCATATGTGTTCCATACCAATACACCATAATACCTTTCTCCTCCTTGCCATAATTTACAGTTTGCTTGTAGAATCATTCATCGCTCAGCTGGACATTTATAATATTTGTAACCTTAGTAAGTAAGTAAGATGTACCCATTCGGACCCCAATTGTGTTTTTTCTTTTATTATTATTATTATTATTATTATTATTATTATTATTATTATTACGCACGTTCTGTGGTATTGATACTTATTCATACCAAACCCACATTTTGTTTCTACCATCACCTACTGACAACACTTTCTTATAAAATTACACAGTTTTAATATTGTAGTACCATTGTACCCCCAGATATGTTCATTTAAAATCCATTTGTTTTGCAGGAGTACGTTTGTTATGTAGTATCGATTCATAGACATAAGAAATTTGCAGTTGACATATCACTAAAACACCATCTTTGTGTATGTAACCTCAATGTTACGTGTGGACTCTCTGTTTAGTATGAAGTTATCTGACGATGGCCTAAGAAGCCGAAAGCTGCTAATAACTAGCAAACAAATAATATTGTGGAACAAAAATACTGCGTATTTAAGTTTTTAAAAACACATTTATTAAAAAAAAAGTAGGTTAAAATTGGTTTAACGCTTTCCTGAGTAAGAATCTGCAGTCTTTGGAAGCTATCAATGTGTATGTTTCTCAGACGTGGCTTAAGAATTAATTCCGTAACTTTTGACAGATTTATCTATATATAAATAAAAATGAATGTTTGTCTGTATGTCCACTACTTTGGTGAACTGTTCGGCGTACGCCCACGAAGGTTCCTAATCCCAAAACAAAAAAGCGCGACATATAGCTCAGGAGACATGACGTCGTAAATAATAGGCCACCGCGCGAGAGTACCCAGATTTATGCATCAATTATTGGAAAATAGGAGTAGTTAGGAACCTGCAACAAAGTTTGCATGTAATTTCGGACGTTTATGAAGCGTTTTATAACTGACCCCCCCCCCCAACATACACACAAAATGATGAAACTAAATCTACTGCTCACAAAAGTTTCGCTGTAGATGCCGTAAAACTGTCGTATCAGGCATGACATTGTATCAAATAAAGTTAGAATTACAGATTTCTATGTTACTATTTATTTTTGTCTGCAAGTCTCCCTTAATTCTTGCATTCAAATTAAGCAATCTGTTTTCTTAATCTCTATCTATATAAAAGCGAAAGGACAATAACTCCACTCTCTGACTAACCACGAAATCTCGAAAACTACTTCATCTATGCTGAAATTTGGCGGGAATGTAGTTTATAGGCAGAAAACGTTAGCTAAGAAAGTATTTTGTGATAGGTGCATGGCGGAGCATATTTCTCCGAAAGACTCACGAAATCGGCAGTTTCATTCCGATTTTCACGAAATTTCGAACAAGAGGAAGGTCACCGTCTACCTTAATTTTCATACGGTGCATGAGGGAGGGTACTTAACAACATAAAAATAGATCGATAAATATGTTGGTCGCGCCACAACTTGAGAACGGCTCGACCGATTTCACAGATCCGTTTTCTCGTTGTTCTCGTTATTCTCTGAGCAAGGTTTCTATGAAATAAAACTGGAAAATTTGATAACAACAAAGTGCGTTTTTCAATGTCACCCTGCGTTTCTATTGCATATAAACCTATAGTTTTCTTCCGATATTGATGACATTTTGCACACACTACCTTAAGAATAAGAGGAATATCAGGGCCTGTATAAAATTTCGTTCGGTGCATGGTGGAGGATACTTAACATACGTAATTTTATGAAATGCATAGTTTTGGTCCAATCTTTATGAACTTTTGCACACATGACCTATAAACCAAGAAGAAGATCACTGGCTACATAAATGTTTCTATGGTACATGACAGAGGGTACCTCGCAGAAAACTTTGCCGAGAGAGGGAAAGGTGGAAACGAACAGAGAGATGGGAGAGAAAGAGGTGGATGCAGAGAGAGGGGGGAAGGGGATGTGGACTGCGAGAGTCTAGAATAAATAAACATCCGGGCAACGCCGGGTTTACGGCTAGTACTAAATAAACTAACGAAAGAGGGGGTGATTCGACGTGGCACGAAATAGGTCATATCACTATTGCATAAGCAAAGAAAAAAGTACGTCAATTTTAGACAGAAAGAAAATTTCCAAGACTGACAATCTCTTACACAGCTCAAATTTAGTTCGAATTTAAATGAGAGAAGTTTTAATAGTTTCCACAACGCAACCCTACCACGTGATTTGGCGGACAATCCTACGAAATTTTGATCGTATGTAAAGTACACTAGCGGCAAAACACAATCAATATCTCCATAATGCAGTGGCAACTGTCATGCTACTGATGACACTTGTGCTATAGCAGAATTGCTTAACACAGCTTTCATAAATTCTTTCACCAAAGAGTACGAAACAAATACTCCACACTTCGAATCAAGAACAGCTGCCAGCATGCATAATTTGGAAATAGACATCCCTGCGATATTAAAGCAACTTAAGTCACTTAAAGTAAGTCTCCCGGTCCAGATTGAATACCATTTACGTTTCTTTAAGAATATGCTGATGTAACAGCCCCACACATAGCTATGATACACAACTGCTCGCTCAGCGAATGATCCGTACCCAAGGACTGGAAGACCGGCGACTCCAATATTTAGGAAAGTCAATATCAGTGATCCGGGAAATTACAGGCCTATGAGCATTTACGTCTGTTTGTAGTAGGATTATAGAACATACATTTTCCTCAAAAATTATGAACTACCTCGAACAGAACGACCTAATTCTCCATAGTCAACACGGATTCAGAAAGTATCGTTGTTGTGAAGGACAGTTAGGTCTTTACTCATATGAAGTGATGAGTGCTATCGACAATCGATATATGATGAAAATCGAAAATCGATGTTCTTTCGACCTGAACCACGGTGTGGTCCTCTCAATGTCAATCAATGGTGTCTGTTCTTTCCGTTCTTTCCGACATGTTGTAAGATTACCGCCCAATAGAAATATTAGTAATTAATAGCATTTGATAATTAAACAGTATGAAGTTCACTGCAAACATTGACCATGCCAATGCACTAAATGTTACACAATTTTAATCTTATTAATTATGGTAGCAATGTATATACACAGTTGGGTGACAACATTTATAGTTAGGCCATAGGTAGAAATTCTCCACGTTGAGATTTGCTGTGCGCTTGTAGCTGACGGGAGGCCAGCGAGCAGGCCGACGTTGGTGGCTTGTTCCAGCTTAGGATTTCCAGTTCGTTTCCGGTGAGGCGAGAGAGGGACAATGGCGAGTGCCAGGCACAGTGCAGTGCACAAATATTGTAATACTACTGGCATTTGAAGTAATACGATGCAGTTAGGGAACTTTAAGGCCCTCATTACAAAATAACCTGTTGACAAATAAACAATACATAAGCTGATATAGTCACATCTGGCATAATATGTTTAATTGACAATGAAAAGTAATAAATTACCAACGAAGACAAGACAGTTACACAACTAGCATGGCAATGTTTGTTTATAAAAATAATATAATAACTATTTCTCATTTTATTTTCAATTAATCTTGTGTATTTTACCTTGAAATATTCAGTTTAATCACCTGTCTGTGATATAAGAAATTGCACGATTACAATAGATAGTACAAAGGATGTTTATACTAATATAAAAACGTACGAAGATATTTGTTTAATGTGTAGTGTAATTATTTTGATTTTAAGTAAAGTTTTAGAAATGTATTGGCTGAGCGCTGTACGTTGGCAAATCGGTTAGAACAGCTCACATGGGGAAGTTGATGACGTAGGGGAAAAAACCCCGGCAGTTGAGCTTTTGGCGCGCGTGCGCGCGAGGGCAGGAAGTGACGAGTCGGGAGCACGTGGGGTAGCTGGCCGGGCGGCGTCGCTCGGCCGCAGTCGGCATGTGTATCTCCAGGTGGAGACTTTAGAGATTTGTGTGTGGCAATCGCCACGTGTGGTTGCTCGTCGTATAGTGCACCAAGGTGAATCGAGTGCTACTGTGTGTTTGTGAATATTTAGCCGGTAGAACAAGGTGTGCATCGCACTACAAGTGACTGTGTTTTGTTAATGTAACACGTGTCGTCGCATAGGCATGAACATAAACGGTGTTTGAGACAGCCACGTGGTGTGAAAACAATTTGCGACAAATATTCATTTTGTCTGGGGGCTCACGAGCTATAATTTTATTTGATAAATTTGTCGACATACAGACGTATCAGTCACAGGGTTCTAATATTGTGATATAAACAACATAAAGTGAACTTTTACGTGTTTTCAAAAATAGTAGCTAGTACACCCCTTTCTTTCATGAACTTGATTTTATTATGAATTTGTTTTGTTAATCATATACAGGGAAGGAAAGCTGCGAACGTGTGATATCATCCCCTAGAAAACGAGTCAAACAGTAGCAATCACAGATCCAGTATTTTTGCATGTTTAGGAATTTGGTTCGCAGTTGGTGTTTGTGAGTTTTAAAAATTAAACTTTCCTTATTTTAAACTCTCACCCCGACCTTCACTCTCGCAATGTCCGAAAGCACAGCCACTATTGTGTATACTGTGTCCCCAACAGGCGCTTGAAACTTCTGCGCGGATGCACAAGTACGGTCGATCCCTTGCGAGAATTCAGAACAGAATGCGAGCAAGAAGACGTAATTAGCAGCCGGCGCGCTGCAAGTTGAGAATTTGCGTTGGGGGGGGGGGGGGGGCAGAGAGCCCAGATTGCCTAATTGGTTACACGGCGCGGTGGCTTCGCGCGCTCGCTCAGTGGGACAGAATCCTCAAAACGTGGCCAAAACCCCAAGAAGACGTCACACAAAACTCATCACGCGGCGGTTTTCATGTCGCTGATTACGAATTTGATGGTAAAAAATGGTCTAAACAAAATGGCGTAGTCAATATAGCAACGTGACTCATGAACATCTGTAATAATTTATTAACAACTAGTCGACCCGGCAACGCTTCACAATCGCTGATATGTATGTACTCTTACTTTGAACGTCAAATTTGTAAAATGTTTTCGCAATCGTAGGAATGATATTGATATCCCAAAGAAAAGAGTTCTTTCAGTTTTCCACAAATTTTCCTATTTTCTGGCCAATTATTCCAAACTTTTACTTCACTCAAACCTTCCTCTCGCAATTGCTAATATGTATGTACTCTTGCTTTGAACGTCAAATGTGGAAAATTTTATCGCAATCGGAAGAATGATATTAATATCCCTCCCTTTCAAAAAAGATGCTTTAGTTTCTTGCGAATTTTGAAATTTTCCAGGCTACTTCCCAAATTTTTAGTTCATAAGAATGATCATATTTCGTTGAACGTCAAATGATCAATATTTTATTGCAATCGGATGAACGGTCCTTAACTTATAGTGTTGAGTACTTTTAGAAACACATTGAAAAAGGTACTTGGTTCGAATTTTGCGACTTACCTTTTTAACTGTCCCTATTTTTTTTACTGAAACATTTCCGAAGCCATAATGAATAAAACAAAAGAAAAAAATTACCCCTCTCCGTCGTGCGAATAGTCAGTTATAGTGCTGAATTAAATCAAAAACACATTGAGAAACGTACTTTCAATTTTCTCAAACTTTCCAGTTTTCCGGAAGAGTTTCCAAAAACTTTATTTCGTACAAATCTTGTCGTGTCAAGTACTACTCAAGTCATGCCCGTACAACCATGTGGCAACTGACTTCTATTCATAGAAAAAACATCGCTTTTGGTTTTTCCTACATTTTCCTACTTTCCGGGCGACTTTTCCAAACTTTTATTTGATGCGAACCTTCCTGTTGCTTTCAACATGAAATTTACGAAATTTTATCGCAATTGGATGAACGGTATTGATAGCTCACTGGAAAAAGCTGTTTCAGTTTTTCCCGATTTTCGTGTTTTCCGCACAGCTTTTCCATATTTTACCACCGTTTAAGCCTCCCCTGGACTTATACGAATATTTCAAGACTAAAATTAGCGAAATTAGTTCAGCCATACTCGAGTTTTAGCGAGACTAACGAACAGCAATTCATTTTTATAATAAGATTACCTGACATGGTCGTGTTCGGAGGCGATCTGATCGTTTCATAGTTTTCAAAATGAAAGCCAAAATCGCACATTAATAATTTGTTAACTGACGACCAGTTTCGGTGCACTGTGTCACCATCATCTGGTCACATATGTGTTATAAGCTGGTCGTCTTGTTAAAAAGAAATTGGATATAAAATAACTAGTGCAAGACACCACTTAGTCACTGTATAAAAAATACACAAGTTAAAAACATGACAGCTTACAAACTACTTATATATATATATATATATATATATACAGATTTGGAAAGTTAGTAATTATTTGATGATAAAGTCGAAAATGTTTCCAATTACCCCACCTGAATCTACTCATCGCCGGCCGCAGTGGCCGAATGGTCTGCGGCGCGCCAGTCACAGTCTGCACGGCCGCTACGGTCGGGGGTTCGAATCCCCCCTCAAACATGGATGTTTGTGTCGTCTTTCGTATAAGCTAGTTGATAAGTAGTTTGTAAGTTTAGGGACTGATGACCCCGTAGTTAAGTCCCATAAGCTTAACAAACATTTGAACATTTCCTACTCCATCTTTGCCTTAGCTCGTGGATCCTGAGACGGCAGGTGATGGAATCCCTCGGCAGGACTCCTGCTTTCGGAACTCGCGCTGCTGTTACGATGGCAGGATGCGGTCTGCCCGTTTGTTTATACAGCGATCCTATCCGTCTCTGTGGGAGGAACAGCTGGCTTGGCAGCCACCGAAGCCGACTTTCGGAATGAATTCACAAGTTCCTGATTTATGTGTGCTACCTCGCGCCAAGTTCTCTTCCTGCGCCGGAGTTAAAAGTTTGCCGTGTTCACTCCACCCTCCACATAAAGTATCGCCTTCAGAAAAGGCAATATTTCCTGAGCAGCGCTGTAACACGATTCTGTAGTTCAGAGCTGTGTAGCCCTGAATAACGACTGCACCGAATCTCTCCCTTTCGCAAAGAGCACACCGCTATCACTTAGCCCCCCGACACAGTGCATTCTGAGTATTGTTAAGAATATCCGGAAATTCTCCTTTATATGAAACTAGCTGTAAACCCGGCGTTGGCCGGGTGTTTATTTATCCTACACTCTCGTAGTCCACATTCCCTTCCCTCTTCTCTCTGCATTCACCTCTTTCTCTCTCATCTCTCTGTTCGTTTCTACCTTTCCCTCTCTCGGCAAAGTTTTCTACCAAGGTACCCTCTGTCATGTACCATACAAACATTTATGTACCCAGTCATCTTCCTCGTGGTTTAAAGGTCATGTGTGCAAAAATTCATAAAGATTGGAGTAAAACTATGTATTTTGTAAAATTCCGTAAGTTAAATACCTTCCGCCAAGTATCAAACGAAATTTTATACAGTGACATCCCTATTGTTTTTAAAGTAGAGTATGCAAAGTTTCATCGGTATCGGAACAAAACCATAGATTTCTATCCAATAAAAATCAGGGTCACTTTGTTGTTCTCAAATATTCCAGTATCATTTCATACAACCCTTGTTCTGAGAATAAAATAAAAAAAAAGATCTGTGAAATCGGTAGAGCCGTTCTCAATTTATGGCGCGACCAAGGTATTTAGGGAACCATTCTTATGTTGCAAAGTACCCTTTCCCATGCACCGTATGAAACTTAAGGTAGACAGTGATCTTCCTTTTATTTTCAAGGTCAAGCGTGCGAAATTTTGTAAAGATCGAAATGAAACTGTAGATTTAGTGATTCTGTAGGTGAAGTATGCTCCGCCATGCATCAATCACAAAATAGTTTCTTATCCGACGTTTTCTACCTATAAACTACATTCCTGCCAAATTTCAGCTTCATAGGTGAAGTAGTTTTCCAGGTTTCACGTTTAGCCAGTGAGTGAGTGTCCTTTCGTTTTTATGTAGATAGGAGATTAAGAAAACAGATTTCTTAATTTTGGACGCAAGAGATTTAAGGCAGACTTGCAGACAAAAATGAATAGTAACATGGAAATCTGTAATGCTCACTTTATTTGATACAAGGTCATGCCTGATGCGACAGTTTTAAGGCATCTACAGCGAAACTGTTGTGAGCGGTAGACTTCTTTTCGTTTCATCATTTTGTGTGGGTGAGTAGGTGGGTACAAAACGCTTCATAAACGTTCGAAATTACATGCAAACTTTTTTGCAGTTCCCTAACTACTACCATTTTCTAATAATTGAAGCATAAACCTGGGCATTCTCACGCGGTGGCCCCTCATTATATATGACGTCATATCTCCTGAGCTCTTTTGTTTTTGGGTCAGGAACCTTCGTAGGCATGTGGTGAACAGTTCAGCAAAGTTTCATTGCAATCGGATGAATGGTTTATGGAGACATAGAGGACATACAGACATTCATTTTTATATATTTAGATTACATAACGTTTCCACCATTTGACATATTGCATAACATAACCCATTTGCACAATCAGTATTCAATATTGGTATAGAAATTACACATTGCAATCATTGAGTTCTTCTACAGATTGAATAACTGCCCTACTTGGTTGTAAGAACAGTATCTCTTCAATAACAGAGACTGATGTCTACAATGTATGGCAACTCTTACTGCACAAAAATATTCGATCTCCAGCGTCATTACAGAAAAAAAGGACAGCTCCGTTTTTTGCTTGTGTGTCTCACATTCGTACAATTTTTATGTGAATGCAAATTGGGGCCGTATTTTCTTTTACTGTGTTTCTAAACTGAAAAACTTAGGATTTCTGCCATTTCCCGTGATAAATGCTGGATTGACCGCTATGTCACTTACTGTTGCACCTGTTTTGCGAATTCTGAAACTTTTAAGACAGGCGTCTTTTGGTTACGCTAGTTATTATTAATTAAGGTGGTGTGTTATTCATTTACCTGAAGTAACCTATTATGACTAAACGCAAATGTACCATTTCTTTGAACATAAAAAACATAGCCTACTTGTTTCGAAGACCGGAATCCTAGATTTGAAATGCAATGTAGAAGTCGTATTGCCATATTTAGGGTTAACAGAGTGGAAACGTGGATGCTGTTCAGCGCTATAAGTAATTCAGTCATAATCTGGCTCCTTCTGATATTCTATAAATAACTTCTAAAATCAGATAAAAAAGCAACGGGGTTATATGTTGCACACATGTTGGTTCCATGAAACAGGCATTTAGTGTTTTGTGTGTTGGAACAGGGACTCGAACGTGGGACCTTTGCCTTTCGAGGGCAAGTGCTCTGGAAAGTAGGAGGCGATGTACAGGCAGAATTAAAGTTGTGGGGCGGCACCATGAGTCGTGTCGGGATAGCTCAGTCGGTGGAGCGCTTGCCCGCGAAAGGCAAAGGTCCCAGGTTCGAGTCCCAGTCCCGGCACACAATTTTAATCTGCCAGGAAGTTTCATATCAGCGCACACTCCGCTGCAGAGTGAAAGTTTCAGTTTCAGTCCGATGAACCGTCTGCCACGCACTTTAATGTAAGTTGCAGAGTATTTATGTAGATGTAGGGGTCACTACTGACAGGGGAAAAACTGCTGTGATGGTGATGGGGAGAGAGGGAAAGAAAATGACTGAAACAGGAGATAGGTTGATAGAAGATTATCTATATATCAGGAAGTGGTTAGTTTGCTCACGGATTTATAGAGAATTGAAAACTGGTTCAAAATGTACAAATGGTTGTAAATCTATCGGACCAAACTGCGTGGTCATCAGTCCGTAGCTTACACACTACTTAAACTAAGGTAAACTAACCTAAGGACAACACACACACCCATGCCCCAGGGCCGGCCACGGTGGCCGAGGAGACTAAGGCGCTCCAATCACGGTCTGCACGGCCACTACGGTCGGGGGTTCGAATCCCCCCTCGGGCATGGATAAGTGTGCCGTCCTAGTTCGTAAGTAGTTCATAAGTAGTTTGTAAGTTTAGGGACTGATGACCCCGTAGTTAAGTCCCATAGACTATACAAACATTTGATCATTTGAACATGCCCCAGGGAGGACTCGAACCTCCATGGCGAGCAACCGCACGCTCCGCAGCGAGACGCTTTAGACCGCTCGGCTACTCCACCGCGGCCTACAAACCGTGATCTGCTTTATATGTGTTCTGGAAGAGCTGCCCCACAGATCAGACGGCAAACGTTGGCGATGGCTGAAAGAAGCAGACAGTGCGAGGATAGAAGACATCCCCTGTTCAGTCATCCACCAGTGGTGGCAAGATTAAAATCGCGGAAAGATTTCATTCAATTTGAACATCCACGAAATGAAAGTCAATCTATAACCAGGGAATCAATGTGGACACAGAAATTGGAAAAAAATCAGCTTGCAATGTTGGAAAATGAAAGGAAAAGTCCCGGCTGGATCTCAACTGGAATGGAGACTGGAAGAGCCTAAATAGACTTAGGTGTTGAATTGGAAGATCAAAGGATAACCTGTTCCGGTGGGGATACGCAGAAGAAGAGCTCTGCCAATGTGGAGAAAAACGAACTATGACACAGCTGCTGAGCTGTCCATACTTGCCGGCATCCTCGCCATGCACTTTCCAAGACCTGTGGCTGGTCGAATGCGGTGCAGTGAAGTGTGCCGAAGACTGGACAGAGATTTGGGGTCTGCTATGGACAATAATGACGTATGATGCGTGAAAATCATGACTGTATATATGAATGTATAAATAGTACTTATATAATAGTATTTATATTTTTAATCTAGAATATGTAGCCTGTTAATTAAGTACAGATGCAGCTCCGACACGAGTAAATTAATAAAGTGGGTGTGGGCTGCAGCTGTAACACAGGGCATTGGGACTGCGCCAAATGTCTGCAGAACACAGTTTTGGAAAAATAAAACAGCAAAAGGGAAGAGTCCTGCTCGTGTAATGAGTGCACAGTTTAACGCTCGTCCCTGTGTCTGCTACAGTCTTGTGAAATGAGTGCCGAGGCGTCGGCCCAGCCAGAAGTGGGTCACGTACGAACGGGGTGGGAGGGGGAGCGTGAGGAAGGAGATAAAGAGGGGAAGAGGAAGGGCGGCCATTTCCGTCTCACCAGAAAACTCGCCGGCTCGGCTTTTCCCGCTGCCATTATTGCGCCATTAATCGGACCGTGGCGACTCCGGCAAGAAGCAGGAGCAGCGTGGAACACAGGCAGACCAAGCACCGGCGGAGCTGGGCAGCCACGCTCTGCTACTCTCACCAGCCAGCGCTCAGGGGGGCTAGTGCTGCCCTTACATACCTTTAGCCTTCGCTTACCTTTGGACCACTACTATCTCTAAATGCACCGTAGTAATGGCCGATCGTGCCCACACGTACAGATAACATTGCGGCTCCCACCTCCAGTGATCCACCTTAGCAAAACTAACAAATACAGAGGTGACAGTAGAACTATTGAGTTGGTCACCACGTTGGTGTGGGTGTGGAGAGTTCCTATCCTTTGCTGAGTTGCTGGCTGACAAGGAGGCTACATGAGTACCGGATGTTACAATCTCTTGTCTATATAAAAGCAAAAGGACACTCATTCGCCCACTCACGAAATCTCGAAACCTACTTAACACATGAAGCTGAAATTTGGCAGGAATGCAGATTATGGATAGGAGACGTCTGTTAACAAATGATTTTGCGATAGGGCCGATAGTTCCGAAGATATGGCGACATAAACAATGAAATCATCCCCTTCTTGTGGCATATGGTAGTGTGACTTTAAATGTAAAGCAGCCAACAATCTGAAGATTGGTTTCAACACCACAGTGTGTTACTAGGTACGGTCCTGTTTGGAGGTGGTATGCCATTGCCTTCCACCGTCCTTCGAACTTACTTACCCAGCCAGTTATAGGGGTACCTACAGTTTAATGTGGGTTTTGAACCACATTAAACCACAGTGCAACTGAGGCGCATTTAACTCAAGGAAGGATTAAGTAAATAAATACCCAGGGAAAGCCGGGTTTTCAGCTAGTTCTATAATATCAGGAAGTGGTTAGTTTGCTTATGCATTTATAGAAAGAGTCAAAGACTGGAAAGCGGTAAGGAAATTCCAGTGAGTGTGGGCTGCGCTAAATGTATGCAGACCACAGTTCTGGAAAAATAAAACAACAAAAGGGAAGAGTCCTCCTTGTGTAATGAGTGCACGGTTTAACGCTCGCCCTTGTGTCTGCTACAGTCTTGTGAAATGAGTGCCGAGGCATCGGCCCAGCCAGAAGTGGGTCACGTACGAACGGGGTGGGAGGGGGAGGGGCAGGAAGGAGATAAAGAGGGGGGAGGGAGGGCGGCCATTTGCCGCCTCGCCGGGAAACCCGCTGGCTTGGCTTTTCCTGCAGTGCGTGCCTGCTGCAGATATTGCGCCATTAAATGGGCAGTGGCGACTCCAGCAAGAAGCAGAAGCATGGTGTGGTGGAACACAGGCAGAGCAAGAGCAGGCGGAGCTGGGGAGCTAGCACTGCTGCTCTCACCAGCCAGCGGTCGGAGAGCTGGCGCTTGTGGTGGAGCTACTTGCTGGCTGACACTTTTGTTTCCTCTCCCCTTACATATCTTTACCCTTCGTTTACCTTTGGACCACTACTGTCTCCAAATGCACCGTATTAATGGTGGCCAGGCGTCTCTGTCGAAATATTATCTTTTGTGTCTTTGTTGGGTTTGCTCTTATACTCCAGTCTTGCATCCACCGTTCTAGCACATTTAGTACGTCTACATACAAACTCCGTGCGTGGCGGAGGGTACACTGTACCACTACTAAGCATTTCCTTCCCTATTCCACTTCCAAATAGAACGAGGAAAAAAAGAATGCTTATATACCTCCGTACAAGCCCTAATTTCTCTTATCTTGTCTTTGTGATCTTTACACGAAATGTAAGTAGGCGGCAGCAAGTTCGTACTACACTCAGCTTCAAATTCCGGCCCTCTAAATTTACTTAACAGAAATTCACAAAAGGAACGTCGTCTTTCTTCCAGCGATCCCCAATTGAGTTGCCGGAGCATTTCCGTGACACACGCGCATTGGTCGAACCTACCGTTAACAAATCTAGCTGCTCGCCTCTGAACCGCCTCTATGTCTTCCTTCAATCCGATCTGCTGCGGGTTCCAAACACTTGAGCAGTACTCAAGACGTGGTCGTACAAGCGTTTTATACGCGGTCTCCTTTACAGGTGAAGTACATCTTCCCAAAATTCTCCCAATAAACCGAAGTCGGCTGTCTGCCTTACTCACAACTGTCCTTACATGCTCATTCCATTTCATATCGCTCTGCAATGTTACGCCTAGATATTTGAACGACGCGACAGCACCAAGAAGCTCACTACTAATGGTGTATTCGAACATTATAGGATTGATTTATCTACTCATGTGCATCACCTTACATTTTTCTTCATTGAGAGCTAGCTGCCAATCTTCGCACCAACTAGAAATTTTATCTAAGTAATCCTGTATGCTATTACAGTCAGTTACCGACGACAGCACAGCATCATCAGCAAACAGCCGCAAATTACAACTTACTCTGCCCATCAGATCATTTATATAGATAGAAAATAACAGCGGTCCTATCACACTCCCCTGGGGCACGCCTAACGATACACTCATCTCTGATGAACACTCGCCGTCAAAACAACGTACTGCGTTCTATTACTTAGGAAGTCTTCCAGCCAGTCACAAATCTGTGAACCTATTCCATAAGCTCGTATCTTCGTTAACAGTCTGCAGTGTGGTACCGCGTCGAACGCCTTTTTGAAGTCGAGAAAAACACAATCCGCCTGTTGCCCTTCGTCCATGGCTCGCAAGATGTCATGTGAGAAAAGGTCAAGCTGAGTTTCACATGAACGATGTTTCCTAAACCCGTGCTGATTCATGGAAAGAAGCTTTTTCGTTTCAAGGAAATTTACTATATTCGAACTGATAATATGCTCCAAAATTCTACATGAAACTGATGTCACCGATATTGGCCTGTAATTGTATGGGTCAGTTCTCTTTCCTTTCTTATACACGGGAGTCACCTGCGCTTTTTTCCAATCACTAGGAACTTTGCGCTGAATTAAAGATTCGCTATAAATGCAAGCTAAGTAGGGGGCCAACGCCGCAGAATAGTCTTTGTAAAACCGAACTGGTATTCCATCCGGACCAGCAGACTTTTTCGTATTTAGCTCTCTCAGCTGCTTCTCTACACCGGAAATACCTATTGCTATGTCCCCCATTTCGGAATTAGTACGTTGATCAAATGATGGTACATTTGTGCGGTCCTCCTGCGTGAAAGATTTCTTAAAGGTTAAATTTAGAACTTCAGCTTTCCGTTTGCTTTCTTCTATTACTGCCCCGGAATGATCAACGAGTGACTGGACAGTGGGCTTTGACCCGCTTATCGATTTTACATAGGACCAGAATTTTTTCGGGTTCTCGGAAAGGTCTTTTGCTAAGGTATGGCTGTGATAATTATTGTATGCTTCGCGCATCGATCTTTTTATAGACGCACGAATCTCTACTAACTTTTGCCTGTCATCATTTGCGTGTTCTTTTTTGAATCGAGAGTGCAAGAGCCTTTGCATTCTCAGCAGCTTTCTAACATTATTATTATACCACGGTGGATCTTTTCCATCCTCAATCGTCTTTACTGGCACATATTTCTCTAACCCTTTATTAACAATGCACTTAAATTTAGTCCACAATTCCTCTACATCCATAGTCCCTGAATTAAACGATGCCCATCCATTTTCTAAGTGCGATCGTAACATTTGCTTATCGGCTCTTCCCAACAAAAACACGCTCCTGGCCTTCTTGATTGGTTTATGAACTTTGGTCACCATCGACGATATCATGATCACTAATTCCTGTCTCTACACAGACATCGTTAAAAATGTCAGGCCTGTTTGTGGCTATTAGGTCTAGAATATTTCCATTGCACGTGGGTTGCCAGTTTAACTGCTCAAGACAGTTTTCGGAGAATGTGTCCAAAAGTAGCTCGCAAGACTGCTTGTCTGTACCACCTGAAATGTAACTAGCGAGGTCCCAATCTATACTCTTAAGACTGAAGTCTCCTCCGACTAATATTACATGGCCCGGATACCTATGCACTACTTGGTGTAGACTTTCTTTGAATGATTCTAAAACTTCTACAGCAGCACTGGGGGGGGGGGGGGTCGGTAAAAACACCCAACTATTAACTTTACTTCTTTTAGACCTGTTATACGTGCCCAGATAACTTCACAGTTACTTTCAACATCGATCTCAGTAGAAACAATATCTTTATCCACAGCGATGAACACTCCTCCTGCAGTTGTATCCGATCTATCTTTCCGATATACATTCCACGCTTCGCTAAATATTTCTGAACTTGTCACTTCATGATTTAGCCAGCTTTCGGTGCCTAAAACTATCTAAGCGCAATAACTTCCATGCAGTGCGGCAAATTCGGGAACTTTGTTTCTAATACTCTGTAAGTTCGCGGCTAATATTTTTATGTTCGAATTTTTGATTCGAACGTGGCCTGAATTCGCTATTTGAATGCTGACAGGCGAGTGCTCATCAGATTTAGCGCCTAGCTTAAAAAAAAAAAAAAAAAAAAAAAAAAAAAAAAGAAAACCATGTGCCCTCCACAAGTACTCTGCTACCCGAGTAGCCGCTTCCTTAGTGTAGTGCACCCCTGATCTATCTAGGGGCACCCTACAATTCCCCACCCAATAACGCAAATCCAGAAATCTGCAGCCATGACTGTCACAGAGTCGGCGAAGCTACTGGTTCAGACCCTCCACTAGGATCCAAATCAAAGGACCCCGATCAACCCTGGGAACAATGCTACAAATCGACAGCTCTGCTTGCACCCCGCGTGCGAAGGCAGCAGCCTTCACCAATTCCGCCAGCCGCTCGTAGGACCTGAGGATGTCCTCAGAACCCAAGCGACAAGTGTCATTAGTGCCGACGTGAGCCACGACTTGCAGTCGACTGCACGCCGCACCCACTCGATAGCCGCCGGCAAGGCCGCCTCCACATCTCGGATGAGACCCCCCGGCAGACACACCGAGTGCATGTTGGAATTCCTTCCGGATCTGAACACTATCTGCCTAAGGGGCTCCATCATCTTATTGGAGCTCCCAATAACTAATAATTCCCTCCCCCAGTGCACCTGCTCGGACCCTGCTGAAGGAGTGGCCACACGTCCACTCACAGGACGAACGGGCGCGGACGGACGTCCAGCCTCCATATTGGCCTTCCGCCTCGAGCGACGCGAACTGCGTACAACCCGCCACTCCAGTTGTGGAGAAGGTGACTCGACGACGTCCGGCACACCTGAAGGTGTCTCGGTAGAAGGGACAGAGAGCGAAGCGTGAGACACCTGAGGTGCCCCACTCGACGTACCAGACTCCCCACCATCGCTGCACCCCGAGACAGCCGCCCGAAGACGGCTGACCGTAGACAACAGCACGCTCAGCTGTTCGCGAACCGCGGCCAACTCCTCCTGCGTCCTGTGTCGTTGTCTTACTTTGTATTACTGTCGTCCGAAGTGAGTTGCAGCAGAATGCAGTGTAGTCTGCGTATAGAGAGCTTGTCTCGTCTAGACGGTGGGTGAAGTGACGTTACCAGTTCATGTATTTGTCCAGAAACACGTCAAGGTATCTGACAGTCTCATTAAACCTAAGTGGCGTGTTCCAGGGCGTCAGGTTTATGTCTTCGTACCTTTGTTGTCTTTTTTATGTGTGGTGTCTATTTCGAAATATTATCATTTGTGTCTTTGTTGGGTTTCGTCTTATACTCCAGTCTTGCATCCACCTTTCTAGTACATCTACGTCTATATACATACTCCGTAATTCACTGTAAGGTGCGTGGCGGAGGGTATACTGTACCACTAAGGCATTTCCTTGCCTATTCCACTCCAAAATAGAACGAGGAAAATAAGAATGCCTATATGCCTCCGTACGAGCCCTAATTTCTCTTATCTTGTCGTTGTGATCACCACGCGAAATCTAAGTAGGCGGCAGCAAGATCGTACTACACTCAGCTTCAAATTCCAGCCCTCTAAATTTCCTCAACAGAAATTCACGGAAAGAACGGCGTCTTTCCTCCAGCGATCCCCAATTGAGTTGCCGGGGCATTTCCGTGACATTCGCGCATTGGTCGAACCTACCAGTAACAAACCTAGCTGCACGCCTCTGAACTGCATCTATGTCTTTCTTTAAACTGATCTGCTGCGGGTTCCAAACACTTGAGCAATACTCAAGACGTGGTCGTACAAGCGTTTTATGCGTGGTCTCCTTTACAGGTGAAGTACATCTTCCCAAAATTCTAACAATAAACCGAAGTCGGCTGTCCGCCTTACTCACAACTGTCCTTACATGTTCGTTCCATTTCCTATCGCTCTACAATGTTACGCCTAGATATTAGAAGGACGCAACTACATCAAGAAGCTCACTATTAATGTTGTATTCGAACATTATGGGGTTGTTTTTCCTACTTATGCGCATCACTTTACATTTTTCTACATTGAGAGCATTCTTCGCACCTACTAGAAATTTTGTGTAAGTCATCCTGTATGCTATTACAGTCAGTTAGAAACGACCCCCTCCCGTACACCACAGCGCCGGCCGCGGTGGCCGAGGGGACTGAGGCGCTCCAGTCACGGTCTGCACGGCCACTACAGTCGGGGGTTTGAATCCCCCCTCGGGCATGGATATTTGCACCGTCCATAGTTCATAAGTAGTTTGTAAGTTTAGGGACTTATGACCCCGTAGTTAAGTCCCATAAGCTTAACAAACATTTGAACATTTTTTTGTACATCACAGCATCATCAGCAAACAGCCTCAAATTACAACTTACTCTGTCCATCAGATCATTTATATAGATAGAAAATAATAGCGGTCCTATCACACTCCCCTGGGGCACGCCTGACGATACATTCGCCTCTGATGAACACTCGCCGTCAAAACAACGTACTGCGTTATATTACTTAGGAAGTCTTCCAGCCAGTCACAAATCTGTGAACCTATTCCATAAGCTCGTATCTTCGTTAGCAGTCTGCAGTGTGGCACCACGTCGAACGCCTTTTTGAAGTCGAGAAAAACACAATCGGTCTGTTGCCCTTCGTCCATGGCTCGCAAGATGTCATGTGAGAAAAGGGCAAGCTGAGTTTGACATGAACGATGTTTCCTAAACCCGTGCTGATTCATAGAATGAAGCTTTTCTGTTTCAAGGAAATTTACTATTTTCGAACTGAGAATATGGTAGTAGTCGTTGTCTTCCGTTGTACTACCGTCGTCCGAAGTGAGGTGCACCAGTATGCAGTGTCGTCTGCGTATAGGGAGATTGTCTCGTCTGGGAAAGGAAGGCACGGGAGACGTTTTAGATGTGTGGGAGACCCAGGCGGTGCGAGGTGCGTGAAACAGGTGTATGTGTGTGTGTGTGTGAGGGAGTGGGGGTTTCCCTGTCAACAGCCTAGGGCATCCCCTGCAAACAGCAGCACTCCACACAGCTGTGGCGAGAACAGGCCGAGCGGTTGTTTACAACAGACAGCGGCGGTTTATGCGGGAGGGGGAGGGGGGCAGTGCGGGGCCACGCCCACTTTACGACGCGCGGCTGCGGGCTTCACCGCGTGTGTGGACTCAAGGCGCAGTGGCCAAAACCCCAAGACGACGTTTAATTCACACGAAACCCATTACACGGGGGTTTCTGAGGTCGCTGATTACGAATTTGGTGGTAAAAATCGTCTAAACAAAATGGCGGAGCTAATATAGCAACGTGACGAGTTTAAATCAATATACATAAACATAAACGGCTTTTAATCAAATTGCGTGGTTATGGTATTTGCGACTGGATACGGGATTTCCTGTCAGAGAGGACACAGTTTGTAGTAATCGATAGTAAGGCATCGACTAAAACAGAGATGATATAGGGCGTTCCACAGAGTAGTGTTATTGGTCCTCTGCTGTTCCTTATTTACATAAAAGATTTAGGAGAAAATCTAAGCAGCTCTCTTAGGTTGTTTGCAGATGACTCCGTCATTTACCGTCTACTAAAATCATCTGAAGATCAAAACCTACTGCAGAACGATCTGAATAAGATATCACTATGGTGTAAAAATTGGCAGTTGACTCTAAATAATGAGAATAATGAAGTGGTCCACATCAAAACAAGTCAGTTAAACTTTGTTTACAAGATAAATCAATCAAAAGTGAAGGCTGTAAACCTCACAAAATACCTAGGAATTACTATTACTTCAGACTTAAACTGAAAAGAACGCATAGATAATGTCGTCGGAAAGGCGAACCTGAGATTGCGTTTTATTGGCGGAACCCTTAAAAGATGCAACAGAACTACAAAAGAAACTGCATACAGTACGCTTGTCAGTCCATTTTTTAAGTATTGTTGCCTAGTATTTCATAAGCAAGCTAATACCTGGGGTCGTACAAGGCTAGAAGAGAATTTACTGGGGGATCTGAATGCAGAGTACAAGTTTGGAAACGAAACAACAATTTAAAAATAGACGGAGAGGAGATCGTGAGGTAGAAATAGAAATCATAAAGATACATACATAATTTCTTGCCTGAAGCATATAGACAGAGGGGTAGCTGAAGACGTAGAGTACATATTGCTCGCAGTAGGAGAAAAACGGAAAAGAATATTTCAGATGCAGTACGCAGAATAAAAATATTCCCGCATATTAGTCGCATTCCACAAAGCTAGAAAGAAATTCAAAAGAGTTTATACACCGCCAAGTAGTCTCACGCAGGTTACCGATTCCCAACCATTATCAAACCGAATTAGTTGTGCATATTCATCGTGTTTACCTATGCAAAATCACCGAAATGAAATAGAATACATTTCGGAGAAACTTATCCCAAAAAATGAACCTAACATCTGAAGTCTAACAAACCAGACAATGAATCTCTACCATCTCATGGGAGAAAAGAAAATCCATAACGTCTTACCAGGTCGAAGCTCAGCCACAGAATGTTCAGCTCAGCCACCCAGTCCCCTCCACCACAGAAAATCGGTAGAAACCCCTGGATAAACCGAGGTGATGGGGAGAGCTCAAACTCGAGCATCCTGTAGAGGCTCACTAACTGGGCGTTGCCAACCCAGCTTGTAACCAAAGGCTGGAGGAACCTCTTTGGTAACATGAAAAGCAGAGGTTGGTAACGACTACCTATCGATATGAAGCCAGAGAAACACTAGTACCGAGCAGCCAGCAGTCGAAGACGAAAATTCTCATACATACACTCAGACTCCCATGCTATAAAATTCTCATACAGGCACATACAGAATAAAGAAAGGACCCATTCTCATAAGGACAGTGGCGACACGTAGAAACCGTTCATATTGCCACCTTCATAGACACAATGATAAATTATTTACCTAATATAGCCCAGCAATATTAGAGGAACTAACATTTAAAAACATAGAGACAATGATAAATTATTGGCATAATAAAATTCCAGCAATACTACTGAAACTAACATTTAAAAACATATACACAATAACAAACTATTAGCATAATAAAATCCGAACAATATTACAGAAACTAACATTCAAAAACATTAAATGATCTGCTGTTCCGCATGCCTCCAAACGAAAGGGGTTGTCGTTAGTCAAAAAAGCACATCTAGTCAGCTTAGATAAATTACAAAGTTAAAAACCTAAGGAAGAGAGCAGACAGCGATATTTCAACGTTTATCATGTGACATGCTAGAACGCTATGGGGCCAACCTGGTACTGCAGGTAGGCAGTGCAGCACTGCAGTAACAGTCGCAGCAGCATGGAGAGCAGCATTAGCGAGCACAGCCAGAATCTTTCAAGGTCATGCATTGTCATACTAGGCAGATGGACATATATCGTGTGACATACTAGACGTTTAGGTGTCCCAACTGGTAGTGGAGGTAGGCGGTGAGGCACTGCAGCAGCAGGCGCAGTGGCCAGGAGAGCAGCAGCAGCGAGCAGCCAGAACCTTTCAAGTTCATGCATTGTCATACTAGGCAGATGGACATGTATCGTGTGACGTGCTAGAACTCTGTGGGGCCCATCTGGTAGTGGAGGAATTGCAGCAGCAGGCGCAGTGCCCAGGAGAGCAGCAGCAGCGAGTGTTGCCAGAAACTTTCAAGGTCACGCATTGTCATACTAGGCAGATGGACAATATCGTGTGATGTACTAGACGTTTAGGGCCCAACCTGGTAGTAGAGGTAGGCAGTGCGGCACTGCAGCAGCATACATAGTGTCCAGGAGAGTAGCAGCAGCGAGAACAGCAAGAACCTTTCAAGGACATGCATTGTCAAACTAGGCAGATGGACATTTATCATGTGACATGCTAGAACTCTGTGGGGCCCACCTGCTAGTGGAGATAGGCGGTGCGGCACTGCAGCAGCAGTTGCAGCGGCATTGAGAGCAGCAGCAGCGAGCACAGGCAGAACCTTTCAAGGTCATGCATTGTCATACTGGGCAGATAGACATTTATCATGTGACGTGCTAGAACTCTGTGGGTCCCACCTGCTAGTGGAGGTAGGCGGTGCGGCACTGCAGCAGCAGTTGCATCGGCATGAAGAGCAGCAGCGAGCACAGCCAGAACCTTTCAAGGTCATGCATTGTCATACTAGGCAGATGGACATTTATCATGTGACATGCTAGAACTCTGTGGGGCCCACCTGCTAGTGGAGGTAGGCAGTGCGGCACTGCAGCAGCAGTTGCAGCGGCATGGAGAGCAGCAGCAGCGAGCACAGCCAGAACCTTTCAAGGTCATGCATTGTCATACTAGGCAGATGGACATTTATCATGTGACATGCTAGAACTCTGTGGGGCCCACCTGCTAGTGGAGGTAGGTGGTGCGGCACTGCAGCAGCAGTTGCATCGGCATGAAGAGCAGCAGCGAGCACAGCCAGAACCTTTCAAGGTCATGCATTGTCATACTAGGCAGATGGACATTTATCATGTGACATGCTAGAACTCTGTGGGGCCCACCTGCTAGTGGAGGTAGGCAGTGCGGCACTGCAGCAGCAGTTGCAGCGGCATGGAGAGCAGCAGCAGCGAGCACAGCCAGAACCTTTCAAGGTCATGCATTGTCATACTAGGCAGATGGACATTTATCATGTGACATGCTAGAACTCTGTGGGGCCCACCTGCTAGTGGAGGTAGGCGGTGCAACACTGCAGCAGCAGTTGCAGCAGCATGAAGAGCAGCAGCGAGCACAGCCAGAACCTTTCAAGGTCATGCATTGTCATACTAGGTAGATGGACATTTATCATGTGACATGCTAGAACTCTGTGGGGCCCACCTGCTAGTGGAGGTAGGCAGTGCGGCACTGCAGCAGCAGTTGCAGCGGCATGGAGAGCAGCAGCAGCGAGCACAGCCAGAACCTTTCAAGGTCATGCATTGTCATACTAGGCAGATGGACATTTATCATGTGACATGCTAGAACTCTGTGGGGCCCACCTGCTAGTGGAGGTAGGCGGTGCAACACTGCAGCAGCAGTTGCAGCGGCATGGAGAGCAGCAGCAGCGAGCACAGCCAGAACCTTTCAAGGTCATGCATTGTCATACTAGGCAGATGGACATTTATCATGTGACATGCTAGAACTCTGTGGGGCCCACCTGCTAGTGGAGGTAGGCAGTGCGGCACTGCAGCAGCAGTTGCAGCGGCATGGAGAGCAGCAGCAGCGAGCACAGCCAGAACCTTTCAAGGTCATGCATTGTCATACTAGGCAGATGGACATTTATCATGTGACATGCTAGAACTCTGTGGGGCCCACCTGCTAGTGGAGGTAGGCAGTGCGGCACTGCAGCAGCAGTTGCAGCGGCATGGAGAGCAGCAGCAGCGAGCACAGCCAGAACCTTTCAAGGTCATGCATTGTCATACTAGGCAGATGGACATTTATCATGTGACATGCTAGAACTCTGTGGGGCCCACCTGCTAGTGGAGGTAGGCAGTGCGGCACTGCAGCAGCAGTTGCAGCGGCATGGAGAGCAGCAGCAGCGAGCACAGCCAGAACCTTTCAAGGTCATGCATTGTCATACTAGGCAGATGGACATTTATCATGTGACATGCTAGAACTCTGTGGGGCCCACCTGCTAGTGGAGGTAGGCAGTGCGGCACTGCAGCAGCAGTTGCAGCGGCATGGAGAGCAGCAGCAGCGAGCACAGCCAGAACCTTTCAAGGTCATGCATTGTCATACTAGGCAGATGGACATTTATCATGTGACATGCTAGAACTCTGTGGGGCCCACCTGCTAGTGGAGGTAGGCAGTGCGGCACTGCAGCAGCAGTTGCAGCGGCATGGAGAGCAGCAGCAGCGAGCACAGCCAGAACCTTTCAAGGTCATGCATTGTCATACTAGGCAGATGGACATTTATCATGTGACATGCTAGAACTCTGTGGGGCCCACCTGCTAGTGGAGGTAGGCAGTGCGGCACTGCAGCAGCAGTTGCAGCGGCATGGAGAGCAGCAGCAGCGAGCACAGCCAGAACCTTTCAAGGTCATGCATTGTCATACTAGGCAGATGGACATTTATCATGTGACATGCTAGAACTCTGTGGGGCCCACCTGCTAGTGGAGGTAGGCGGTGCAACACTGCAGCAGCAGTTGCAGCGGCATGGAGAGCAGCAGCAGCGAGCACAGCCAGAACCTTTCAAGGTCATGCATTGTCATACTAGGCAGATGGACATTTATCATGTGACATGCTAGAACTCTGTGGGGCCCACCTGCTAGTGGAGGTAGGCAGTGCGGCACTGCAGCAGCAGTTGCAGCGGCATGGAGAGCAGCAGCAGCGAGCACAGCCAGAACCTTTCAAGGTCATGCATTGTCATACTAGGCAGATGGACATTTATCATGTGACATGCTAGAACTCTGTGGGGCCCACCTGCTAGTGGAGGTAGGCAGTGCGGCACTGCAGCAGCAGTTGCAGCGGCATGGAGAGCAGCAGCAGCGAGCACAGCCAGAACCTTTCAAGGTCATGCATTGTCATACTAGGCAGATGGACATTTATCATGTGACATGCTAGAACTCTGTGGGGCCCACCTGCTAGTGGAGGTAGGCAGTGCGGCACTGCAGCAGCAGTTGCAGCGGCATGGAGAGCAGCAGCAGCGAGCACAGCCAGAACCTTTCAAGGTCATGCATTGTCATACTAGGCAGATGGACATTTATCATGTGACATGCTAGAACTCTGTGGGGCCCACCTGCTAGTGGAGGTAGGCAGTGCGGCACTGCAGCAGCAGTTGCAGCGGCATGGAGAGCAGCAGCAGCGAGCACAGCCAGAACCTTTCAAGGTCATGCATTGTCATACTAGGCAGATGGACATTTATCATGTGACATGCTAGAACTCTGTGGGGCCCACCTGCTAGTGGAGGTAGGCAGTGCGGCACTGCAGCAGCAGTTGCAGCGGCATGGAGAGCAGCAGCAGCGAGCACAGCCAGAACCTTTCAAGGTCATGCATTGTCATACTAGGCAGATGGACATTTATCATGTGACATGCTAGAACTCTGTGGGGCCCACCTGCTAGTGGAGGTAGGCAGTGCGGCACTGCAGCAGCAGTTGCAGCGGCATGGAGAGCAGCAGCAGCGAGCACAGCCAGAACCTTTCAAGGTCATGCATTGTCATACTAGGCAGATGGACATTTATCATGTGACATGCTAGAACTCTGTGGGGCCCACCTGCTAGTGGAGATAGGCGGTGCGGCACTGCAGCAGCAGTTGCAGCGGCATGGAGAGCAGCAGCAGCGAGCACAGCCAAAAACTTTCAATGTCATGCATTGTCATATTAGGCAGATGGACATATATCGTGTGACATACTAGACGTTTAGGGGTCCCACCTGGTAGTAGAGGTAGGCAATGCGGCACTGCAGCAGCATACATAGTGTCCAGGAGAGAAGCAGTAGCGAGTACAACAAGAACCTTACAAGGACATGCATTGACATACTAGGCAGATGGACATACATTGTGGGACGTGCTAGACAGTTAGGGGCACCAACTGGTAGTAGAGGTAGGCGGTCAGGCACTGCAGCAGCAGGCGCAGTGGCCAGGAGAGCAGAAGCAGTGAGTACAGCAGAACCTTTCAAGTTCATGCATTGTCATACTAGGCAGATGGACATGTATCGTGTGATGTGCTAGAACTGTGTGGAGCCCACCTGGTAGTGGAGGTAGGCATTGCGGCACTGCAACAGCATACGTAGTGTCCAGGAGAGCAGCAGCAGCACGCACAGCCAGAACCTACAAGGTCATGCATTGTCATACTAGGCAGATGGACATTTATCGTGTGACATGTTAGACATTTATGGGTCCCACCTGGTATTGGAGGTAGGCATTGCGGCACTGCAGAAGCAGGCGCAATGGCCATGAGAGCAGCAGCAGCGAGCACAGCCAGAACCTTTCTAGGTCATGCATTGTCATACTAGGCAGATGGACATTTATCATGTGACATGCTAGAACTCTGTGGGGCCCACCTGGTAGTGGAGGTAGGCGGTGCGGCACTGCAGCAGCAGGTGCAGGGGCCAGGAGAGCAGCAGCAGCGAGTACAGAAGAACCTTTCAAGGTCATGCCTTGTCATACTAGGCAGATGGGCATTTATAATGTGACATGCTAGACGTTTATGGGTTCCACCTGATAGTGGAGGTAGGCGGTGCGGCACTGCAGCAGCAGGCGCAGTGGCCAGGAGAGCAGCAGCAGCGAGCACAGCCAGAACCTTTCAAGGTCACGCAGATGGACAGATGGACATTTCTCATCTGACATGCTAGAACTCTGTGTGGCCCACCTGGTAGTGGAGGTAGGCGGTGCGGCACTGCAGCAGCAGGCGCAGTGGCCAGGAGAGCAGCAGCAGCGAGCACAGCCAGAAGACTGCTGGGCTGTGCAGCGAGGCGCAGGCCCCGGGCCCCGGCGCCACCGTCACCTGCTCGTCGCGGAAGTGCGCCACGTCCAGCCCCTCGCGCATCTCCAGGTAGTCGTCGACGCGCTCGTACTCGCCGAAGAAGCGCGCCCGCTGCTCCTCGAACTCCGCTGCCGCCTCGACGTTGGCGAATGCGAAGCCTGCGGCGAGAGCGCACCCGACGGATTACTCGACGCTCTCGACTGGGACAAGATCTCCAACTTTACAAGCGGGGCGGCAGGAATGGGAATGGGATACGAATTCGTAGCGCACAAGTCACAGTAAGGGGTGCCCAAATAGACGCACCATTACCCTGCCTACGAATTTTATGCGATAAACGTATTTCGCAAATGATTAGTGTGATATATAGTCTTGGAGTTACCTTGCTGAGGATTATACATTTTGATTTGGGCCAGTCAACAGAGATGAATGATAAAAGGCCTGATCTCTAAGGCTTCCTAAGTGGCCAGTGCCTGCAGCGAGAGCACATCCGATGGATTACTCGACGCTCTCCACGTGGACAAGGTCTTCAACTTTACAAGCAAGATGACAGGTATGGGAATGGGATAAGAATTCAAACCGCACAAGTCACAGTAAGGGGTGCCCGCATACGGTCAATACTCGTCTGGTCGAACATAAAAGGAATTGCCGCCTGGGGCACACGGAGAAATCGGCCGTAGCGGAACATGTATACCAAGATGGCAATCATGAAATTAAATTTAATGAGACTAGTGTCATCTCAAAAACTTTGCACTATAATGTGCGCACATATAGAACAGCTATCGAGATCTATAAACATCGTAATAACTTTAATAGGAAAGAGGAAGCTGTTAAATTAGACAGAATTTGGATTTCTGCTTTACACCAGCGAAATGACAATCGATTCTTCTCTGCGAAGAATGTTGGCAATACCAGAGAAAGTGTCGTAGCAGACGTCACGTGATGTCTTGTGGTGCCCTCTACATTGCCTATATATACGGCGCTCCCTCAAGTTCTCATCGCAGTTCGCCACTCTACCTCTGAAGATGTCTTCCGCAGCCGAAAATGAAACGTTAGGGGAAAGTTTTATAAATCGACCACGGCTTATGAGCCCGGAAGTTTTAAATGAAGTTGACACCGGCCGTGAAAGCTTACATTGTATGATTATTGAGAATTGTTTAAATTAATTTTAATCGTAGTATCTGGGTCATTTTAATTTCACATAGATTAAGAGCATTTTATTACATTTTCGATGAGCTAAAGTGTGGATTAGAGAATTGAAGTTTAAGAGCAGTGAGTTCGCAATCACTTTCTGGATTTCGTAACATTAATTTTCAGGCTCTAGAAAAGGCAGGGGTAGATAAGAGTCAAACACAATAACAAACAATTAATTACAGCGTTCAATGACAGACACGAACGGAAGAAAGAAAATAATAAAACCAACTCGGCGCCACCTCACACGGTTTTCAATATAAGCAGTCAGTTTGATATAGCGTCTAACAGCCGGTGGAAGAAGGCGTAGACGGTGTAATGTCCTTCCGTTTTGATTACTTTGTGACACTGAAATTGTGTATGTAATGAAAGCCTATTTCAAATGCGCCACTTGTGAAAACAGCAGATGCCACCAAAGACATTTATGTTCATTATCACGCAACGACTATAATGTAACTATAATAAAAATATTAAAAACCCCTGTTATAATTAGTATAAAAATGTATATTGCCCAAGAAATTATTCTCTTTTTTCTTGTTCTTCCTGTTTGATTGTCTCACTGATGATGTGGCAGGACTTATGAGAGACAGTGTAATTTTACATCAGGTGTCATTAGATTGTTTTTTGATATTAATGGAATCACCTATAAAGAACGTGTGTAATAATGAAAAATACAAAATATAGGTATTAAAAACAATACGCGTGTCAACTTGTATTAGTTTTGAAAAATTTTAACCCATTTTCAATATATATATATATATATATATATATATATATATATATATATATATATATATTGTTTTTTTATTATTTTTTTTTAGGAATAATGTTAGCAGTTGTCGCAGCGATCAGCCATCGAACTAGATTGCAGCATCCAGCTGCCATTACGTGGGAAAAAATAAAAACAGTAATTCATATAAATTAGGGTCAGGTAGTAAATAAACTAGTAATGATTTATTAATTTTATTTCAGCTCTTCCGGACGCGATAGTGTACTTATATGCTTTTTGTAAAAAAACAGTGGAAATATAATTTTACGACAAAGGCATGGCATGAATAAATGCACGTTGTGACGTATCATTAACCCTTAACAGTGACTTACATTTCAGATTAGACGGGAAGGATGATATTATCATCTCATTTAATAATTTTTTGAATAGGCAGATTTTAGAAAACAATTATAATGAATCAGTTTTCATGTCAGGTCACTTTCATTTGTTTTCACTGAGAAGGCGTGGCAATCGGGAGACGTTCCGTCTGACTGGACGAAAGCGGTAATCACGCCAATTTTCAAACATGGAAAAAGAAAAGATGGTAACAAATATCGAGGTATCTTTTTAATTAGTGTTGTAGGCAAAATATTCTCAGGTATTGTTGAAAGGTGAGTGCGAGTATTAATTGAGGACAAGTTAGATAAAAATCAGTGTGGGTTTAGGCCTCTTAGAGGCTGTCAGGACCAGATCTTTAGCTTACGGCAGGTAATGGAAAAGTGCTATGAGTGGAACAGGAAATTGTATGTATGTTCGATAGATAAAAAAAAAGCTTATGACTGTGTTCCTAGGAGGAAGCTAATGTCAGTTATTATTATTAGATTATGGTATAGGAGGCAAACTTCTACAGGCAATTAAAGGGCTTTACGTAGACTGTCAGGCAGCAGTTAGAGTAGATGGCAAATTAAGCTCATGGTTCAAAGTAGCTTCAGGGGTAAGACAAGGCTGTAACCTATCACCACTGTTGTTCATACTATTCATGGATCATATGGTGAAAACGGTAGACTGGCAGGGCGGGATTAAAATAGGTCAAAACAAAAAAAAAGCAGTCTCCCATATGCGGATGACTTAGTTGTAATGGCAGATTCGATTGAAAGGTTGCAAACTAATATTTCAGAGCTCGATTAGAGGTGAAAGGATTATGATATGAAGATCAGCATCTCCAAAGCGAAAGTAATGTCTGTGGGAAAGAGATTGAGTGCCAAATAGGAGGAACAAAGTTAGAACAGGTAGGCAGTTTCAAGTACCTGGGATGTATTTTCTCATAGGATGACAACATAGTGAAGGAACTAGAATCGAGGTGTAGCAAAGCTAATGCAGTGAGTGCTCAGCTAAGATCTACTCTCTTCTGCAAGAAGGAAGTAAGTACCAGGAGTAAGTTAGCGGTGCACCGCTCTATCTTTCGACCAACTTTGTTGTATGGTAGTGAAAGTTGGGTGGATACTAGTTACCTTATTCATAAGATTGAGGTTACAGATATGAAAGTAGCAGGAATGATTGCAGGTACCAGTCGATGGGAATAATGGCAGGAGGGTGTCCGTAATGAGGAAATCAAAGAAAAACTTGGAATGAACACCATAGATGAAGCAGTTAGAGCGAACAGACTGAGATGGTGGGGTCATGTTACACGCATGGGAGGAGCAAGGTTACCTGAGAGACTCATGAGCTCGGCAGCGGAGGGTAAGAGGAGTCGAGGTAGACCAAGAAGAAAGTACTTAGATTCGGTGAAGAATGATTTTGAAGTAAAAGACATAACACTAGCATGTTAGCATTGAATAGGGGATCTGGAGGAATTTTATTAGAGCTACTATGCCCCAGACTGAACGCTGAAAGGCATAATCAATCTCTAATGATGATGATGATGATGATGATGATGATTATGATGTAACGGCTATGGCAAACGTGCAGTAAAGCACCCGATCCCCAGTTGCTATTTATCCAGCCAATACCCCAACCTTTATTCAACAATCTGATACTCTAAACTTTGCTGATAAAATCTTGTATCCCACAGTTTCTCTACACCTATCCTTCAATTAAAGCATATTTATAACTAAAACTAAGACATATGGTGAAATTTCAATACGTTTCACATCTATTTATCATGAAGCTAATCGTTGTAGTTTAGAAAAATGCAGGCCTCTGATTTTTAATTAACACATTTTATAAAAGAAAGTTCTAGAAGAAAGCATTGTTATCCATTGTAGGGCTAACAGTTGATTACATTATAAATTATACAAGTAATGATAAAGTTTGAATTTATGTCAATGTTAATTAAATACTGAATCAATTCGTACTGATTTTATAGTCAAATACAATTATTCCACCAAGAAAAAATGTGAATTATGTATATCGTTTGTTAATGACAAGTACTCATATTTAACCGAATAGTTTGTATTTATAATTTAGTTCTGATGGAATTCATTGTGTAATATGAACTAATTTCAATGTAGAATTGTACACAAATATTTGTATTACTAAAAACTATTTATCTACTAAATACTATTTGTTTATATAAAGTTGAATAATGAAGCCAATTCAAGCTAATTGTAACAAATGTATAAATACAGCATGCGGAGGCCTATTAAGCTAATTTGTTGTTGGAGTAATTATTGTAGTTATTGCTGTTATCGCTAGTGTATTAATAAATGTGAACAATTTATAAACATTAAATCATCTGGACTTTTGAGTTACACGCCCTACTTCAAATTAAAAATCAAGAACAACTAGTATTTATGCTAAAATAAGCTGTTTTCATTCTACAACACAAAGTAGAATTTAACTCTCCTAAACCAGGACAGGAGGGTTCATGTGTGTAGATAAAAAACCGTGGAAAGTGGAATACAACTTTTTATGATCTTCACTAAACAAAACTACCACAGGTTCGTTGCAAATGTTTGGATCCATGTAGCATTTCAAATAACTACTATCAAATTAAAATTGAAGGATATTTTACCATTAGTTATGTGGAACTGTGTTGTAAAAATACTTTACCTTTAAGTGAAATTTAACCCATACTGAGCTAGCCATGAATAAAAAAGAATAAAATAATAAAATGTATAATAACCTATTAAAACGAAATAATGATCAATATAATCTATTAACGAGTATTTTTACAACGGAAAGATAGTGGAAGAGAAGAATTTGCGAGAGATGGTTCGGGAGGAGGAGTGTAGTTGTGAAATGCTCACAAACAGAAAACATGGGGTCGGATTTTAGAATTCTTTGATATTTATGCTACGTGAAGTTCAGAACTCAAATAACAATCAGCCAAAGCCAGTCAACGCAACTCTAAAAAATTCTCCAGAAAATCCACTTTGAATTTTTTCAAGTAAGCATAAGTATCAATCATCAAAGAAAATTCTGCATCTGTTGGAGTAGCTCAGGTGGCAGCGTTCTGGTGTTTTAAATCTAGGATAACTAGCTCAAATCTCATCGTTACATTTTTTTTGTTATGTTCGAATTCTTAATCAATTTTAATATCCAAAGGTAATTTTCACGAAAAAAGACGTATTTTTGTGTATTCCTAATTTCCTATATTTTATAGAAGGGTGTTAATAATGATGGTTTCAATAAAATAAATAAATAAATAAAACAAAATTAAAAAAAAACAGAAGTTACATTTTTACAGTATGGGCTTCATTATTAGTTGACGATAGCTGTCTTTGATTGTGCAGTTTGGGAAGAGCTACGGAACTCTTTTTGAAGAGTCGCCTCCATAGCTACGCATACTAATGTCTTTCCAAGCAGCTAACCTACTCAGTCAGCGTTTTAGTAGGTTTTCATCTCATTTACATACACATAAAGAAAAACTGGCATAAAACTTGGTATTAAAGATCCAAAAATCATTTAATTAACTGAATTCGAAAACGAAAAAAAGCGCATAGTGGGATTCGAACCAACGAGCCTAAGGTTGAGTCCATGACGGTACCACCAGAGCTACACCGACAGATGCTGCAACTCTTTTGATTATTGGTACTTACGCTTAGTTGTAAACTTCAAAGTCGATTTTGTCGAGAATTTTTGAGAGTTGCGTCGAACGTATTTGGTTGATTGTTAGGATGCGTTTATGCTGCCCCCTTGCTGCTGGTAGTTCGCTGCTCGCTGGCAGTCTTGTTGCATTCACGCTGCAGGCACCTCGCTGCTCGCCGTGTGTATTCTCCTCCAGCTGTTTGTTACATTAGAGTTGAGTGCACAACGGCAGTGGCATGAAGCGTTAAACATGTTTTCCGCATCGTCTGACCACAATGACAGTCATTTGTTCGCTACAAAAATGTTGATACTGGAAAGGAGAAGGAAGAGGAGGTATGGTGTGCTGGAATGCTGAACGTCCTCACTACGCATACATTCACGAGTACTACCAACAGCTCAAAAACTAGCCAGATCGCTTTTTGAGACATAGTAATCATCTGCTTGAGATCTTCACTCATTGCTGTCTGTACTGAAACTACCTCTAACAAACAATACTGTGCGCGATGGGCACAAGAGTTCCTCCCGCGCAACAAGCAAATCGCAGCTCTGCTAGAGTGATCTTGAAGCAACCAATCAGAGTGCAAGTTTCAGGTCAGGCGGTGATGGTCGTAGCGCGAAAAACAAAGCAGTTTGGTATCATCGCCTGGCGAGGATCGTAGCGAGCAGCGAGCTGGACGAGCTGCGATGGCGCAGGCTAAATGGGCCGGTAAGACTCTGTGGGTTTGATTCGTCATCGCCGTGAGACCAGCGACGTGGCAACGTAAACGCACCCTTATTTAAGTTCTGAACTTCATGTACAATATAAAGAAACAGTCTGTGGATAATTTCTCGCGTTTAAGTTTAGAGTTATCTCTATATCTTGGCATTATGGAATTTATTAGTCTGATACTGCAGAGTGCAGAATACTTCAAAGCAGAAATGTTGTAGCACTGAACTGTGTAATCTAGCAGGCAGACGCTAACCCCGAAATCGCTCTCATCAGCAGAAGGCAAACACGTGGTTTTTAATTCTGCTGCGCGCCTTGTCGCTATTGTCCGTCGGTCTTCGGAAAAGAATACAACGAACTAAGAAGCGAGATACGTTTGATATAATAGTCCGCGACCGGTAACGAATGTTTAGTCGGCGACCGATTGCACATACTTTAGTTCGCGACCGATCACGCATATTTTAGTTCGCGACCGGTAGCTCTTTTTTTAGTTCGTAGCTCGGCCGCGAAGTAGATCGCTCTTTTTAGTTCGTCCTCTCGGTTTGGCTTTTACTACCGCTACTAAAACTACAGCTGATCTGCATCTCAGCTCGAAAGGACGGCAACCGGCAGAAGGAAATCACGCGACTCTACTCGCTCTCGCTGTTCCCTGTCAGTCTTCGGAAAAGGAGCAGACGAACTAAGAGGCGAGGGATCTGCTAACTACTTCCCGTAGTTCGCCTGTGGGAGCGCTCTTGCGAACTAGTTCGTTCGCGAACTATACAAGACTATTAAACAGGCTCGCAGTTCTGGAAAGGAGATGCTTGGGGAAAATATTTGGACCGGTTAAAGGCGACATAACAGGAGAATGGACGAGAAGGCACAATGTAGAATTAGGGCAACTCTATAGTGAACCGAACATTGTGGGCTTGGTGAGAAGTAGAAGATTAGAATGGGCAGGGCATGTGGTACGTATGAGTGAGGAGCGATGGTCTAGGGTGGCCATGGAGATGATACCAACAGGCAAAAGACCACTGGGACGACCGAGGAAGAGGTGGATGGACGGGATAAGAGAAGATCTGCAAAAACTTGAGGCCTGGAAAAACTGGGAACAGACAGCGAAGAATCGCAATGAATGGGGAGTCTTGATTATATCATCGCGCGGTCCACTGGGCCTGATCGCGTAAAGAAAAGTAAGAAAGTAGAACTTCGTAAATATAAAGGAATTGTAAAATGCGACACCTATGTGGTGTAGTTGCGACGCACCCTTGCTGAAGCGTATCTTGGTGAGCGGGCAGCGGTCGTCCAGCCTGAGCTGCCTGGAGATGTCGCGCACGCCGCAGTAGCCGTAGGAGAAGCAGGCGCCCGCCGCGTGCGAGTTGACGCGCTCGTAGTACACCTGCGTCGTGGTGAGCGCGTCGCCGTGCCGGTAGCGCGTCACCTGCCGCTTGCGCCGCACGTAGTGGTAGCACACCGCCTTCCACCTGGAACCGCCACCAGAATAGCGCACTTCTGTCTAAAGTGGGCGCGGCCGTGGAACAACAACCAGCCACAGCTGGATCTAAATATCAATTCAGATACCCTGAGAAAGGTTCTCGTCTCAAACATGTCCAAGACATTAACGATAAATAAGAAGACATGAATTATTTAAAAAGTGCCATTGTTGTTCTTGTGGTCTTCCGTCCGGAGTCTGGTTTGATACACAGCTCTCCACAATACCCTATCCTGAGCAAGCCTCTTCATCTCCACATAAGAACTGGCAACCTACATCTGTCTGAATCTCCTTTCTGTTTCCATCTCTTGGTCTTCCTCTCCAGTTTTTACCCCACACACTTCACTCCAATGCTAAATTTACGATTCCCCTATGTCTAACAATGTGTCCTACCAATCGATCCCTTCTTTTAGTCAAGTTATGCCAAAAATTCCTTTTCTCGCCAATTCTGTTCAGTACCTCCTCATTAGTTATGCGATCCACCTAATCTTCAACATTCTTCTGTTGCACCACATTTCAAAAGCCTCTATCCTCTTCCTGTCCGCACTGCTTATCACCCATGTTTCACTCCCGTTCAAGGCAACACTCCACACAAATGCCTTCAGAAAAGACTTCCTTACGCTTAAATTAATATTCGATGTTAGCAATTTTCTCTTTTTCAAAAATGCTTTTCTTCCAATTGCCATTCTACATTTTATATCATCTGTGCTGCGACCTTCATATGTTATTTTACTGCCCAAGTAACAAAACTTATCTACCACCTTTAGTGTCTCATTACCTAATCTAATTCCTTCAGCATCGCCTGATTTTCTTAGACTGCGTTCCATTACCTTCGTTTTACTCTTGTTAATGTTCATCTTAGATCTGCCTTTCAAGACACTGTCCATTCCATTCAATTATCCTTCCAGATCCTTTGCAGTCTCTGACAAAATTACTATGTCATCGGCAAACCACAAACTTTTTATTTCTTGTCCCTGAATTTTAATTCCCTCTCCAAATTTCTCCTTCCATTCCTTCACTGCTTGCTCAATGTACAGATGGAACAACATTGGAGAAAGGCTACAACCCTGTCTTACTCCATTCCCAACCTCTGCATCCCTTTCTTGCCCTTCGACTCTAATAGCCGCTGTTTGGTTTTTGTATAGATTGAATATAACTCTTCACTGCCTATATTTTACCCCTGCTACCTCCAGAATTTGGAAGAGTGTATTTCAGTCGAAATTGTCAAAAGCTTTCTCCTAATCTACAAACGCCAAAAAAGTAGGTTTGCCCTTCCTTAGCCTATCTTCTAAATAAGTAGTAATGTGAGTATTGCCTCCCGTGTTCCTACATTTCTTCCAAATCCAAACTGTTCGTCCCCGAGGTCAGCTTCCACATGTTTTTCCATTCGCCTGTCAATAATTCGTGTTAGTATTTTGCAACCACGACTTATTAAAGTGATGGTTCTGTAATTTTCACACATTGGTACTACTACAGAAATTTACGAATACATGTAGCAGTGTAGTCAGTATAGGGTGTCGCCCGGGGTGTGGCCCCCGGCTGTGTGGAGACCGCGGCAGACCCTGGCACGGTCGCCGCTTTTAGCCGGCCTGTCGGCGCTGAGGCGTGGCGCGGCGCAGCCTGGCCCTTTGTAGGGCGCTGGGCCGGAACAGCACTCCTTACCAGCACACACACACACAGGCCCTGTCAGCAGTCGTGGCTCTGAAACACGGCTCTCCAGCGAAATTCAGAGCCCACTGTCTTTCACACAACATTCATCTACATCTACATATACAGCGTGTTACAAAAAGGTACGGCCAAACTTTCAGGAAACATTCCTCACACACAAAGAAACAAAATATGTTATGTGGACATGTGTTCGGAAACGCTTAATTTCCATGTTAGAGCTCATTTTATTACTTCTACTCGAATCACATTAATCATAGAATGGAAACACACAGCAACAGAACGTACCAGCGTGACTTCAAACACTTTGTTACAGGAAATGTTCAAAATGTCCTCCGTTAGCGAGGATACATGCATCCATCCTCCGTCGCACGGAATCCCTGATGCGCTGATGCAGCCCTGGAGAATGGCGTATTGTATCACAGCCGTCCACAATACGAGCACCAAGAGTCTCTACATTTGGTACCGGTGTTGCGTAGTCAAGAGCTTTCAAATGCCCCCATAAATGAAAGTCGAGAGGGTTGAGGTCAGGAGAGCGTGGAGGCCACGGAATTGGTCAGTCTCTAGCAATCCATTGGTCACAAAATCAGTTGTTAACAAGCATACGAACACGTTGACTGAAATGTGCAGGAGCTCTATCGTGCATGAACCACATGTGTCGTACTTGTAAAGGCACATGTTCTAGTAGCACAGGTAGAGTATCCCGTATGAAATCATGATAACGTGCTCCAGTGACCGTAGGTGGAACAACATGAGGCCCAATCAAGACATCACCAACAATTCCTGCCCAAACGTTCACAGAAAATCTGTGTTGATGACGTGATTCGCGGAAGTACAGTACATACTAACGAAACAATTGGGTATTTCGACAGTTGTCTGCACGAATTATTTCAATTTACATTTAAAGAGAGATACTAAAATGAGCTCTAACATGGAAATTAAGCGTTTCCGGACACATGTCCACATAACATATTTTCTTTCTTTCTGTGTGAGAAATGTTTCCTGAATGTTTGGCCGTACCTTTTTGTAAGTCCAGGGAACAAGTTGGCCACTCCATTCATTCAATTCTCTCAGCTTCAAGCAGTGCAAATATTTAAGATCGAGCCTTATCGTCAAGCAGGTGGAAGACATCTACATCTACATGTACGTACATACTCCGCAATTCACCGTACGGTGTGTGGCGGAGGGTACACTGTATCACTACTAGGCATTTCCTTTCCTATTCCACTCCCAAATTGAACGAGGAAAAAAAGAATGCCTATATGCGTCCGCCCTAATTTCTCTTATCTTGTCTTTGTGACCTTTACGCGAAATGAAAGTAGGCGGCAGAATCAAATTCAGGCCCTCTGAATGTTCTCAGCAGAATTCCTCGAAAAGAACCTCGTCGTTTCTCCAGTGATCACCATTTGAGCTCCCGAAGCATTTCCGTGACAGTTAGACTTTGGTTGAACCTACCGGTAACAAACCTAGCTGTTCGCCTCTGAACTGCTTCTATGTCTTCCTTTAAACTGATATGCTGCAGGTACCAAACACTTGAGCAATACTCAAGACGTGGTCGTACAAGCGTTTTATACGCCGTCTCCTTTACAGATGAATTACATCTTCCCAAAATTCTCCCAGTTGGATGTCCGCCTTACTCACAACTGTCCTTACAGGTCGTGTTTAATTATTCTTCTGCGCTATAATTTTTGTATGTTAATACTACTAGATATAATGAGTACTGATACTGCTTAATTATTAAGACTGTTTTCTAAACCAAACAGTCAAAGACACGAGCCTGTGGAGTCTTACCGAAGCATACACAACCTGCTGTAAATCTGTTACACTGAATTATGTTATACTTCATTGTTAATGCTATCGTGTTTGTATCTGTTTTAAATTTGTTTACCTTATTTTAACCTTGCAAGTTGTTGGCATGTTCCCTCACATAATTAACGTGTAGCATGTTAGCTTCTTAAATTTTTCTTGTCTCCCAAGTTGCGAGTAATTTCATACGTAAGGAGACCTGAAGTGTCACTGTTGTTTATTTAGCTAAAACTGTTAACCCACTTTTAGTCTTTGTATCTTAGGAAATTACGCCAGCTTCTTTGGTGACATGATACATTGTAACTGGTTTCTCACTTAAATCGGTTCACTTCATTGTAATTATCCTGATCGTATCCCCTTTTTTATTTCGCTTATTGTAATTTGTAAGTTTGTAGGTAGGTGCCCTTATGTGCTTGACGTGTGCGATGTTAGTTTCTAAGGGTTTCTTACTGTGAGCACACTCATACGTAACGAAACCTGAAATGTCACTGTCAGTTCAGTTAGTGTAACTGATTTTTCGGTAAAGATTTCGAGCTACTTGTTCTCTTGTTACTGTTGTCCTTAGAAAACTACGCCAGCTTCCGTGCTGGAATAATAGATTGCACATGGCTTCTAAAAGAAATTAGTCAAAAGCACGATTGGTTAATTAAGTTAAGTAGTCTTTTACTTAGTAAATCAGTCTGTATTTAGATATTTAGAATATACTTTTCATATAACTGAAAAATTGAAATTGCATATTACATAGAGACACAGCACTTTTGTAGTGTGCAACTATTAAATTTAATGGGTTAAAAGAAGTAAGTACGAGCATCTTCAAGTATGGATGTTATGCAGTAACAACATGTGCCTAATTGTTAGGAGCTCTAATACGGAAGACGTGTTACTACTAGACGGGCGGGCGGATCCTAGTGCGTTACATTTAACTAACATTATCTCAAGTTACAGATTTCTCACAGAGTTTCTGTTTAGAGATGATGAAAATTTGATGTATTTTGAACATTTCATTCGCTTAATGTGTTCACCTAACTTCAACAGAAAAAAAGTTCCTCGCATGTTGAAAATTCCGTAAAGTCGTCAGAAAGTGCATGTTCGTAAACTATCAGTATATGCTGTTTATAAATTATTGCCATAAATAAAACTAAAATGAAAACGTCGTGTACCGAGCGAGGTGGCGCAGTGGTAACGCACTGGACTCGCATTCGGGAGGATGGTGGTTCAAATCCACCTCCGGCCATCCAGATTTAGGTTTTCCGTGATTTCCCTAAATCACTCCAGGCATATGCCGGGATGGTTCCTTTCAAAGGGCACGGCCGATTTCCTTCCTCATCCTTACCCAAAAACTCCGAGCGTTAGCTCCGTCTCTAATGGCCAAGCTGTCGACGGGACGTTAAACCCTAAGCATCCATCCATCCATCCAAAACGTCGTGTAGTTGTTAACGAAGACATTGATGAAAGTTCCACGTTGATGCAGTGAGTAGTTTGCGAGTGTGAGCGAGTTGAATGAAACGCGAGGTAACGCGTGAGCTTCGTCCGGAACATGGCAACTCCTACAGCTTGGGGAAAAATGGCGGACAGTTCAGCTCGGGTTTATAGGAGCCTTAGTATATACCAGGGTACCTGGATAGAACAGTGCATGGTGGCCTGTGCAGCTCCGAATTTTTCTAATCGTTCAGAATATGGTTTTCAATGGGCGTAAAATATGGTTAATAAATTGTCGTCGTGACTAATGGACACCAACAAGGTCTTCAAAACTGTGCGATGTGGGTTCATTCATTTATAGTTATGCACAATTTCTAGACGTTGTAAACTACAGGTTTCAACACCTTTTTCTTCTTCTTTTTTTTTTTTCAGTGAATGATTCGACGCTACGAACTAATACAGTAGCAACATTTATACAATAACAATACTAATTACTTTTAAATGATGCAGACTGTTTTTTACTACGGGGTCATCAGTCCCTAAACTTACAAACTACCTATGAACTATCTAACTAAATATCCATGCCCGAGGGGGGATTCGAACCCCCGACCGTAGTGGCCGTGACTATACAAACATTTGAAACATTCGAAGGTCGTTGCCAACATCAGTACACTACGCCGCCGAGGCCGTAAGTAAAATTGACCAGTGAGAAAGTAAATTGTTAAATGAGAAATAAAAATTTCTCGTATATAAAAAATCTTTCATTGCATCCTACTTTATGATGGTGATATATTTTGTGCATTGAAAAAGTATTTTATATGAATTCTCAAAATACGCCGTAAAAAGTGTATTCTAGAGCAAATTTATGGCATTCGAAAACGGATATTTCTCGCATGTTAGCGCAGCTTTGGTAGTGCATGTGGTATCCCATAAAAGTGAACTGTCGAATGTGAAAGAGTTGCTCACAATACACACCCAGGTGGAGAAATACCAGAAAACATATTTAACGATTTGTCAAACCATATTACAACAATTTATTACGACGAGATTTATTTTTTATCCAAATATATATTTTGTTTTTGGTATGTGTATTAGAAATGAAACAAGCGACGGTTGAAAGCAAGAACAGTAGAAAATCTCTGCCTTTCACATGCTCACGCTATCACTGCTTGAAACCAAAGTGGCGACGGGAGCTGCCGCAGTAGCAGAAATTGATGCGCATGCCCGTCTATATACAGCTGCCCTAATATAGACATTGACGTCGTAGACGCTCTCGCGATGGGGTTGGCTGCCGATTTACACACAGGCACGAAAGACGCACGCAGTTCCAGTAGTCAGTTTTGACCACAAAGTCGACCGTGTGAAACGGGATTTAGGCACCTGGGACTGGTTTGCAGAGAGCAGACGCGGCAGTCGGTCCGTGCGTGTTTTTTCCTTTCGGCTGCCCACATCGAGCGGCCGTGGGTGGCCGAGCGGAACGCCGCTGTGTGGGTTAACAGGGTTAGGCTGATGAAGGGATGGGGGGTGAGGGAGCGTGGCGCCGTGTAGGGGGAGGTAGTCCAGTCCAACAGGCGGGAACAACTGCAGGTAAACGATTACTGCAGCACCTGACCTAGGTTTCGGCACCTATACAATTATCATATTGAAAAGAGTTATCATGTCTTCAGAAGCTATCATTCTTCTATCAACGTTGGTTCTTTATTCACATGAGCACTATCGACAAGAGATCTTAAATACAGGGTGTCTTACGAAAGGCGCCTGCCAGGCGTCCTTGGATAGCTGTGTTGGGCACTGTTCGGCTCCCGGCCGCCGCCACCGCATCCGCCGGCCACGGCAGCGCCCGATTCTATGTAGGACTCTATTGTTCTGCTGGCGCATAAGACACTGAGTTAAAGTCTGAAAAACATTGCTTACCTTTATTTACAGTAGATGTTCAAAATGATGTCCCTCTATGGAAAGAGCGGCCTGACATCTCTCGAACACATTTGCGAAAATTCGACGAATTTCGGCTGCCGAAATCTGGAAAATGACTAGTGGAATGCTAACTCTTAGAGTGTATGCGGATTGCTTGCCTAAACCTTCTCTTTTAACATTCCCCAAACATAAAAGTCACACGGATTTAGATCTAGAGAACGAGGAGGCCAGCCAACTATCCTATCATCAAAAAGACTTCGTGTTGCTGCGAAAGCAGCATTAGCAACGTGTGGTCTTGCATTGTCCTGCATGAAATAACCGAACAGATTTTCGCTGCGTGAAAGTTCTTGAAAAAATGGATGCAGGATATTGTTCACATTCCTGTCAGAATTTATTGATTCGAGTAGTCATTTCCCAGATTTCGGCAGCCGAAATTCGTCGAGTGTTCGGAAATGTGTTCAATAGATGTTAGGCCGCTCTTTCCATAGAGGGACATCATTTTGAACATCTACTGTAAATAAAGGTAAGCTTAGGTTACTCAGATGGCAATGTTTTTTAGGCTTGTCTATTAAGGTGGACTCATCACATGATAGTTTGTAACTGCTCGTCACTTACATCCTCTGTGTGGATTGAATTTTACCCTCAGTACTCACACATTTAGATACGCCATGCAGTGACATCACAATGTGTCCCAGATTACCATGTAAAAGTTATCTGGCTGTAAGACACATCATTTCAAGAGTCGTCTCCTTCAGTTGGATCCTCTTCACCGAAGAACTGGTTTGTATCCACAGCTGTTGCAAAGTGTTCCAAGAACGTTTAATGTCATACGAGGTGATCCAGAAATACAACACATAGTGTAGGCATTGGTAGTCTTTGACTGAGGAAAGTGAAGGCTAGATCTTCATATTGAGTACAACCCTTCCAACCAACAGGGGAGATTGTGCCTACAATCATTGGTGGTCTAGATTCCCAAAAATGTTGGAATTGTGTACCACCATCTAACAGCTATCTGTGTTCAAGGGTCTCGCCAAACAATGTGGCGTCTTCGTTTGAGTAGCATCCCATTTAACATTTCTAGATGCAGCTTAACAAGTGATCCATATGTATAAGAAATGCATTATGGTGTTGAGAGGCTTCCCAGGCCACCTGTTGAATTTCTTGTATAAGCCAAATCCTCTAGAGCCCCTGCTGGTGGAGACTTGCTGTGCAGTGTCAGCAATCCACCAATTGGCCCAGCGATACAGAAGTATGTAATGAGCATCAGGGAGCCGAATGACTCACCAGACGAATGGCTGAGCATGCTTCACGAGTAGCATCATGTAAAGCAACTGTCTTAGTGCTGTAACAGCACGCCAACAAGTGGTCCAGTTGTATAAAAGCATACGATATGGATTCATCAGAAAATGGGCGAAGCCTCCTTTATGAACCGAATCCTGTCCATTACTTGCATGTCTTCTCCTTTGGGCTCCCAGTGATGGGAACGTGCTGTGCAGTGATGGCGCCCCAACAAGTGGCCAATTGTATAAAAGCCGGAGCTGACAGACTTACCAGACGATGGGCTGAGCATGCTTCATGAACCCAATCTTGTCGAGTACTTCCATGTCTTCTCCCTTGGGCTCCTGATGGTGGAGACTTGCCGTGCAATGACAGTACTCCAACAAGTGGTCGAGCCTTAGGGAAGAGTTGAGAGTCTCGCCAGACGGGCTGGGCCAGATCCTCTAGAGCATATGGTTGGCCTCTTCCTCAGTCCATGTCAGTGGAAAAGTGACCAAGCTATAAGAAATGATATTCTTTGGAAGAGTTCAGAGACTCACCAGATGACGGGCGTTGCCTCTGGAGCAAATGATGACCTGTCCCTTAGGTCTATGGTAGTGGAGACATCACTTACTACCTAGACATGAGACACAGTGTAACACAGGGTCTTCAACACCACGACCCAAATGCATGTTCAACTGGTGAAGTGCATACCATTTGTAACATGCCACAGTCATGTTGGTTCATCTGCAGTACATTTCTTAACATGCCTGGACAAGTAAGATTTGACAATGACTCTTTAACGAGTCCAAATTAGTCATAAAGACATCAATAAGCGATCTATGGAAATAAAAATCTTATAAAGGGATTCTTGACTATTACATTGAAAGATCTCCTCCACAAAATTCCTGAATAAGATGTCAGGTAATTATAATATTAGTCTTCAGTGGACTTGCTGGCTACTAGCATGCAGAGTGTACGGACGGGACTCACCAGACGACGGGCTGGGCCACCCTCATGAGGTGCACCCTCTCGAGCACCTGGCCGTCCTGGGCGCGCGGCCCCTGCAGGTCGAGGCACGCCGTGCAGTGCCAGCACTCCACCAGGTAGGCCAGGTACAGTCAGCGCAGCTGGTGGGCTTGCTGGCTACTAGCATGCAGAGTGTATGGACGGGACTCACCAGACGACGGGCTGGGCCTCCCTCATGAGGCGCACCCTCTCGAGCACCTGGCCGTCCTGGGCGCGCGGCCCCTGCAGGTCGAGGCGCGCCGTGCAGTGCCAGCACTCCACCAGGTAGACCAGGTATAGTCAGCGCAGATGGTGGACTTGCTGTCTACTAGCATGCAGAGTGTACCGACGGGACTCACCAGACGTCGGGCTGGGCCTCCCTCATGAGGCGCACCCTCTCGAGCACCTGGCCGGCCTGGGCGCGCGGCCCCTGCAGGTCGAGGCGCGCCGTGCAGTGCCAGCACTCCACCAGGTAGGCCAGGTACAGTCAGCGCAGCTGGTGGGCTTGCTGGCTACTAGCATGCAGAGTGTATGGACGGGACTCACCAGACGACGGGCTGGGCCTCCCTCATGAGGCGCACCCTCTCGAGCACCTGGCCGTCCTGGGCGCGCGGCCCCTGCAGGTCGAGGTGCGCCGTGCAGTGCCAGCACTCCACCAGGTAGGCCAGGTATAGTCAGCGCAGATGGTGGACTTGCTGTCTACTAGCATGCAGAGTGTACCGACGGGACTCACCAGACGTCGGGCTGGGCCTCCCTCATGAGGCGCACCCTCTCGAGCACCTGGCCGGCCTGGGCGCGCGGCCCCTGCAGGTCGAGGCGCGCCGTGCAGTGCCAGCACTCCACCAGGTAGGCCAGGTACAGTCAGCGCAGATGGTGGACTTGCTGTCTACTAGCATGCAGAGTGTACCGACGGGACTCACCAGACGTCAGGCTGGGCCTCCCTCATGAGGCGCACCCTCTCGAGCACCTGGCCGGCCTGGGCGCGCGGCCCCTGCAGGTCGAGGCGCGCCGTGCAGTGCCAGCACTCCACCAGGTAGGCCAGGTACAGTCAGCGCAGATGGTGGACTTGCTGGCTACTAGCATGCAGAGTGTACGGACGGGACTCACCAGACGACGGGCTGGGCCTCCCTCATGAGGCGCACCCTCTCGAGCACCTGGCCGACCTGGGCGCGCGGCCCCTGCAGGTCGAGGCGCGCCGTGCAGTGCCAGCACTCCACCAGGTAGGCCAGGTACAGTCAGCGCAGATGGTGGACTTGCTGGCTACTAGCATGCAGAGTGTATGGACGGGACTCACCAGACGACGGGCTGGGCCTCCCTCATGAGGCGCACCCTCTCGAGCACCTGGCCGGCCTGGGCGCGCGGCCCCTGCAGGTCGAGGCGCGCCGTGCAGTGCCAGCACTCCACCAGGTAGACCAGGTAGAGCAGCGCCAGGAAGGCCACCGGCACGTACAGGTAGCCGTCCTCGCACGGCGACGTCTGGCGCGTGCGCGTGATGGGGTACAGCGAGAAGTTGATGATCACCTGCGGCACACGGCGCCATCACCACCTGCTGCCGCCCGCTGGGGGCCGCTCCACAGCGCTTCAGACACACAGCAATGCTACCAGTGCGAATGGTCTGCAGTCCCAGGTACACCAGCTGAGATACTAACTGAAGAAATGCAAACATTCAGAACCTTGGGGTGATAACCTAGTAGCTACATATTTGGGTATTTGTGATCTGGATCTTTGGTGCTGCAAGGTCCTTGTTTGTGAGTTTACCTCCGACCTTGGATTGAAGTCCCGAGTGAGCAGCAGCCAAAACTGTCCTTCGGGCGCACTATGTGCATATGGTGACACAGTTAGATTCCAAGGATTAGGTCAGCTACTCACTGAAGAAATGGAAACATCAGAACCTGGGGTTGGTTGCGTAGTAGCTACATATTTGGGTGTTTGCGGTCTGGATCTTTGGTGGTGCAACGTCCTTGTTTACGAGTTTACCTCTGACCCTGGACTGAACTCAGGAGTGAACCCCAGCCAAAAATGCTTGGGCGCACTACCCAGTTAGACCAGAAGGTGAGCTACTCACTGAAGAAATGGAAACTTTCAGAACATGCAGGTGATAACTTAGTAGCTACATATTTGGGTGTTTGTGGTCTGGGTCTTTAGTGGTGCATCATGTTGGTTTGAGAGTTTACCTCCAACCTTGGACTGAACTCCCGAGTGAGCAGCAGCCAGAAATAGACTGTCCTTTTGGGCGCACCATGAGCATATGGTGACCCACTTAGACCAGGAGGATTAAGTCAGCTACTCACTGAAGAAATGGAAACTTTCAGAACCTGGGGGTGGTGACCTAGTAGCTATATATTTGGGTGTTTGTGGTCTGCATCTTTGATGGTGCAAGGTCCTTGTTTGGGAGTTAATCTCGGACCTTGGGCTGAACTCATGAGTGAACACCAGACAGAAATAGTCTTTTGGGCACATTATCCAGTTGGATCAGAAAGAGTAGGTGAGCTACTCACTGAAGAAATTGATACTTTCAGAACCTGGGGGTGGTAACCTAGTAGTTACATATTTGGGTGTTTGTGGTCTGCATCTTTGGTGGTGCAACATGTTGGTTGGGAGTTTACCTCCGACCTTGGACTGAACTCATGAGTAAACACCAGACAGAAATAGACTGTCCTTTGGGCGCAATATGTGTGTATGGTGATCCATTTAGTTTCGAAGGATTAGGTCATCTACTCACTGAAGAAATGGATACTTTCAGAGCCTGGTTTTGGTTACCTAGTAGCTACATATTTGTGTATTTGTGGTCTGGATATTTGATGGTGCAAGGTCCTTTTTTGGGAGTTTACCTCGGACCTGAACTTCCGAGTGAACACCAGCCAGAAACAGTCTTTTGGGCGCACTACCCAGTTGGACCAGTTGGCTATGGTATATCGCCCCTAATTTGCGACTGGATAGGGGACTTCCTGTCAGAGAGGACACAGTTCGTAGTAATCGATGGTAAGTCATCGACTAAAACGTAGGTGATATTGGGCGTTCCACGGGGTAGTGTTATTGGTCCTCTGCTGTTCCTTATTTACATAAACGATTTAGGAGAAAATCAAAGCAGCTCTCTTAGGTTATTTGCAGATGACGCCGTCATTTACCGTCTAGTAAAGTTATCTGAAGATCAAAACCAACTGCAGAACGATCTGAATGAGATATCACTATGGTGTAAAAATTTCCAATTGATTGTAAAAAATGCGAAGTGTGAAATCGTCCACATGAGTACGAAAAGAAATCCGTTAAACTTTGTTTACAAGATGAATGAATCAAACGTGAAGGCCATAAACTCCACAAAATATCTAGGAATTACTATTACTTCAGACTTAAACTGGAAAGAACATGTACATAACATTGTGGGGAAAGGCGAACCAGAGACTGCGTTTCAATGGCATAATTCGTAAACGATGCAAGTGAACCACTCAAGAAAACACTCATGTGACACATGTACAGGTACTCCAATGCAGGTTTGGATTTAACGTGTGGGCTGGTCTTCTGGACGGTCATGTGGTGATGTATACTTAGTCTTCGTATTGTAGCCGTTCTTGAAAGATGTGCCGCTGAATGTCGGTCAGGAATTGTGGTTTCAGAATGATGGTGCACCATCTCAGTTCTCAATGGCTTGAGACATCTCAACAGACGATTTGCTGAGAGGCGGATAGGCAGAGGTCACAACTTTCTGCGCTAGTCTGGTCTTGTCCAACTACGGCCAGGCGAGGATATGAGCAGCTTCGAGGCCGAGACGGTCAAAACCGCCACTTGGTAGCATCTACATCTACATGGGATACTCTGAAAATCACATTTAAGTGCCTGGTAGAGGGTTCATCGAACTAGCTTTATGTTATTTGTCTCTCATTCCAGTCACGAATAGCACGCGGGAAGAAAGAACACCTGAATCTCTCCGTTCGGACTCTGATTTCTCATATTTTATTCTGATGATCATTTCTACCTATGTAAGTGGGAGTCAACAATATATTTTCGCATTCGGAGGAGAAAGTTGGCGATTGGAGTTTCGCAAGTAGCCCACGCCGCAGCGATAAGCGCCGTTGTTGTAATGATTCCCATCCCAGATCCTGTATCATTTCCGTAACGCTGTCTCCCCTGTATTGTGACAGTACGAAACGAGCTGCCCTTCTTTGGACTCTTTCGATGTCCTCCGTCAAACACACTTGATAAGGATCCCACACTGGGCCACAATACCCCAGAAAAGGGCGGACAAGCGTAGTGTATGCAGTCTCTTTAGTAGTTCTGTTGCATCTTTTAAGGGTTCTGCCAATAAAACGCAGTCTCTGGTTCGCCTTTCCCACGACATTATCTACGTGTTCTTTACAGTTTAAGTCTGAATAATACTAATTCCTAGGTATTTTGTGGAGTTTACGGCCTTCACATTTGATTAATTATCTTGTAAATAAAGTTTAACGGATTTCTTTTCGTACTCATGTGGACGACTTCACACTTCTCATTATTTAGAGTCAATTGCCAATTGTTACACCAGAGTTATATCTTATTCAGATCGTTCTGAAGTTGGTTTTTATCTTGAGATGATATTACTAGACGGTAAATGACGGCGTCATCTGCAAACAATCTTATAGGGCTGCTCAGATAGCCTCCCAAATCGTTTACGTGGATAAGGAACAGCAGACGACCAATATCACGACCCTGTGCAACACCTCTGTTTTAGTCGATGCCTTGCCATCGATTACTACGAACTGTGTCCTCTCTGGCAAGAAATCCCCTATGCAGTCGCAAATTTGTGGCGATATACCATAACCACGAAATTTGATTAAATGCCGTTTGTGAGGTACGGTGTCAAAAACCTTTTGGAAATCAAGAAATACGGAATACCCTTGTCGATGGCACCCGTCAATTCGTGTAAATAAAGTGCTACTTGTGTTTCGCATGAACATATGGTACGTATGTGATTTTTTTGAGTCACATGAAAACTCTAGTAGATAATCGTGTATACGAATTCTGTAGACTGTTGGTTCGTTTTCACATCTCAGAGTGTGATGGGAGCCACGGGTAGGAGTGTAATGTCCTTCCAATTTTTAACGAAATCGACTATTGAAAAGTTTAATGGTACCACTAATATAGACGCATCATTTAACAAAAACTGTCTGGATATACACTCGTAACAAAGAATAATTCAAAAATGTTCAAATGTTTGTAGAACTTATGGGACTTAACTACGTGGTCATCAGTCCCTAAGCTTACAAACTACTTATGAATTAGCTAATACTAAGGACGGCACAAATATCCATGCCCGAGGGGGCATTCGAACCCCCGACCGTAGTGGCCGTGCACATCGTGACTGGAGCGCCTCAGTCCCCTCGGCCACCGCGGCCGGCCAAAGAATAATTATTTCAATGTATGTTATTATCTTTGTACAATTCAAATATATAAATGTATGTATTGTTAAAAAGTAATCTTGTTGTGTCTTGTTGTATCTGGTTGTGTCTTGCCTCTTATCTCCGCTGGTCGATTCAATATCGTGACGAGATTGTTTTTTGACGAAAATGAAGGTAATATTGTATTGAGGTCTGTAAAATATGTTTGAATGTTTTTAAAGTCTTAAAATATATGTATTAAATGAAATAAGTGTACGAACTTTAATTAGTTAGAAATATTCTGATCATTTATATGAAATGCCAAAGGACGCCATTAGCATCTGTTTCAGCAAGAGGATAATGACACAGATTGCGTCAACCGCCGCCATTACGGTGCAAATATAGGGTTCATACCCGATGAAGCAAGGACGGGTGTAAAATAACAGTTAATAATAAAAAATAATAATATTCTATTTCAGCTATGTAAAACCAAACTGGACTTATATAAAAATTACTCCAACTTCTGTGGTAATGTATGTTATCTTGCAAAGGTCTATAAATTATGAAGTGCATGTGTATTCAGAGTTACTGTTATTATTATTCTGAGTGAGAAGTGATTAATATTTCATTAAATAATTTCCTGATAGACATATCTTAAAAAAGTTAAAAGAAAGTTTTCATTTAACTTCACTGAATTCAGACTTTGCGATTTTACTTCAAGTTGGACATTCAATTAAAGTTTCGATAATATACGTAACTGAGGATAATATTCAGAATTTTAATATAAAGGATAGGTTCCACATTGACTTCATTTGCAATTGAATATTATTTTTATAGCATTTTATGTGGGACTACTTCGTAAGAATACTCGCACCAGTTGAAGACCTTCAACTAAAATGTAACCTGAATAACCACGTCCCTGAGAAGGTTTATGTTTCATCCATTTACTGAGCTAGCTGGCAAACTAAATAAGTAATATAACATACAAAGGCAATATTTTAAAATATATCCTTATAAACCTGGCCACTTTCAAAAAAAAATATATATATATTTTCAACATTTTTTAGAGTATTCTTACAGGAGGTAGCAGCCGGGTGTAAGCGGGTGGTAGTCGCCTGCTTCGCGCCCTCTAGCGGCAGGCCATCCCCACAGCTCGCGCTGTTCTACGACGCCACAATTCTCGAGATCCCAGATAAGGGCGGTTCCGCGCTATCAGCGATACGTGACGTCACGCTTCAAGGGGTGTGGGGGTGAGGGAGGGGGAGGGGGAGGGGCCACGAGATGCGGCGAGATACGGCGTGGCTGAGGCTGCTATAAGTGCGAGCTGACGCATCCGCTATGTTTAGGGCAGCTGTATATATGCGGGCATTCGCGTCAGTTTCTGCTGTGGCGGCAGCTCCCGCCGCCATTTTTGTTCCAAGCGGTGATAGCGCGAGCGTGCGAAAAGCCGAGTTTTTCTGCTGTTATTTATTCTGAAATATCGCTTCCTTCATTTCGAATACAATTACCAAAAAGAAATTATCTAATTGGATTAAAAATTAATCTCGTCGTAATAAATTATTGTAATGTGGTTAGACAAATCGTTAAACATGTTCTGGTATTTTCGCATTCGCCAGCTCAGTTTTACGGGCTACCAGATTCACTGCCAAAGATGCAGTTCAGTTTAGTTGAATACATTCTTTGCGCCAAAATCTAGCAAAAGCATCGATTATCATCCAAGACGAAGATAAACTATTTTCACAAGTGATACTTTCAAAACACTTTCCAGCTAATGGAATTATGGTGCGAAAATTTGCAATCGACACTAAATAAAGAAAATTGTGAAGTAATACACATGACCACTAAAAGAAATCCGCTGAACTTCAATTACGCGATAAATCAGTCAAACCTTAAGGTCGTAAATTCTACTAAATACCTAGGAGTTACAGTTACGAACAACTTAGATTGGAGAGAATACATAGAAAATATTGTGGGGAAGGCGAACCAAAGGTTACGTTTCATCGGCAGAACGCTTCGAAGATGCACCAGCTCCACCAAAGAGACTGCCTACATCACACTTGTGCGTCCTCTCCTGGAGTACTGTTGCCCCTTGTGGGACCCTCACCAGGTGGGACTGACGGAAGACATTGAGGAGGTTCAGAGAAGGGCAGCTCGTTTTGTTTTATCGCGTTACGGTTGGGGGGGGGGGGGGGGAAGCGTCACGGAAATGTTGCACGAATTGGGGTGGAAATCATTAAAAGAAAGACGTTATTCATTGCGGCGTGATCTGGTTGCGAAGTTTCAATCACCGACTTTTACTTGTGAATGTGAAAATATTTTGTTAGCACCCACCTACTTAGGGAGACATGAGCATCCCAATAAAATAAGAGAAATCAGATCGAAAACGGAACGATTTAGGTGTTCTTTCTTCCCGCGCGCTATTAGAGAATGGAACGGTAGAGAAAAGTTATGAAAGTGGTTAATGAACCCTCTGCCAGGCACTTAAATGTGATTTGCAGAGTATCTATGTAGATGTAGATGTAGATAACACCTATCAGGGATTTAATAAAATTCTGTTTGTGATAAAATTAGTCAATTTTACTCACAGCCTCGTCGGCGTATTGTGCTGATGTAGGCAACAACCTTTGAATGCTCTTTGAAAACTCGAACAGGTAGAATGAGAGAAAATAATTTTTCACGTTTACCAACCTCTTGTATGTATCCTTGTCCGGTCAGTAAATTAATTATCCTCGTAAGGCGATCATTTTGTTGCTACCATGACCAAACTACGCCGGCGATACCGTAACTAAAATTAAGATCGCAGTAGCTGTAACTATAATTAACATCGCAGAGGCTTCAAAATCGTTACGAGCCGTATGGGGCATTATAACTATTAAAAAACTGTGTGCGTCATTTAAAAGTAATTAGTATTGTTTGTCTAAATATTGATACTGTTTGTTATCACCAATGTATGCATAAATAAAATTCTGTAACAGTAGTTCGCAATGTCGGAACCTTCGCTAAAAAAAGACACTTGTCTGAACCTGTCGTGTACAACGTGTAGAAATTGTGCGTAACTACAAATGAATTAACCCACCTCGCATAGTATTGAAGACCTTGTTGATGTCCAATTCTCACGATAGCAGTTTATTAACCATATTTTACGCCTTTCACGATCCACAGAAAACGAAAAAAACATAAAATCATTTTCTGAACGATTACAACAATTCGTGGCTGCACAGCCCACCATGCTGAAAGCGTAGCGACGGCCCTATTCCATCCTCGCGCGTCGAAGCGAAGGAACGAAAATGGCGGATGCGCATGCCCGTCTATATGCAGGTGCCCCAGACATTTTCATCCTCGTGGCTCGTAAGCTAAACACACTGCGGTGCTATAGGATTTGCGCCACGGCACTTTAGCACGACATTATGGGTGGCTGTGTTGTCATAAACTGCTCAAATCATTCCGGATGTGGCTACAGAACATTTAGTTTCCCGAGAGATTCTGAGAGAAGAAAAAATGGATCATTAACTGTCGGCAAAAAATCTGCGAGCCCGGACCGAGCCCACTGTTATGTATTGTAAGAAAATAGTTATTATTATGACTTGAAGCAATATTTAATAGCAAAAACTTACGGTTTTGTTTAGCTCTTCTGCAAGTACTACCTCTTAACAGAGATGTTGCCTGTAGGGAATTAGCAGCCGAAAAATATCATATTACAGCAAAGCATCCCACAACGTACTGTTTTTAGAGCACAGTATGTGTGTCTTATATAGTAATTTGAGAAATACGCCTCATCAAAAAGTTTTGTACTGACATTGCACAAACTGTTGAAGACACTTCTATTACGTTATTGCGAGAAAGTATTACAAACACTAAAACGGAAAATATAAATATACTGGGCAAAAAGTTTCGTTACAGCTGTGGCAGCGTACTATGCTCATACAGGCAACTACCGATGAATGCTATTTCTAAGTTTTAGCGTCGTAACTTGTAGTAGGCAATTTGAAAGAATAGTAAGCTACCTGATGTTTTAATCACAAAATACACCCTCAATTCAATTTCTTATTAGTAAATGCCAATATTGACGCTTATCTTTAGGAGGCTGTACATCTACATCTACATAGATACTCTGAAAATTACATTTAAGTGCCTGTAACATAACTGGCAAAGAATACTGGGTAAATTTTACTCACGGCTGCGGCGGCGTAGTGTGCTAATGTTGGCAACGAAATATTTTCTTTATAAGGATTACTACATTATTGACAAGAGAAGGGTACTGGTACATGCGAAAACCTGTCAACCTTAGAGAAGAAACAGAATTATTCATTTATTTCATGGTCAACACATTCTATTCGATTAAGTTTTCAAATATCATTCAAAATTTATTTCCTGTACACTAATATTATTTTTAGTTTTAGTATTTGTAATACATTCTGAAACTTTCTCAGTTACATAATAGAGCAATTTGAATACAAAAATCCGATTTTGTCACAGCAGACACTTACTGCAAGACGGCAAACAAACCTCGCATATTGACAGTCACTATTCAAATAGAAGCCAAGATTGCTTAAAATTTTTATCTAGATTACCAGTTTCGGCAGCATTAAACGTAGTACGCGATTTTTATCACAGAAATATTTGTTTCTTGCTCTTTTTTCTGGCATTGGTGTGTGTGTTGTCCTTAGGTTAGTTTACCTAGGTTTAAGTAGTTTGTAAGCTACGGACTAATGACGACGCAGTTTGGTCCGATAGATTTACAAACATTTGAAGAATAAGTAAAGAAAACGTAGGATTTTTGAGTCTAATCCACATATCGATGTAAACAAGAGCGGAATGCAAGCTCAAAGTAGAGATATCTAAAGCTCTAAGGTGGGCACTTGTAAAATATTTCTCTAAACTTAAATAAAACGACACTGTTCGTATAAGCTACGCGCTATGCAGGAATGAAAATGGCGGATGCGCCAGCCTGTGCTTTTAGGAGCTCCGTGTAGCCGAAGCCGACTACCTGTACCGAGCTACGGCCAGGTAAAGCTCTTCCGTTTTCTAACCAAATTGTATTTTTTGTGTTGTTGTTGTGGTCTTCAGTCCGGAAACTGCTTTGATGCAGCTCCCCACCCTACTCCATCCTGAGCAAGCACCTCCATCTCATAAGAACGGCAACCCACATCCATTTTAATCTGCTTACTGTATCCATCTCTTGGTCTCCCCCTGAGATTTTTACCCACACACTTCCCTCCAACGCTAAAATCACAATTCCTTGATGTCTAAGAATATGTCCTACCAATCGATCCCTTCTTTTAGTGAAGGTATGCCAGAAATTCCTCTTCTCGCCAATTCTCTTCAGTTCCTCCTCATTAGTTACGCGATCTACCCACCTAATCTTCACCATTCTTCTGTAGCACCACATTTCGAAAACCTCTATCCTCTTCCCGTACGAACTGTTTATCGTCAATGTTTCACTCCCATACAAGGCAACACTCCACACAAATGTCTTCAATAAGCACTTTCTTACGAATTAACGTTATATGTTAAGAAATTTCTACTTTTCAATAACGCTTTTCTTTAAGCAATGACATTTAGACTGAAATTCGCCAGAATGCGTCACGATTCAGCTGTAAAAATATTCACTCAAAAAACACATATTTACATTGTCATTCGTTAAAATCACTTGTACATAGCTATATGTTCGTAAACATTGATATTTTGTCATATCAGACATCAAAGACTAGGTAATCGATTTAGACTTGCACGTTCGATATGTCGGGTGATCAAAAAGTCAGTATAAATTTGAAAACTTAATAAATCACGGAATAATGTAGATAGAGAAGTAAAAATTGACACACATGCTTGGAATGACACGGGGGTTATTAGAACAAAAAAAAAAGTTCAAGAAATATCCGACAGATGGCGCTTCATCTGATCAGAAAAGCAATAATTAGCATAAGAAATTAAGACAAAGATGATGTTCTTTACAGGAAATTCTCAATATGTTCGCCTTCATTTCTCAACAATAGCTGTAGTCGAGGAATAATGTTGTGAACAGCACTGTAAAGCATGTCCGGAGTTATGGTGAGGCATTGGCGTCGGATGTTGTCTTTCAGCATCCCTACAGATGTCGGTCGATCACGATACACTTGAGACTTCAGGTAACCCCAAAGCCAATAATCGCACGGACTGAGTTCTGGGGACCTGGGAGGCCAAGCATGACGAAAGTGGCGGCTGAGCACACGATCATCACCAAACGACGCGCGCAACAGATCTTTCACGCGTCTAGCAATACTTGTTTTTTGGTTCTAAATTTGAACCCCGAACCCAAATCCGAAAATTTGTAGCTCTAACTTCAAAATTGCTTAAATAGCAACAGATTTTCGAAAAACCTGCACTCTCCAATATAACCCACTTTATGGTTGAATTTCCCAAAATACCGAAACACATATTTTTTAAATTCTAACCAATAATACAAATGTGAATTTTTGCAGCTCTAGTTTCCAATTTGTCTTAATAGCTACGTGTTTTCAACAAGAATTTTTCATCCTCTATTTTACCCTCGTACTTGCTGAATTTCCAAAAATACTGAAACTCGTGTTTTTTTTTCTTTTTTTTTTAACCTGACCAAGATTCCATATCTAAAGTTTCGTAGTTGCAGCTTAAAATTTGAGTTAACAGCAACATATTTTTGAAAATCAATTTTTTTGCGTCCCCTATTTTACCCCCTTATTGGATGAATTAAAAAAAATGCCGAAACACGTATCTTTTAAATTGCAACCCTGAATTAAAATCCGAAATTTTGTAGTTTAGCATCAAAACAGCATGGTATTTTCAAAAAACTTTTCATCTCGTATTTCACTCCGTTACGGACGGAAAATCGAAAAATCGCTTCTTAAATGACGCCTACAGAGTAAGATCAACACTCTCTACAAATATCTAGTTTCCATCTTCAGTGGTTTGGGCTGGGCGATGATGAGTCAGTCAGTTAGTCAGTCAGTCAGTCGGGATATTGCCTTTTATATATATAGAGATTGTTATTATTGCAACAAATATTTCATTTATGATTATGAAAACTAACGAACAAAATTCTAAGCTTTTCTCAACATCTGCGACAGTCGTGATAGCAAAATTCCTAGTTCATGCTATCAAAATTCGATATTCAAATGTTTGTAAAGCTTATGGGACTTAACTACGGGGTCATCAGTACCTAAACTTACAAACTACTTATGAACTACTTATGAACTATTTACGAACTAGGACGGCACAAATATCCATGCCCGAGGGGGGATTCGAACCCCCGACCGTAGTGGCCGTGCAGACCGTGACTGGAGCGCCTCAGTCCCCTCGGCCACCGCACCCGGCCTTCATGCTATCGGGGTAATGCACACTGCCTATGACTTCTTTGCTCTTGGACTATCCACACTTGCGTAGCGATGAGGCCTTGCCGTTGTAGTGCGAACGAGACGCATATTGTAGGTGCCAATGTTTTGAAGATCAGAAAACTAAAATTTTTTAATGCTAAACGTGAGGCGACTCCTATTGTCTGCTACTGTTGATGATGAATGACACGACATTCAAACCGTAATCAGCTGTAAAATGTCAGGTAATAGTTGCGTACGTATACTGTTGTAAGCAATGTCGCTAGATACGGCAGGCACATATTTCAGAAAAAGCGCTTGTTCATTTACTTGTTGTAATGATTAAAAAAATCAACAGCCAAATAACATTTGAAACTCCCTAACGTTATTGCAAATGCACTGTCGATTTCCGAACTGTAAGCGGATAACCACAATCCAGTGCTTGTACACCATTGATGCGTAATACTTCTGTTACGATTTTCTCGATACTGTATGAGTCGTACCTCTTACTACTTCCACGTTATGTAGTCTCAATGGTCTGCTAAAAGGGTGAAACATTTACGTTAAATCCGTCATACGAACGGCGAGGTCCCATTGTCATCTCAGGTCTCCCAACATTCTCACCAAGCGGCACAATAAACCACGTGTCCACTCCTTCACACTAGTTTAACATCTAGTATCTTCTATTAGCGATTATCGAAAAGACCTGACGAAATCATTTGGCAATAAAATTCTCGTAACAGGACGCTCCGCATAAGGAAACAGTTATCACAGAAGAATGTTGTTTTCGGACCCTGCTGTACCATACACATACATCGCGATCAGAGAATGGACGATAATAATCTGTGAAGTGCAAAGTATAAAAATACTCGCGATTTAGACGGAACAACAAGTTGATAACAGTGAAAAAGAAAAATTAATGAAAGAATGATAAGGCAGAAAGTCAGATAGCAACAAAACATTAGTAATAACAACACAGAGGAGAAACTAGCATTGTCATAGCATAGAGCAGCTGTCGTAAAAATAGTTTGGCAATAAAACATTCTTAAAGAAAAGTGAGAGATTAGCTGTATTTTCTTACTGACGAATCCACATTATTATTATTTATATTACTAACGACACTGTAGTTTTTAGTTATTGTTCTAGAATTTACTTACGTGTGTTTTTAAGTTTTGTGTATGCTGTAACATTTCCTGTTACCTTATATTAATGGAATAAAAAAGAGGCCAATAAAAATGAAATATATATGGTGTTGAACAATATTATTAAATTTTGCTACCAGACTGTTATTTTCATCTTTTAAAACATTATCAGTTCGCTGTTTTTCCAAATAAAGTAACCATGTTTTACAAACTTATTAAGGTAAAGTCACTAATGAAAGGGCCCTTTTACTTATAAATTTTATTTATTTTAATTTAGTAATACTTATTAACTGATTTATCATAATAAAGTAGAAGTTTTGTAGATTACTATTGCGTTTAGAATTTCAAATTGTATCTGGATTGTTTTAGCTGTATACAGGGTGTTACAGGAAGAACGGTAAACATTTTATGAGGTAATAGTATACTCAAATTCCAATAAAATTGCCATATAACATGTGTTCAGTTTTTATTGAGAGCAGACATACAGTCCAGAGAATGTGAGGTCGTGTTCCATTTTGATTTATGCATTAACCTAAAGTGTTTCTGCACCATTAATGTTATCTATCTGTGTGTTAATTATTTTATTGTTTTTTATTATATATGTTTGCCCTCTATTTATATATGTTTCTACCCATGTGTCTGAACTTGTGTGTTCACGTGAATGTGAATGTGGTAGGTTGCTCTTAATTTTGACTGACTGCCGCAAAATGGCTCACAGTCGCCGCCTCCCGCTCTAGGCCTCGTTTTGCTGCAGTTGAGAACGCGCGGCTTCGTCTGTCGTCTGCTGGCTGGCCAGACACAAGCTTACTTGGCGAGGTGGCGAGGTGGTCGTGTTCTCAGTGTGGTTGTAGAGGGAATTGTCTTGGCCAGGGAGCAAGGGTTGGTAAACACTAGTCTCTGATCGCACTCTGCGTCGCTTTTAGCGCGCTCTACATCCGGTGAATGGTGGGGGGAGGTTTCTCCGAGACCTTAGAGCTTCACTCTCGACTCTTCATTCTGGCTCCGACGACCCTGGAAGTAAGTACTCCGCCAAATAATGCTGAGGGGAAGGCATGCTGTTAGCACTTTACTTTCTTTGTGATCAGGCAGTCTCAGGTTTTCAGTGAGAGTTTTTTGAGTAATTCTTTTGCTATGCGAGGCGAAGTGTTTCTTAATTTACAGAACTCAAGTAAAGTCAGTGTAGATTTATTATTTGCATTTTAATTCCAGTGCTGGTTGTGTGACTGGTTTTGCTCAAGCTACAATACACGTGTGGGGCCTTCAGCCATTGTGTAAACCTAGTATGTTTGAATTTTCTTCGTGTTTTTCACTAACGATTTCATGTCATTTCTGTATCCGCAAGTATGCTAAATATTTCTCAGATTTTCTGATTTGATTCCGTGTTTCCTGTCTTACATGACCGATTGCACCATGTGCTTTCATAACGGTCGTTACTTTGACCTTCAGCCATGCTTTTGTTAATACTAATTATCTTCTGTACAGATTCTCACATGTGCTCTACTCGCTTATTCTAAATTACTTTCTGTTTGTAAATGCTATGAAATTCAGCATAGTCGCACACCATGGGTACTTAACAATAATGAGCTGCTGCCTCCCCATACATGAGTTCATTTAGTGCACAGTATACTTAAATTTGTGATCAAGACACCTGCCATCTCATCAAGACCCCGCTGATGCTTCGTTTTGCCGCTGTTATTGAGTGTTACCACAGATAATGTACCGCAAAGAATTATGCACGAGTCTGTGAATGAACGAATGTCCTTTCAGCTACCCATTGTGTGTTTGCAAATTTCTTTCCACCTTACCTCCATATTCATAATGGGCAGAAATTTTATTACAGGCAGTAATTATATGATTTAATTCACTTTTGTACATGGCGTGTGCTTAATTTAGTCTCGCCACATATATTTGCTTGTTATTTTTCTGAATAGATTATGATTCAAACCTTTGCATTATAATTTCATACTCCCCATCCCATGTTAAAATATCTATTCATTTATTTTTTAACATTGATTTTGTGTTTGTTAAAACGTTGGCTGTTCCCTTAAGGAGTGAACAATTTTCCGTTGCACATGTACTGTGGCCACTTATAAAGTAATTCAGAGCAGCAGTGAGCATTTTAACCTTCATTTGCGGATCTCAACTGCCCCAGATTTTGATCATTTTCGTAACAGGCTACTTTCAAGCTGAATGTACCCAAATAAATCTAAAGGAAAGGTAAAACTGATTTTCAAAAATTCCACCACACACTTAATGTACTTTTGACTTCTAATGAAGTCATTTTTGATGTGTTTACTTTTTCTTTATAGACTTCGCCTTTCAGCCAACAGACGGACCCATATCTACAGATAAATTTCTTTCAGGAATGTTAGGTTTAAATCATGTGTCTCCCGATGACTAGAAAGTACAGGAACCCTTTCGCGGAAGAGCATATGGATTTTTTAAGCCAAAGGAACCTCTTCCAAAAAAATAATGCTGCATGGGAATGGCTCTCTTGGACATGTGTATGTGTGTAAGTAATTGACTTTATAGCGAATCTTTAAAACAGCACAAAGTTCCTAGTGATTGGAAAAAAAACGCAGTTGACTCCCGTTTATAAGAAAGGTAAAAGGACTGACCCACATAATTACAAGCCAATACCGTTGATATCATTTTCCTGTAGAATTTTGGAGCATATTCTCAGTTAGAATATAGTAAATTACCTTGAGAAAGGTTCTTTATGTGAATCAGCACGGGTTTATGAAACATCGTTTGTGTAAAACGCAGCTTTCCCTTTTTATCACATGACATCTTGCTAGTCATGGATGAAGGGAAACTGGAAGAATGTGTTTCTCTCGATTTCAAAGAGGCGTTTGACGCGGTGTCCTACAGCAGACTGCTAACGAAGATACGAGCTTATGGAATAGGTTCACAGATTTGTGCCTGGGTGGAAGACTTCTTAAGTAATAGAACGCAGTACGTTGTTCTCGACGGCGAGTGTTCATCAGAGTCGAGTGTATCGTCAGGCGTGTCCCAGGGGAGTGTGATAGGACCGCTATTATTTTCTATCTATATAAATGATCTGATGGAAAGACTAACTAGTAATTTGCGGCTGTTTGCTGATGATGCTGTGGTGTATGGGAGGGTGTCGTCTTTAATTGACTGTAATAGCTTACATCATGACTTGATCAAATTTCTAGGTGGTCTGAGAAATGTCAACTAGCGTTATATGCAGAAAAATGTAACGTGATGCAGACGAGTAGGAAAAAACAATCCCATAATGTTCGAATACAGCATTAGTAGTGAGCTTCTTGATGCTGTCGCGTCGTTCAAATATCTAGGCGTAACATTGCAGAGCGATATGAAATGGAACGAGCATGTAAGGACAGTTGTGAGTAAGGCAGACAGCCGACTTCGGTTTATTGGGAGAATTTTGGGAAGATGTACTTCACCTGTAAAGGAGGCCGCGTATAAAACGCTTGTACGACCACCTCTTGAGTATTGCTCAAGTGTTTGGGACACGCAACAAATCAGTTTAAAGGAAGACATAGAGGCGGTTCAGAGGCGAGCATGTATCTGCTTATGGTATTGTTTATCCATTACAAGTAGAACGATTTCTTACATAGAAAATGGTGAATGTTACATATCAGAAGAGTCTGCGCTGCAACGGCTGAATCTGAGTTAGGGTGCTCTATGAACCTGACTTTTTGCTGTAAGTGAAACTATTGCCTATTGACTCTACAAGTGTGATAATGTACCAGTATTTACATGGAAATACACCATAGTAAAATAGATTGTGTTAGAACTGTTTGCAACCTCCATACAAAACAATGCAATGAAAATGGTTTGTAAGGAAATTAATGCATATTACAGGCCGCTGATGATGCAGTAAATACAATAAGCCGAAATGCAGACTGAAAACGAAATTATTGGTTTATTTCAGTTTCAATAGAATTAAAATTACGAGGGTGGTTTGAAAACTTCTCGGAATCACCACGAGAGGTCACCGCTAGCGCAACGAGCTGTTCCCGTGATATCCACTGGACTGTAAAATGTAAACATTCACGGCCGGAAAGGTCAAAATTACTAAAAAGTTTCCGGGCTATTACGCCATGGTCTTATGGATTTATTATGGAAACCCAACGTTTCGTCCCCGACTGCGGAGGACATTCTCAAGGGGGATCGTGGCACTTTTGGATGTCCGATGCTCACCCTGTCTCGCTACTGACTGAAGACAAACTCCGTTTACGAGGGCAGAGGTGTGACGTCAGATGTTTTCGACATGCGCGCGCAATTCGTCGTTGCCGATTGCCGTCGTCCGTTAATATCGTCCCATGGTGGAAGACTGTTACATTTCTTCTTCAAAACCGGAATCCAGATTTCATTTAGTTTCACTCCGTCCTCCATCCTATCGAAATTGTTGGGGTGTTATACAATTTCTATAGCCTCTCTGTACAGTCGTTCGTGGTATCCACGAAAAGAGCAGCCAAAAAACCACTAGAAGAGCACAAGGGGAACTGTAGAAGGGGAGAGACTGACAGATCAGCTGTTGCTGAACATGTTTTTCAACCTGCGGACCACCTTATTCAATTCGATAAGACTCAGGTTTTAGCAGGTGCGCAAGATGTACGAGACAAGGGAAAAACTCTTAGACTTAAAAAAAAATGTAATATTGCCCATTCCAAAGGCAACAGCTATCGACAGGTGTGAACATTACAGAACCATCAATTCAATAAGTCATTGTAGCAAAACTTTAACACGAATTATTTACAGAAGTATGGAATATCTGGCAGAAGACGACCTTAGGAAAAACCAGTTTGGATTCAAGAGAAATGTAGGAACATGGGAAGCAATCCTCACTTTACAGCTCATGTTAGAAGATACATTAAGCAAAGGCAAACTTACATTTCTACCTTTTGTAGAATTTGATAAAGATTTTAATAGTGTTAAATGGAATACACTCTTTCAAATTCTGAAATGAGCAGGAGTAAAATATAGGGAACGGAAGTTTATTTAAAATTTGTACAAAAACCAGACAGCGGTTGTCAGAGTTCAAGGGCATGAAAGGGTGCAGTGGTTGGGAAGGGAGTAAGATAGGGTTGTAGCCTTTCTCCAATATTATTCAATTTGTACATTGAACAAGTTATAAAGGAAAGCAACGAGAAATTTGGAGAAGGAATTATAGTTCAGCGTGAAGAAATAAAAACCTTGCGTTTTGCTGATGATATTGTAATTCTGTCAGAGACAGCAAAGGACCTGGAAGAGCAGTTGAACGGAATGGACATTGTGCTGAAAGGTGCATATACGGTGAACATTAACAAATGCAAAACAAGAATAATGGAATGCAATCTTAGAAAATCAGGCGATAATGAAGGAATTAGATTAGATAACGAAACAATAAAGGTGGTAGATGAGTTTTGTTACTTGGGCAGTAAAATAACATATGATGGTCGCAGTGCAAAGGATATAAAATGCAGAATGGCAATGGGTAGAAAAGCGTTCTTGAAAAAGAGAAATTTGTTAACATCGAATAATAATTTAAGCCTAAGGAAGTCTTTTCTGAAGGCATTTGTATGAAGTGTTGCCTTGTATGGGAGTGAAAAATGGACGATAAACAGTGCGGACAGGAAGAGGCTCTTAAAAACGTATGAGAATGGGCATATCGGAACAATGTTTGGCCCTTTTTAAGAGAAACGATCAAGATTTCTTCCGCCGTTATCTGACCAAAGATGAATCTTGGGTGCATTACTATACCCCAGAGACAAAGAACAACAATCAAGATTGGGGAAATGTATTCATTCTTACTACCAAAGAAAGCGAACACGGTTCTTGCGGCTGGAAAAGCCATGGCATCAATGTTCTGCGATGTGATGGTATTTAGTTTGTAGAAAATCTTCCCACTGCTCAAAAATTTACTGGGGAACACTATGCAAATCTCTTGGGCAAAATTCAAGAGAAGATTCGCGATAAAGGCAAGGTTTACCGGGGTAGAAAATCATCTTCCGGCAAGACAATGCGCCCCCACACACTTGTGACGTCGCCATACCAAAATTACCTAATATGCCTGATATCCCAAAACGGTTTTTGTATTTTTAATTAATTATTTATTAATTTTCAAGAGAATATTCATCCACAAAATTAATCGATTAATTAATTAATTAAAAATTAACTACTTAGTTAATTATTTAATTTTTGTGGATGACGATTCTCTTGAGAAGAAGAACTGATAACCGGAGTTGCCAACTGTTTTCCAGGCCTAAAGGAATCTATTTTTTGAATAATGAAATGCCAAAATCGCGGTATTTCGTGTTTATTTATACATTTTATGTTCGCCCTTAGGGACCAGAAGATGATGTCTATGTACATCGAATCCGGTCGTCTGTTATAAATAGAGACGAAATACCGCGATCTTGGCGTTTCATTATTCACAAAATACATTTATACGATCGCTCCCTGCCATGAGAAAATTACTAGAGGAATCTTATTTTCGGCCGAGCGGTCTAAGGCGCCTCGCTGCGGAGCGCGCAGTTGCTCGCCGTCGGAGGTTCGAGTGTGTGTGTTGTCCTTAGGTTCGTTTACCTAGGTTTAAGTAGTTTGTAAGCTACGGACTGATGACCACACAGTTTGGTCCGATACAAACATTTTTGAGCTCCCATACTCAAAACATGGGATGTGACATTGTGCAACATAGGAGATGAGAAGATGACGTCTGCGCCGCGCGGGAGTAACCGAGCGGTCTGGAGCGCCACGTTACGGATCATGCGGCCTCCCGTATTGGAGGTTCGAATGCTACGTCGGGCATGGATGTGTGTGTTGTCCTTAGAGTAGTTTAACGTAGTTTAAGTGTCATTCATTAAAACATCCGAGCTACGTTGCCGTGGTCCATCAATAAAACTTGTTACTCCCGACGTTTCGTTGCCTAATGCGGGCAACATCTTCAAGGGTGAGTCGACGAGTGCCTACTAGGCGCTGTATAGAGGACATAGATGGCGCCTCCACTTGTCACGTGCTGCTGACTATGCAGCTATCTTCGACCAACGTCGTCTCTCTGTCAAAAATACTGTGGTGTTTCTGTATTTCTATAGCTTCTCTGTACATGCGTGTTTAATCATGCGACGTCCTGGCTAGTTTCACTAAATTTTATTTCATGATCACCACATGTAATAACATGCTGTCACAGCTGACTTGTCTGTGTGACCCAGACGACAATATGCGAGTATTAACACTTCGTTTTGTTGTTCCTATATACACCATGCCACAGCTACAGGGAATTTTATACGCCCCAGTCGTTGCTAGGGGATGTCGTGCGTCTTTCACCGATCGTAAGCATTGGCTAAGTTTCTTGGTAGATCTAAAGACGGTCTGCACTTGAAACCTGGCCAAAACGTTCCCAATACGGTCCGTAATTTTGTGGATGAAAGGAAGAAAAACTTTTCCGGCCGACAGTTGTTGTTGCGGCTTGTTTTCGACCCTTTATCTTTTTGGATGAAGAGTTCTGTCTATCTCTTTATCGGTGTATCCATTTTTTCTTGAAAGCTGTTCGCAAATGATTTACTTCATCTCTCAGATAAATAGGCTCACATATATTATTAGCTCGATCCACCAATGTTTTAATGACACATCTATTCTGCCTAGGATAATGGTTCGAATCCTTATGAAGATAACGATCGGTGTGGGTGTCTTTTCTGTATACCTTATGCCCCAAGGTCCCATCTGCCCGTTTGATTACCGATACATCCAAAACGTTCAACTGTCCGTTTTGCTCTTTCTCCATAGTAAATTGTATCCGCGGATTAATACTATCCAGGTGCCCCAAAAGTCATTTAATTCTTCATCACCGTGATTCCATATCGCAAAAGTATCATCCACGAACTGGTACCACTTTGAGGGACTTTTGTTGGCCGACTGCAGCGCTTGATGTTCAAAAATTCCATAAATAAATTAGCGATAGCTGGACTCAAAGGAGTACCCATGGCCACCCCTTCAACTTGCTCATAAAATCCACTGTTGTAATGAAACTAAATTGTGGATAGGCAGTGTCGGAATAAAGATACTGTATCAGTTGGAAACATGTCAGCTATATAAGAAAGAGCTTCGTCGACTGGGACCATGGTAAACAAAGATACTATGTAAAAACTGACAAGAATATCACCTGGACTGACAGTAATATCTCTCAATTTTTCTATAAAATGCAAAGAATTTCTGAAGTGCCTATCAGTTTTCCCTATGTATGGTTGCAACATGGAGGCGACATATCGAGCCAGCTGCTGCGTCGGAGATCCAATGTCACTCACAGTTGGTCTTAACGGGACACTTGGTTTATGTATCTTAGGCAACCCATACAATCTCGGAGGGTGTGCTTCCGTTTTGAGATGATGTTTTTTTATCCTCTGTTGGAATGGAATATTTTTTTATTAACTGGTTGGTAGCATTTAACACTTTTGTAGTAGGATTCTTTTTCAGCTTTTTATAAGTGGTAGGATCAAAGAGGTCATTGATCTTCCTATGGTTAATAAATTCTGTAAGGTGGTTCTATTTGTTGTTTACATAGAAAGCGTACAGGACTATGGAAATCTACAACCACATTGAAAGCATGTCTACGTTAATACAACAGATTATGAAGCAGGATATCCTATGGATTTTGTAACTGTCACACGTCAGCGATACAGAAGTATGTACTGTGTAGCGGAGGAGACTGGCCTCAGTTTTAGGGTTATACTCATCGTGTCGCTTTGAAGCATATAGTTGATTTGAATATAAACGACACTATCAATCGATTATCAATGATTAGAAGACTATTGCTCTTCCACTACCGAGGGCAGCATATACAACTCGACTGTATGACACCACCTAACGCATGCGCAAAACATTACCAGCACTTTTGGCATGCGCAAGAACCACTATAAACACCGCGACTGCACCTGCGCTCTTCAGTACTCGCTACTCACCTGAAGATGGCCGGACGTTTCCAGGCCGAAATATCGGTCAGAATGACGACGGGATCAGGCCCCACACCCGAAAGTTACAGGATGAAGAAATACGCCGGGAAAACTTCAGAAGTCACAACTTATATGTAGTTGTTATATTGTGAAACGCAATGTACACGAAGATAATCTGTTTTGACGCTATTGTCCAACTGTGTCTCGGTCAAATATGGCCGCAAATCACGCACCAGTTGTTAATTACAACTTTTTTTGTCAATGCGACATGTTTCGGGGCTACCTCGTCCCATTCCAAGTACTGATAAACAAGGATGCACACATTTAAAATACTACGCTACGAACTCAACAGTTCCTGAAACAATAGGCCATTCAGAGAATAACATCATCATCATCATCATTAGAGACTGATTATGACTTTCAGCGTTCAGTCTGAAGCATAGTACCTCTAATAAAATTCCTCCATGATCCCCTATTCAATGCCTCGTCTGATGTTATGCCTTTCACTTCAAAATCATTTTGCACCGAATCTTTGATTTCCTCATTTGGACACCCTCCTGCCATTGTTCCCATATATTTCTACCTGCAATCATTCTTGCTACTTTCATATCTGTAACCTCTACCTTATGAATAACGTAACCTGTATCAACCCAGCTTTCACTCCCATACAACAAAGTTGGTCAAAATATAGAACGGTGCACTGCTAACGTAGTCTTGGTATTGACTTCATTCTTGCAGAAGGCAGTAGATCTTAGTTGAGTACTCGCTGCATTAGCTTTGCTACACCTCGATTCCAGTTCTTTCGCTATGTTGCCATGCTGTGAGAAAATACATCTCAGGTAATTGAAACTCTCTACCTGTTCTAACTGTGTTCCTCCTATTTGGCACTCAATATGTTTAAATCTCTTTCCCGCAGACATTACCTTCGTTTTGGAGATGCTGATCTTCATATCATAATCCTTGCACCTCTGATCGAGCTCTGAAATATTAGTTTCCATCCTCTCTATCGAATCTGCCATTATAACTAAGTCATCCGCATATGCGAGACTGCTTATTTTGTTTTGGCCTATTTTAATCCCGCCCTGCCAGTCTACTGTTTTCAACTTATGATCCATGAATAGTATGAACAACAGTGGTGACAGGTTACAGCCTTGTCTTACCCTTCAAACTACCCTCAACCATGAGCTTAATTTGCCATCCACTCTAACTGCTGCCTGACAGTCTACGTAAAGCCCTTTAATTGTCTGCAGACGCTTGTAGAACTTACTGTAGCTTCCTCCCAGGAACACGCTCATAAGCCTTTTCTAAATGTATGAAACATAGATACAATTCCCTGTTCTACTCATAGCACTTTTTCATTACCTGCCGTAAGCTAAAGATCTGGTTCTGACAGCCTCTAGAAGGCCTAAACACACACCGATTTTCATCTAACTTGTCCGCAATTAATACTCGCAATCTCCTTTCAACAATACCTGAGAATATTTTGCTTACAACGCTAATTTAAGAGATACCTCGATAGTTGTTACCATCTTTTCTGTTTCCATGTTTGAAAATTGGCGTGATTTCCGCTTTCGTCCAGTCAGACGGAACATGTCCCGATTCCCACGCCTTCTCAGTTATCCTGTGTAACCATTTGAGACCTGATATTCCACTGTATTTGATGATTTACGGCTTAATTTCGTCCACCCTATATCTTAAACAAATTAATCTGCCACTAGACAACATGGCCAGAAAGAAAGCAGCAGCATACGCACTTTCTCGACGTAAAACATCCTAAGTAAAGAAAACACACGTTTGCGATGATAACACAGTTGTGGACTAGATACGTAGATTAAAAGCATAGTTTCGGAGATGTCAGGATAGTATTATCGTAGGTTACCACGACAGTCTCTTTACTTTCAGATTATCTTTGGTACGTGAGAGCAGCTGTTTGTTTTGTTTACACGAAGTGATTTATGTCGACAAATCGCATATCTGCATGTTTCTTGTTGCTGCAGTTGGCAATTGGCAGATAAAATTTTTAAAAGTATGTTATTCTGTGAATGGCGTATTGGTTCGCAACTTGTCGAGTTCGTAGCGTAGTATTTTAATATGTGATTGCTTGTTTTTCAGTGCTTCAAAATGCGATTATATAGTCCAGAATCATGTCGCACAGAAAAGTTTTTAATACGTCTCGTTTTGCAACTCTTAGATATTGCAGGAAAGACATTTTTATGTATTGCACCATAGCTTCTTTGTTAAAAATTAAAATACTGACTAGTTTCGGCTTTGCTCATTTTCTGAAGTCACGCATTACAGAGAAAAATGTTCATTTTTAGTGGAAGATACAGTGTCAAATATAAAAGAAGTAATTATAACATGAACATATCATGTAAAATTACCGTATTCATGTATCCTCCAGAAAATATGAACTTTAAGTAACTGAATACCTTTTATTGCCTTGTTTGACAAAAATTTATTTGTACGACCGAGAGGTTATGAGCCCATTTTCAAGTACTTTACTGATTTTACAGTTGTTACACCAGTGGAGACAAACTGTTTATCTACTACAGCCTCTGTTTATCGACTGTAACATTGGAAGAGAATACTATTTACATTGCAATTAAGGAACTATTACATTTGCATTACATTATTATTATAACCGTATGAAAATATTTACTGTACTAACATTGTATTTAATGATATTATCTATTACTGAAATTACTAATCATTATTATACCTCAAAAACTGAACAGTTTTTGTACGTGACCTTGCCTCTTGCAGATGAGTGCCTCAGGTTACTAATATTGTTATTATCTACTATGTGGAAGTTACTCATAATCTAAAAGAGGTAATTAATTGAATTCTGTATATCCATTCAGTATGATATTTGGGGCTGTGCACGTCTGTATTTAATTTCCAAAATTTTTAGTTTAGTCAGTTTTGCACCTTTACCTTCTACATGTGAGACTTCTAATCTATGGCTTATTCGTGCTCTTGCTCTAAGCGGTGTTCGCAAAAGCAGAATCTGGCTGTCTTAATCTCCAGCTCCTGTGGTGTACAAATTGACTGACCTGTCTGTCCTATAAAGCAGGACTAGCACTCTTTACAACTGATTTTATACACACCACTGATCATAACGGCTGGCTTTTTGTCCTTTGAACTGAAGAGACTTGTGCTTAAAGTATGTGGGACATAAAAAATGCTGAAAATTGCTTTGCTTTCAAAATGGTACATATCCTATTGGAAATTTTACCTATGAAAGGGAACCTACACTATTTTATTTTTGATTTTTCAATGAAATTTACTGGATAGAGTAGATTCTTGTCAAGAATTTTTTCAATAATGTGGAGGAAGGAAAGCCATTATTTGTTGCTGTGGTTTTTATTGTGTCTAGTTCGCGGTCATGGTCCTCTTGGGTCATGGGAATGAACAGGAGTCGGTTTATCATATATTTCAATGCAGCATGTATGTAATCAATCAAAAGATGACCATTGTTCTCTGTAATAGGCGGCAAAGCCCAAAAATAGTTAGCATTTCAATTAAAAAAAAAAAAGGCAGCTTTGGTGAAATAGATAAACACATATTTCCTGCATAAAAAATTGTACAAGGAATTGTTCCTATGTATAAGACGCCACTGCTGATATTTTGCACATACCAATATTGGTTTGACAAATGACTTCAGATCAGTTTATGGTGCAGAGAAGATGCTTTTCCGAGAAAAGAAAAATCCTATCCATTTCGTCCATTATCGAATAGTTCTAAACGTTATGAGGCCTGTGTTTGCTTCTCCTCTTACATTGCTACGATGGCTTCTACTAGCATGCAGGCGTCAAGTTTCGGGGTGACTGTATCGTTTCACAGCTTGTTTCAAACCCCCACACGATGTGGTATGTAACAGAGTGTGTAAATTGTAAACTTTCACGGCCGGAAAGGTCAAAATTACTAAAAAAATTCCGGGCTATTATGCCATGGTCTTATGGATTTACTGTTTAAACCCAACGTTTCGTCCCCGAATACGGAGGACATTTTCAATGGGGATCGTGTCACTTTTTAACGTCCGATGCACACCCTGGCTCGCTACTGACTGAAGCCAAACTCCGTTTACGAGGGCAGAGGTGTGACGTCACATGTTTCTGACATGCGCGCGGAATTCGTCGTTGCTAATTGCCATCGTCCGTTAATATCTAGTCATGGTGGAACACTGTTATATTTCTTCTTCAAAACCGGAATCCAGATTTCATTTAGTTTCATGCCATCCTCCATCCTATTGAAATTATTGGGGTGTTTTACAATTTATATAGCCTCTCTGTACAGTCTTTCGTGGTATCCATTTGTGGCTGCTAAAACCTGAGTCTTATCGAATTGAATAAGGTGGTCCCCTGCTTGAAAAACATGTTCAGCAACAGCTGATCTGTCAATCTCTCCCCTTCTACAGTTCCCCTTATGCTCATCTAGTCGTCTTTTGACTGTTCTTTTTGTGGTACATACATCTTCACAGCTACACGGAATCCTTAAAAAATCCTGCTTTTTCCAGCGGTTTGCGAGCATCCTTCGCCGATTTCAGGTGATCCTGTATCTTCCGAGTAGGTCTGTAAATAACGGCAAGATTTCGTTTCCTCAAAATGCGGTTGGTGACGTCCTTAATAAAAGTCAGGAAGACTGGATTTCACAGGAACCTTTTTATCGTTTTCAATTCTATGTGTTGGTCTCAATGCTCTTCTTATCTCTGTGGACGAATAGCCATTCTTAAGCATTACTCAGGTTTGGCTTCAGTCAGTAGCGAGCCAGGGTGTGCATCGGATATTCAAAAGTGCCACGATCTAGTCTTGTGTAGTTCGCGAGCGAACTAGTTCGGAAGAGCGCTCCCACGGCGAACGACTCGAACTAGTTCGCAGATCCCTCGCCTCTTAGTTCGTCCGCTCCTTTTCCGAAGACTGACGGGGAACAGCGAGAGGACGCAAGAGCGCGCAGAATCGAATGATTTCCTTCTTCCAGTTGCCGTCATTTCGAGCTGAGATGCAGCTCAGCTGTAGTTTTAGTAGCGGTAGCACAAGCCAAAACGAGCGGACGAAATAAAAAGAGCGACCTACTTCGCGGCCGAGCTGCGAACTAAAAAGAAGGCTACCGATCACGAAAATTTGCGTGATAGGTCGAGAACTAAAATATGCGTGATAGGTCGCGAACTAAAATATTTGTGATAGGTCGCGAACTAAAATATGCGCGATAGGTCGCGAACTAAAATAAGCGTGTTAGGTCGCGAACTAAAATATGTGCGTTAGGTCGCGAACTAAAATATGCGTGATAGGTCGCGAACTAAAAGATGAGCGATAGGTCGCAATCTAAAATATGCGTGATAGGTCGCGAACTAAAATATGCGCGATAGGTCGCGAACTAAAATATGCGTGTTAGGTCGCGAACTAAAATATGTGCGTTAGGTCGCGAACTAAAATATGCGTGATAGGTCGCGAACTAAAAGATGCGCGATAGGTCGCAATCTAAAATATGCGTGATAGGTCGCGAACTAAAATATTTGTGATAGGTCGCGAACTAAAATATGCGCGATAGGTCGCGAACTAAAATATGCGTGTTAGGTCGCGAACTAAAATATGTGCGTTAGGTCGCGAACTAAAATATGCGTGATAGGTCGCGAACTAAAAGATGCGCGATAGGTCGCAATCTAAAATATGCGTGATAGGTCGCGAACTAAAATATGCGCGATAGGTCGCGAACTAAAATATGCGTGTTAGGTCGCGAACTAAAATATGTGCGTTAGGTCGCGAACTAAAATATGCGTGATAGGTCGCGAACTAAAAGATGCGCGATAGGTCGCAATCTAAAATATGCGTGATAGGTCGCGAACTAAAATATTTGTGATAGGTCGCGAACGAAAATATGCGCGATAGGTCGCGAACTAAAATATGCGTGTTAGGTCGCGAACTAAAATATGTGCGTTAGGTCGCGAACTAAAATATGCGTGATAGGTCGCGAACTAAAAGATGCGCGATAGGTCGCAATCTAAAATATGCGTGATAGGTCGCGAACTAAAATATTTGCAACAGGTCGCGAAGTAAAAGATGTGCAATAGGTCGCGAACAGAATTAAAAATCACGTGTTTGCCTTCTGCTGATGAGAGCCATTTCAAGGTTAGCGTCTGCCTGCTAGATTACATAGTTCAGTGCTACAAAATTTCTGCTTTGAAGTATTCTGCACTCTGCAATATCTGAGTAATGAATTCCATAGTGCCAAGATAACTCTAAACTTAAACGCGAGAAATAATCCACGAGCTGTTTCTTTTGGTTTGCGTGATACCGTTAGCGGCTCAAGCAGCAAGCGCATGAAGCAGCTAGGTGGGGGAACTTCTCCCTCCACCTGCACGCGCAGACCACGCCGCTCAGCCGTCACTGGGAGCGGACGAACTAAAGTGAGCGCTCCCGATCGCGAAATATTATGCGCAAGTCTACCACGATCCCCTTTAAAATCTCCTCCGCAGTCGGGGACGAAATGTTGGGTTTCCATAATAAAACCATAAGACCACGGCATAGTAGCCCGGACACTTTTAGTACTTCTGTAACAGAGTGTGGTGCTGGCTTTGCGCTGCTCTAGCAGAGGCGGGCCTTCTATTGGGAGTCTACGGGTGCGGCGGCGCTAGGCTGGCTTCTAGCGGCTACTCAGCAGGACTACAGTTACCTGGTCGTCTCTGTGTAAGAATTTGCGGACGCCCCTCTGACGTCAACAGGCCCGCTGTTTGCACGAGGGGAGCATCTGCGGAAGAGCAACGCAACATCTGGTCAGTCAGCGCGTGGGAGGGATGGCGAGGAGGGCGTCTGGCACGGACATTCTGCACTCACTACAAAGAGACATGTGTTCGGCGTTTTCTATAAATCCAGGCCAAAGTTTAGGATGGAAAATCAGGTTTACAAAATTATACAACGAAAAATCGTCTGAAGATGTGCATTTATACAAATATACAGAGTGGTCCATCTGAAGTTTCGGGTGAGATTATCTCGTGAAAACTATACATGAGGTTAAAGTAGTAAGTTGGTAAGGCAAGTTCGTAAGCTTAAAGTGGGACTTCATGTGACATTCAGACTACCCCCTCTTGGGTGAGCCAGGGGAGGGGGGCGGCAACAATTAAATCTTAAATGGAAAAACCCATTTTTTATTGCAGATTCGGATTCTCCACAAGAAATTAATAAAGTTTTTCTTAAAACATTTCTTTAAAGCATTGACAGATGGCGATGAAATCGAGAGAAAATAAAATTGGGTAAGAACTCTTATTTATAATGATCTGAGAAGGAAAATATGTAGACTAAAGAGCACTGATACCTGTGCAAGTCATTTTACAATCCCTGTACTTATAAGACGCATTTGTTGTCTGTCTGTCTGTTCTCTTATACCTCAAGATCCAGGCAACCAAATAACATTAAATTTGGTATATGTACACAAAATTACATGGGGGAAGTATCTTAAACAGGTTTCGTTCCATCCCAATCTCACTCTGGCCATGTGCCTGATCTAAGCCAAGTGATAATGAACCTCTACCACCCTCACCCCCCAAAAGAAAAAGAAAAAAAGAAAGGAAATCATGAAAGTTGGGTTATTGAGAGTGATTTTAAATGTTTTTGTGGTGATGATGAGAAGATGGCGATGTAAGTAAAAGTGATGGTCATACATGTGTAGGGTAGGACAGGAGGGGGGAGATCGTGGTAGGACCCCCCCCTTCTCCCTCCAGACTCACGTTTATAGGATGGACCTCAGATCCAGCAGTCATCTTACTTGGGGAAGATTCTCAAACAGGTTTCGTTCCATTTAAATGTACCCTTTTATTACATGCAAGTAAACGGTTTTGTACGCTTCTACAGAAAACCTTACTTTCAACCCGGGCAATGCTGGGTCCCTGCAGCTAGTAGTATGCAGGGAGTCCCACTCAACTGTTTCACCCCAGATATCTCTGAAACTAATATTTCTTCACGTTTTAGAGTGTCTCATAGTACCTACTTTCATAAGCCCCTGCTGTACATTCATGAACGTGAAAGTGGTTTTTCAATATCTCTTGCAATTTCAGGGTTATCTGTGGTGAAACAGTTGACTGGGACACCCTGTACATCGTGAAATGGATCACGTCTGAAGACTTCTGTCCGTTGAGGACGACCCGCTGCGTTTTCTTCGCTAGAAACCCCCTCACTGCAATCAGGAAGTAGGTCCGATACTGCATATGCTCTCACTTTGTCCATCAGGACATGGTTCGGAACGCTGTTGAACACGTATCAGAAGTCAAGAAACACGTCATATACCAGGCATCCTGTATCGTATGTGGATGAATGGCCGGAATTGTGTTTTACATGATCATTACTTTCGGACGAGACTTCCGGTATCCACAAATAAAATAATATTCTAACACAAAATGTGTTCCAAAATTTTACAGGAGACCGATGTCAAGGATATAGACCTATAGTTTGTCGAATGTGATCGGTGACCCATCTTGTAAATGCGCCCTCTTCTTCCAGTCCTTGGCAACACTTCTTTCCTCTTCAGCACTTCGGTACGCCGCCACTAGATGGGGGGGGGGGGAGAGGGGGGGGGGGTAGGGCAAGTTCCCGAATACCGCGCGGGAAGAAAGAACGCCTGAATCTCTCCGTTCGAGCTCTGATTTCTCGTATTTTATTCTGATGATCATTTCTACCTATGTAAGTGGGAGTCAACAATATATTTTCGCATTCGGAGGAGAATGTTGGCGATTTGAGTTTCGTAAGTAGCCCACGCCGCAGCGATAAGCGCCGTTCTTATAATGATTCCCATCCCAGATCCTGTATCATTTCCATGACGCTGTCTCCCTTGTATCGTGACAATACGAAACGAGGTGCTCTTCTTTGGACTCTTTCGACGTCCTCCGTCAAAACCCACCTGATAAGGATCCGACACTGGAAACAATACTCCAAAAAAGGACGGACAAACGTAGTGTATGCAGTTTCTTTGGTAGTTCTGTTCCATCTTTTAAGGGTTTTGCCAATACAATGCAGGCGTTGGTTCGCCTTTCCCACGATATTATCTACGTGTTTTTCCCAGTTTAACTCTGAATTAATAGTAATTCCTAGGTACATTTGTGGAGTTTACGGCCTTCCCGTTTGATTGATTTATCTTGTAAACAAAGGTTAACGCATTTCTTTTCGTACTCGTGTGGACTACTTCACACTTATTATTTAGAGTCAATTGCCAATTTTTACATCATAGTGATATCTTATTCAGGTCGTTCTGCAGTTTGTTTTGATGATTTTACTAGACGGTATATGACGGCGGCATCTGTAAACAACCTAAGAGAGCTACTTAGATTTTCCCTTAAATCGTTTATGTAAATAAGGAACAGCAGAGGACCAATAACACTACCCTGTGGAACGCCCGATATGACCTCTGTTTTAGTCGACGCCTTACCATCGATTACTGCAAACTGTGTCCTCTCTGACAGGAAATCCCCTATCCATTCGCAAATTTGGGGCAATATACCATAACCACGCAATTTGATTAAAAGCCGTTTGTGAGGTACGATGTCAAAAGCCTTCTGGAAATCAAGAAATACGGAATCAATTTGCGAACCCTTGACGGTAGCACTCATCACTTCGTGTGAGTAAAGGGCTAGTTGTGTTCGCATACTCTGTGTAAAATTGAATTTTTATCCCATCAGATCCATTGGCCTGTCCTATGTCAAGCGCATCCAGTTGCTTTTCTATTCCTCTGACATATCAACACCTGTCATTTCATTGTTCGTGCGATGGCACACCAGTGCTGTCTTCCTCCGTGAAACTCCAGTTGTAAGGCTATCACATATAACTATTGTATTTTGTCCTCCGTAAAACTTCAAGAATGACGTCAATTTTTGATTTCATAGTCAACAAAATCCGGAAAAATTTCAAGAATCACGTCAATTTTTTATTTCATAGTCAACGAAATCTGGCTGGTTCGTACTCACGGAAAACTTCAAAAATCAGGTCAATTTTTGATTTCATAGTCAACAAAATCCGGAAAAATTTCAAGAATCACGTCAGTTTTTGATTTCATAGTCAACGAAATGCAGCTAGTTGGTACCTCCGGAAAACTTCAAGAATCACGTCAATTTTTGATTTCATAGTCAACAAAATACAGCTGGTTGGTACCCCGAAAAATTTCAAGAAATCATGTCAATTTTTGATTTCATAGTCAAAGAAATCTGGCTGGTTCGTACTGTCGGAAAACGTCAAGAAAAGCGTCAGTTTTTGATTTTATAGCAGCATAACGTGTAATATTTTGTTTGTGTCTCATGCAAAAGTAAAGCTTTCGGTCATATTCGTCATCTTCAGCAGTAGGTAGCTGGCTGCTTCGACTACTACCTGTCTGTTAGACGCTACATCCCCGACTCACTACTGTCTTAGCGTCGCCTGGGTAGATTTTCATGTTACAGATGCTTGCAGAACTAACTGAGTCCCCCTACTTTTGTCTTTCTAAACACTCCCTAGGAAAGATCAGAGTTAGAGGGCGGAGAAGGGGAGCAATGACTTACTCAAGTTGACAGTTTTGCTCCCCAGACGACATCACTGCACCGACAGTAAGGCAGAACTTCATTAACTGAGCGACAAAAATCAGTTCTGGTAGTTGGACAGCATCTGACAAAGATCGAGACGTACTTTTCGAAATAGTAAGTTTTGCCTTCTGAAATGAGGCGCCTTGACATCGAGGGACTTTATAACGTGCATGTCACCTCAAATTGCGTGGAAAATGACGTAGACATTTACCTCCAGGTGCTTAGACTTCTATATGGATTATTCCCCATTGAGCTGTGACATAGACATACAAAGATGTAACTGATCTATGTAAACAAAGAAGCGTACCCCAGGTAAAGGGTAGTGAATCTAAGGAGTATAGAATGCTTTGGCCCTGTTGTCGGAGGAGGATGGACTAATGCTGCACACCCAAAAACAGCTGAAACATCACTAAAAATTGCTGACAGACTGTGGTCAAATAGTAAAAATTTCTACTAACGTTTTGTCCTCGGCCACGAAAGATATCATCGTCCGTAAAAGGTAAATTTTGAAGTGAAGTTAACGCTACTGAAGCATCATCCTCACGTCATGTAAATGCGGACTGGACTTAGCGCTCGTCAGTTCACCGTTACAGTTCTGTGTGCTCCAGCAATCATCTGTCCACAATCCAAACTGTGAGAACGTTCCACTAGACTCAGAAGGCTGCAGGTCACGAGCTTATACTCCGGTTTTTAAACACCTAATCTAACGTTCTGCACGCACCTGTAAACTCAAAATAACAGATCCTAAGAGAAAAAAATAGCACCCATCTTGAATGAATGTACCCAACCAATGTGACAGGTACAAGTTCACTGAAAGTAAATTGTGTAAGATTTGAATTGTTGTCATTTCTTCAATATCGCTTAAAGTATTTTGAAAACAATTGCAAAGAATCGGCGATCTTGGTAAATAATAAAAATTAATGTCAATCACAGTGTAGAACGCATTTATTTATTTCCTGATGAGCAGTTCAAAATCGCAGTTTTAGTCTCGCCTCAGGATGATCTTGTAATGAGATCGAAATGGGTCTACAGGCAATAATTAAATGCGGTCCAAGATGTTCTTTAAATTAATTGTAACATATAAAGTAATTTGGTTCATTGAGTTGATTTGTAAGATATTTGCCGAGGAACATTAATACCAACTCTGCTGAAATACCGTTTGCGTTTGTCGAAACAGTATCACCCCCCACCAATACACAAGGTTTCAGTCATTCGCGAAAGAGGACTCCACATGTACTGGCATGGTCACTCATGTGTAGAGATAGGGTAGCACTGTCAACTACAGAGCCTACCTAGCCCTCCTTTTTTGTATAAAGTAAAGATGTTTTGTGTATTGATGTGGTATCGATAATGACGGTATGAAGATATGTTTTTGAAATGAATAGTAGTCGGAAGGGGTTTGGAGGGACAATAGCCGTATACCTCCACCAGCTGCCAGTGGAGAGCTGAATAAATCATCACTTCGCCTCCTCCTAGGGTACTATCCATTTAAAAATTATTTACTTTCTCTGCAGCTATCCACTCCTTCTGAGATACTATCCATTTAAAAAACATTTACTTTCTCTGCTGCTATCCCTTCCTTGTGAGGTACTATCCATTTAAAAAACATTTACTTTCTCTGCTGCTATCCCTTCCTTCTGAGGTATTATCCATTTAAAAAACATTTACTTTCTCTGTAGCTACCTAACAGTGTGCAGTACAAGGCACTGAAATGGCAGAATGTGCATCTGTGGCTGGTAGAGAGAAACCTCTCCATGCTACTATTCTTGAGGAAGGTATTTGCTCCCCCAGTATACCCAGTGCCTTACAGCATACAAAGGTGCAAATAGTTATGGGCCTGAAGATAATGGGCACTGCCATCTCATGAAAGAAAGTGAAATTAACTATTTTTATCAACCGATAATAAAAAGTACATTATTTATTGTAGACAGAAGACGCACAGGAACTGATAAGATAATGTTAAAAATTACTTCATGGAAGCCCTGAAGTGTATTCAAGTGCATTTATTTAGAGGTAACACATTTCACTCATATGGCCATTGACGAGCCATTATTTAGCATTCCATTAAGTTAAATGATTACTCCTATGTGTGAAATACACTATATATGGAAAATGAAGCAGTATTTTACATCACAGTGGACAGTTACATCAAATGCTAACAAAAATTGTTATACTGAAAAGAGAGTTTAATTGTTTATTAATCACTGTGTAAATTCTGCAATGCAAAATGTCTCTTTGTACCAAAAATCGTTTTTCTTCAGAAGAATCTGAGTGCCCATACTAACACTGTGTTATTTATGAAAATTGTGTGTTATACTGACAGTTGTTGGTGTAATAAAACTCTTCCTATCTATTCTTTCAGCCACGGCGGAGTGGCTGAGAGCATTGAGGCACTATGCTTTTATGCGCGAGACCGTTCCCCTTCGGGGGTCCGAATCCCCCCCATGGGAATGGATGTTTGTGTTGTCTTTAGTATAAGGTAGTTCATCAGTAGTTTGTAAGTTTAGGGACTGATGACCCCACGGTAAAGTCCTGAAGCTTCACAAATATTTGAAACATTTATACTTTCAGATGACTCTTGATTAAAGAACTATCTTCCCCTAAACTACAATATGACTACATGTCTCCTGAAGAGGAAATGACTTTGTAGGTACAAGAGATTGCCTCTTTCAAACTTCCAACAAAACCCACCTAATTTTTCCACAAATACTCCATGCTCTACATTTTATCACAGAATATTTCCCAAAAGTCTACATTAAACAATTGCTGTCTATCCTTTCAAAATTGCAGTAACACTATGATTAACATGTGTTTCTTCTACAGATATTAGTACCTCATATTCTGCCCCTTTATCTAACCAAGACGCTCTGCCTATGAAACAAAGTTTTTATACTGTCACTTGCAAGATGGATTTTGCTCTCTTCCCGACCTCTTCTGAGTAGCACTAGTGATCTAGAAACATTAGCTGACATACAGTCTATCTGAAAAACATATGTTTGTAAGCTATATTCCATGTCAGAATTTACAACAAAAGATGATATCTTTACTGACAGTTTCTGGAGGGTTATTAAACTCCTCTCCACTACCGTAAATTCTGGGTGATCAAGAAGTCAGTATAAATTTGAAAAATTAATAAATCACGGAATAATGTAGATATGGAGGTAAAAATTGACACACATGCTTGGAATGACATGGGGTATTATTAGAACCAAAGAAAAAATTGCTAGACGTGTGAAAGATCTGTTGCGCGCATCGTTTGGTGATGATCGTGTGCTCAGCCGCCACTTTCGTCATGCTTGGCCTCCCAGGTCCCCAGACCTCAGTCCGTGCGATTATTGGCTTTGGGGTTACCTGAGGTCACGAGTGTATCGTGATCGACCGACATCTCTAGGGATGCTGAAAGACAACATCCGACGCCAATGCCTCACCATAACTTCGGGCATGCTTTACAGTGCTGTTCACATTATTCCTCGACTACAGGTATTGTTGAGGATTGATGGTAACCGTATTGAGCATTTCCTATAATGAACATCATATTTGCTTTGTCTTAATTTGTTATGCAAATTTTTGCTTTTCTGATCAGCTGAAGCGCCATCTGTCGGACTTTTTTATTTTTTATTTATTTATTTACTGTCATAGTGAAATCCCATGTAATTCCAAGCATGAGTGTCAATTTTTTCCTGTCTGTCTACATTATTCCGTGATTTATTAAGTTTTAAATTTATGCAGGCTTTTTGATCACCCGGTATATTGTTGACCAGAAAAACGTAGGTTCTTTCTTCAAAGTGCAGGGCGCACCAAAATGAATATCGGGGTTCTAAAGCTTTGTATTATTTATTACGGTGACGTTGCCATTACAATGGGCGAACAATTCGAACCGTTTTTCCTACAATTGTTGAGTGTAAGCAAGATCTGGTTAAGGAGGAGGCAATGCGAAGCAAGCTCTGCCATTCAGCCAACCCAGCAGTGGGGAACATTGTTGTTTAACCAGTCGCGTATGACCCAGTGCACGCACCTACATATGGACACTTGTAGCACAAACGGTTTGAGTTGCTCCTCCATTTGATGTGTAATTTTTGATGTTCATTTCTCCATAGTAAATTATGCAAAAATTTAAAACCCCGATATTCATTTTGGTACGCCGTAAGTCTTAGTGCAACATAGTAGCAGTTTGAAAAAAAAAACGACTATCACTACAATAAAAGTAAGTCTTTTAGTTCGCATTAGACAAATGGTTGTGCTTGTAACTGTTGGAGGAGGACGCGTTTTCCGCCTTTTGGTCACATCTGATTCTGAGATACGTCTTATGGTTACTGGAAAATGTGTGTTCCTCTTTGCCTAACCTGTACAGGATATAGCACACATTATTATGAAAAATGTTAGCATACGCAATGAATTTAAGACATGACAGCTGGTTGCACGCTAGTTTGTAGAAGCAGCGGAGACAGAGAAAGACAGCGCGACAGAGAGAGAAAGTTGAGTGTGCATTTGCAGAGAGGTGAGGAGCTGGTGCAGAGAGAGAAGTAATGATGACGTCGAGACATATGTAGAGGCAGGCAGAAAGGAGGGGACGAACAGAGGATGGTGATGTCAGGAGGAAGGTCTAGGGGTGGTGCAGAGATAAGGAAATGTGACGTCAAGACAACAGCCAGGTGTTGTGAGATACACATGGTTCGCCGGACAGAATGTGTAGATATAGGGAATGGCAACATAGGTGTTTCAAGATACGTACAGATGGGCAGAGAGGCGGTGGAGAAATAAAGAATGGCTTCATCAGAGTGAGTCATAAATGAGGAAAAATATTTTGTGCAAATTGTCATATACTGAGCTACAAATATAAATTCGTTTCCCGCATATTCTTATGTTAATAAATGACAATACAATTGAATGGTAAAAATCTGGAAATACAGCGTTGATTTTTGGGTGTTACTGTGTGCGAACATTGGTCGAGGGGACAGATCGGCAACAGGGCACAACATGCGAGTGCTGCAGGTAGTCTAGCCGCTCGCGAGAAGGCGAGGCATGCGGCGTCAAGTGACGGTCTGCGTGGCACTGCAAGGCGAGCAATGGCAGCGCTCACATCTATCTTGTCTCGTGCCGTTTTCGCTGGCCGGTATTATGTAGCGTGGCTAGTTGGCGTAGGGGAAGGAACTTGTGCCCTGTTGCCGATCTGTGTCCTTGGCCAGTGTCGGTGCACTTGTAGCATTACCATAGGGCGAGGAGGGAAAAGGTATACATCAAGAGCGGTAGAAGAATCAATGTCTTCTTACAATATTTATTTTCACAATTGATGTAACGAGTGTACATTATTTTACTATCTGTGTATTCATGTATAGATTAATAATTCCACGATTAAAAAAAGCAAATGTTAATGTATTTTCTTCAAAGGGGTTCAATCATAAAGTCAACAGTGTAAGAATTACTTTCAGATGTTAATGAACAGAACAAGCGAAGGAAGCTTATATAGGGACTGTCCTCTTTTTATAATTTTTTTTATTTTTATTATTTTGTACTGATCAGTATGAGTATGATTTTCGTAGCCGTTCGAGAATGTAAGAAGTGCAAATGTACAAAATGTAAAGTGTTTCGTTCTTCAAAATATAAGTGGAGTTTAATTGGAATTGTACTGTTTTATTCATAATTGAAGAGGAGATAACCCATGTATTATGAAGTGGCCTTAAACTTGGACTTATGCCTGAGATTTTCTATATCTGCTGCAGCATCAATAATATAAAGTCGGTAGATATGATAAAATGATTTCTTTAAAAACATTAATATATTACTAATGACTCTTCTACATAATATTTTAATGGAGTAAGCTGGAGCTGAAAAACAAGTGACTGAACTTTGTAACTATAAAAAACAAATTTTTCACTTTAATTCAGTTAAAATTCTTGAATATTGCAGGAATTATAATCAATCAATTACTAATCATTCTACCATCATCCTTATTTTAATTAATTATTATTATTTTTTCAAGTATAAACAAACTGTAATTGTTCACACTGTAACACCCACTTCATATTTCCAGAATTTTACCATTCAATTGCATTGTCATTTATTGACATACAAACATGCAGGGAAGGAATTTTTGATTGTACTTCAGTGTCTGACAATTTCAACGAAGTATTTGTCCTCATTTATGACTCACTCTGTATACAGGCAGTGAGGGAGATGGAGAATGGTGATATGAGGAGGAGACAGGCAGGTGATATATACGCGCAGGCAGGAAATGGGTGCAGAGATCTACTGCCCATTTCACAATGATTGACCCCTGACTTTGAGCTCGTATTCTGGTCACATCGCACAACGAACATCGATGTTTTATACCTCGCCAGAGCCGTTGAAATGTCTACTTTTATTTGGTGCATTAATATTACATTTTATTAGACACGGGGACGACAAAATATGTTCAAATGTTTGTAGAGCTTATGGGACTTAACTGTGGGGTCATCAGTCCCTAAACTTACTAACTACTTGTGAACTAGCTAATACTAAGGACGGCACAAATATCCATGCCCGAGGGGGATTCGAACCCCCGACCGTAGTGGCTCTGCAGACCATCGTGACTGGAGCGCCTCAGAACGCTCGACACCGCGGCCGGCTGGGGGGACGACATACGCGGTAATATTTGATTGAAAACGTACTTTTTCTAGCTTATTTTGGCGTATGGCAATTTTAAGGATGCACAGAAATGAGACTGTAATTACAAGAAAGTTTTCCTTTGCACAAACATTCAACCTTGTTCTATTTACAGACGGATTTTCGTTATTTTCTTGTTTGTCGTTTCGTCTATGTAACATAAAACGCAAGAATCTGCGATTAAGGTTACCGTTGCAGCTATTGAGACGGAGAGGGCATTGCTGTTAAGCTTGAACTTTTGTTGGTGACATCAGATGTCATTACTAATATATTGTCTCCGTGTTTGTCAGTTAAGAGTTTATAAATGTCAGTGGCTGCAGTATATGCGACGCTATGTCGGGGCGTAGTTGCCACACCAGCGCGCCGCCACTGTTGCAATGCGCCAGAAGAGCCTATTCAACTGCGAAGAACGGCAACACAGCACAAGCGAGCACATAGGAACGAAAAAGTAAATAAATTAATCATGTGATATTAGCGCTTGGTGTAGATTTATGAGCATAAAAATATAATAGCTGACAAAGGCAAGGGCAGAGCTTGCATTTACACTTTTCATCTTGTTAACATGTATCATTGAAAGGTGAACTGCAGCAGTCTAGGACAAAACGACTAATCAGAAAATAACGAAACTTCGTCTGTAAATAGAACAAGGTTGAATCTTTAAACTGTGCAAAGGAAAACGTTCTCCTAATTACGGTCCGATTTCTGTGCATCCTGAAATTTGACATTCGTCGAAAAAAGCCAGAAGAAGCACACTTTCTCTCAAATATTGTCGTCCCCTTTTCAAATTAAATATAATATTCATATACCAAATAAAAGTAAACACGATTCCGGCGAGGTATAAGACATCGATGTTTGTCGTGCGATGTGACCAGAATATGGGCCCAAAGTCAGGGATCAATCATTATGAAATGGACAGTAGAATGGTGACGACAGGACAAGGTAGATTTCGAGATATGTTTGGATAGGCAGATGGGCAGTGCAGATATAGAGGTGATGTCGAAAGGAACAGGCAGGTGTTTCGAGATATGAGGCAGAGAATGGTGAAGTCATGAAGAAAAAGAGGTAGGTGTTACGAGATATATAAGGGCAGGGAGACGATCGGTGCAGAGGTAGGGAGTGGTGCCGTCAGGACAAGGTAGATCTTTCGAAATTGGTGTAGATGTCTGGTATGGTAATGATAGGACAAGGTAGATTTCGAGATATGTTCGGATGAACAGATGGGCAGTGCAGATATAGAGGTGATGTCGGAAGGAACAGGCAGGTGATATGAGGCACAGAATGGTGAAGTCAGGAAAAAACAGAGGCAGGTGTTTCAAAATATATAAGCGCAGGGAGACGGTCGGTGAAGAGATAGAGAATGGTGACATCAGGACAATGTATATCTATCGAGATTGGTGCAGGGGTCTGGAATGTTGACGACAGGACAAGGTAGATTTCGACATATGTTTGGGTGAACAGATGGGCAGTGCCGATATAGAAGTGATTTCGCAAGGAACAGACAGGTGTTTCGAGATATGAGACAGAGAATGGTGAATTCAGGAAAAAACAGAGGCAGGTGTTGCAAAATATATAAGGGCAGGGAGCTGGTCGGTGAACAAATAGAGAATGGTGACGTCAGGACAAGGTAGATGTTTCGAGATTGGTGCAGAGGTCTGGAATGGTAATGACAGGACAAGGCAGATTTAGAGATATGTTCAGATGGACAGGAGGGCAGTGCAGATATAGAGTTGATGTCGAAAGGTACAGGGACGAGTTTCGGGATATGAGGCAGAGAATTTTGAAGTCAGGAAAAAACAGAGGCAGGTGTTGCAAGATATCTAAGGGCAGGGAGACAGTCGGTGCAGAGATAGAGAATGGTGACGTCAGGACAAGGTAGATCTTTCGAGATTGGTGTAGAGATCTAGACTGGTGACGACAAGTCAAGGTAGATTTCGAGGTATGTTAAGTTGAACAGGTGGGCAGTGCAGATATAGAGGTGATGTCAGAAGGAACAGGCAGGTGTTTCGGGATATGAGGCAGAGATAATAGGTGTTGCGAAATATATAAGGGCAGGGAGACTCTAGGTGCAGAGGTGCCATCAGGACAAGGTAGAGGTTTCGAGATATGTTCAGGTGAACAGGCGAGCAGTGCAGAGACACAGAGAGAGAGAGAGCGAGAGAGAGGTGAGGTGAGGAGCAGGCGTAGGCGGAGGCGGAGGCAGAGGCGGGTGTGTCGAGATACGTACGGGCGGGCAGACGGGCGAGCAGAGCGCGGCCTGGCCGGATGCGGGGCGGATCGGGGCGCGCACGTGCCCGCCAGCGCCACTGCCACTGCTGGCGCCACTGCCACTGGCGCCACCGCCGCTGGCGCGCTGCAGCGCGGGCGCGGGCGCGGGCGCGGGCCTGTGCGCGGCCTGAGAGCTGACCTTGGTGACCTCGGCGAGGCGGCACCACGTGACGGCGCCCAGGCAGCCGCAGATGAGCAGCGTCAGCGCCAGGCACTTCCAGGACGCGTCGCGCTGCAGCGCGCACAGCACGCCCTGCTGCTCCGGCCGCTGCTGCAACACACCACACACCGCGGCTGAGCGGGTTGTCTACCTAGTAGCCACTGCTGCAACACACGCCACATCACAGCTGAGCGGGCTGTCTACCCACTAGGCGCTACATCTTACCACAGCATGCCCTGCTGATCCAGCCACTGCTGCAACACACGACACATCGCGGATGAGTGGGCTGCCTACCTACTACCTACTGCTGCAACACACGCTACACTGGAGCTCTGTGAGTTGCCTACCTACTAGGCGCTCCATCTTACCACAGCATGCCCTGCTGATCCAGCCACTGCTGCAACACACGACACATCGCGGATGAGTGGGCTGCCTACCTACTACCTACTGCTGCAACACACGCTACACTGGAGCTCTGTGAGTTGCCTACCTACTAGGCGCTCCATCTTACCACAGCATGCCCTGCTGATCCAGCCACTGCTGCAACACACGACACATCGCGGATGAGTGGGCTGCCTACCTACTACCTACTGCTGCAACACACGCTACACTGGAGCTCTGTGAGTTGCCTACCTACTAGGCGCTCCATCTTACCACAGCATGCCCTGCTGATCCAGCCACTGCTGCAACACACGACACATCGCGGATGAGTGGGCTGCCTACCTACTACCTACTGCTGCAACACACGCTACACTGGAGCTCTGCGAGCTGCCTACCTACTAGGCGCTCCATCTTACCACAGCACGCCCTGCTGCTCGAGCCACTGCTGCAACACACCACACGCCGCCGCTGAGAGGGCTGCCTACCTACTACCTACTGCTGCAGCACACGCCACGCCGAGGGTCAGCGGGCTGCCTACCCACTAGGCGCTACATCTTACCACAGCACGCCCTGCTGCTCCGGCTGCTGCTGAAACACACCACACACCGCCGCTGAGCGGGCTGCCTACCTAGTAGCTACTGCTGCAACACACGCCACACCCGCGGTAAGCGGGCTGCCTAACTACTAGGCGCTCCATCTTACCACCACACGCCCAGCTACTCCAGCCACTGTTGCAACACACACAACACGGCGGCTCAGCGGGCTGCCTACCTACTAGGCGAAGAAACTAGCTACTGCTGCAACACACAGCACGCCGGGCGTCAGTGGGCTGCCTAACTACTAGGCGCTACTTCTTATCACAGCACACCCTTCTGCTCCGGCTGCTGCTACAACACACAACACACTGCAGCTGAGCAGGGTGCCTGCCTACTAGGCGCTGCAACTAGCTAGTGCTGCAACAAGCGCCACACTGGGGTCAGCGAGCTGCCTAACTACTGGGCGCAATTTCTTATCACAGTACACCATGTTGCTCCGACCCCTGTTCCAACAGACGACACATCGGAGTTGAGTGGGCTGCCTACCTATTAGGCACTGCTACCAGCTACTGCTGCAACACACGCCTCACCAGGGGTCACGGGCTGCCTAACTACTATGTGCTGCTTCTTATCACAGCATGGTCTGCTCCTCCACCCGTTGCTGCAACATGCGCCACACCGGTGCTGAGTGGGCTACCCCGGATACAGGCGGCCGACACATGTAACGGCATGCTTGACAAGCACGCTTGAGCAAGTGTGCTTGCACAAGCATGCTTAAGAGGGTGTGGAATACATTTCATCAATCATTAGGCTTGTACAAGCAGCTCAATCAAATTCCGATTATGCATGCTTGTGAAAGCATACAAGCGCGTGCGTGCTTGAGCGTGTGTGGACAATAAATATCCTGGTGCAAGAATTTGACAGTCTGAGTGAGGCTGCATCCTTTGCTTTCGATGAGTTTCAATTAGTGCTGTAATAGCAATGTCTGAATTAAGAAACATAAACCACGACTTCTAAGAGGAATTTTTTAGACTGTGTGTAATACATTGCCAGCCACAGTGGCCGAGCCATCTGCTTTGCGCCAGTCACGGTCAGCACAGACACTACGGTCGGGTATTTGAATCCCCCCCCCTCAGCCATGAATATTTCTGCCCTCCTTAGTGTTAGCTAGTTCATAAGTATTTTGTAAGTTTAGGGACTGATGACCCCGTAGTTAAGTCCCATAGACTCTACAAACAAATGAACATGTAATGCATTCCTGCTTGTGGAATATTAAACGTAAGGACTACCATGATTAAAATAAGAGAGACGCTCCATATGACATAATACTCGCAGAATAACTCACAAGTGCTTTTGCGAAATAATAGTAGTATATTTGAGGTCTTCATAACTTCTTCCTGTCACGAGAAGTCCCAATGCTGCTGTTTATCTTTGATGTGGTGTTATAGCCTCCCTCATTATTGTATCCTGCTTTTTGATCAAAGGCGTAATGAGAGACATAAGATTCAAATACGTATCTTCATTCATCCTGTGATATTTATGCCAATCATGAGGATATATCGTCAGTTGACTGAGTAAATTTGTATGTGAATACGATTTTCGTTTTCTTAACCACTCTTTACACCCTGTTTTACGTTTTTCTTCTTGTTTTCAACACGAGAATAAAAGCTGCCACAGCCAGCACATTGTGGTCTGAGCTCAGTTTTCACATGTAAACAAATCGTTGCTTGTACAAGCTTGCTGGAGCCGTATGGGTGCGTGAGCAATATGTGCTTGCTTGTGCAAGCATGGTCACTCAAGCTTGCTTGTCAAGCGTGCTGTTACGTGTATGGCCGCCTTACTGCGCCAGCTACAGCCTCAACAACGGATCAGTGGGTTGCCTACCTACTAGACGCTACCTTCTTATCACAGCACTCCCTGCTCATCTGCCCGTTGCTGCAACACATGCCACACCGAAGGTGAGCGGGCTGCTTCTGGATACTGCGCCAGCTACTGCCGCAACTCACATGACGCAGCGGGCCAGCGGGCTGCCTACCTACTAGGCGCTACATCTCACCACAGCACGCTCTGCTACTCACTGCAGCCGAGCGGGCTGCCTGCCTGCAAGGCGCTGCTTCTGGATACTGTACCAGCTACTGCCTCAGCACTCATGACACAGCGGGTCAGTGGGCTGCCTACCTACTAGGCGCTACTTCTTACTAGGGATGGGACCGTGAGGCGCGGCGACTCGATCGCACCGAGAATTTCTCGGGCTGCCGGCGCTCGAGCAGTTCTCGAGAACCTCGCGAGAAGCGGCGCTGCGGCGTGTGCCGGTGAGCGGCGGCGGTTGTTTTCAACGCTCTCACCTCGCTGCCATTATTATTTAAATGTGGCCACTGCATACACGAAAACCAATGTCACGGAGCTGGCAGTACTTTACAGAGAATGGGGACTTCTGTTGCAAAGCTTCCTAGTGTATCAAAAAATACAACAGGTATGATAAGTCATTTAATATTACACAATATATCTACCAAACAAACAGATACGTTCACGGATACAAAGGTGCATTCTTATTATAATACAAGTCAAACAAAATACCCAGCTAATGTATATGTTATCCATTCAAACTACAGTAAAAAAAATTCGATAAAAAGTTTGGATAGTGCCTGAAACAGCCTGACAGTATGAGAGAACTGTAATTTTCAATTTGGCTTCAATACCAGGCATAATACATCAAGCCGGCCGCGGTGGCCGAGGGGACTGAGGCGCTTCAGTCAGGATCTGCACGGCCACTACGGTCGGGGGTTCGAATCCCCCCTCGGGCATGGATATTTGTGCCGTCCTTAGGATAAGCTAGTCCATAAGTAGTTTGTAAGTTTAGGGACTGATGACCCCGTAGTTAAATCCCATAAGCTATACAAACATTTGAACATTTGAATACATCAAAATGAACACTATCCAAATTTTTGAAAGAATGAGTACATAACAATCACCAGTCAGTATTGTAAATTTGGTGGTTGTGTTGAGAAAGTGCCAGAGCTTTAGGCTGCAAAACGACGGACGCTTAGGGACGTAATGCTGGCTAATACTGTTAGCTCTGCCGAATTTCTTACTACAATTAGTAAATGTATGTAAGGAGTTTTTGGGCGTAACATGTTGTAGCATGTAAGTATAAATACATGTGGAATGCAAATTTATTTTTAGTAATAATAAAGTTCTTGTTTCGTGTAAAATACGGGTTTTAATAGTACTCCTATGATTTGTATCTCTGCAAAATATGCTACTACTAGTAATAATACTAACGCAGTTTCTCCCTTGCTCGTACAGAAGACAATGTACGACTGTTCTGTAGCAATGCTTCCTAGTAGAGTAGTTTCGCTGAGCCTCCAGAGAGCGCAGCACTGTCGACAACTTCTCGAGAGTACTCGAGAATTTGCCTCAGCGTCGCGCGTTTCTCGAGAGCGCTCATAGCCCGTCCCTACTTCCTACCACAGCACGCCCTGTTGCAGCGACCGCTGCTGCAACATACGCCACAGCCGAGCTCAGCGGGCTGTCCGCCTGCCAGGCGCCGTTTCCAGCTACTGCCCCTACTGCGGCCGCAACACACAAGACACTGCGGCACAGCAAGCTGCCTACCCATTAGGCGCTACTTCTCACCACAGCATCCCTCCAATTCGACAAGCTAGCGATGCTAGCGGGCTATCTACCTACCAGGCGTCACTTCTTGTCAGGACAAAGGTTCAAATGTTTGTAACTCAAGGGCCCTTTGATTGCTGCGCGGTTATCAGTTCCTAGGCGTTGTTGTTGTTGTGGTCTTCAGTCCAGAGACTGGTTTGATGCAGCTCTCCACAATACCCTATCCTGAGCAAGCCTCTTCATCTCTACATAAGAACGGCAACCTACATCTGTCTGAATCTGCTTACTGTATCCATATCTTGGTCTTCCTCTGCGATTTTTACCCCACACACTTCCCTCTAATGCTAAATTCACAATTCCTTGATGTCTAAGAATGTGATCCATATCTTGGTCTTCCTCTGCGATTTTTACCCCACACACTTCCCTCTAATGCTAAATTCACAATTCCTTGATGTCTAAGAATGTGTCCCACCAATCTATCCCTTCTTTTAGTCAAGGTATGCCAGAAATTTCTTTTCTCCCCAATTCTGTTCAGTACCTCCTCATTAGTTACGCGATCCACCCACCTAATCTTCAGCATTCTTCTGTAGCACCATATTTCAAAAGCCTCAATTCTCTTCCTGTCCGCACTGTTTATCGTCCATGTCTCACTCCCATACAAGGCAACACTCCATACAAATGCCCTCAGAAAGGACTTCCTTAGGCTTAAATCAATATTCGATGTTAACAAATTTCTCTTTTTCAAAAACGCTTTTCTACCCATTGCCATTCTGCATTTTATATCCTCTGTACTGCGACCATCATTTGTTATTTTACTGCCCAAGTAACAAAACTCATCTACCTCCTTTATTGCTTCGTTTCCCAATCTAATTCCTTTAGCATCACCTGATTTTCTTACACTGCACTCCATTACCCTAGTTTTGCTCTTGTTAATGTTCATCTTATATGCACCTTTCAGCACACTGTCCATTCCGTTCAATTGCTCTTCCAGGTCCTTTGCTGTATCTGACAGAATTACTATGTCGTCGGCAAAACGCAATGTTTTTAATTCTTCCCCCTGAACTTTTATTCCTTCACCAAATTTCTCCTTGCTTTCCTTTATAGCTTGTTCAATGTACAAATTGAATAAAATTGGAGAAAGGCTACAACCCTGTCTCACTCCCTTCCCAACCACTGCATCCCTTTCATGCCCTTCAACTCTGACAACCGCTGTCTGGTTTTTGTACAACTTGTAAATAACGTTACGCTCCCTATATTTTACTCCTGCTTGCTTCAGAACTTGAAAGAGTTTATTCCAATCAACATTGTCAAAAGCCTTCTCCAAATCTACAAAAGCTAGAAATGTAGGTTTGCCTTTTCTTAATCTATCTTCTAGGATAAGTCGTAAAGTAAGTATTGCCTCCCGAGTTCCTACATTTCTCCTGAACCCAAACTGATCTTCCCCGAGGTCGGCTTCTACCAGCTTTTCCATCCGTCTGTATATAATTCGTGTTAATATTTTGCAACCATGACTTATTAAACTGATGGTTCTGAGTTTTCACACTTGTCTGCACCTGCTTTCTTTGGAATGGAGATTATAACATTTTTCTTGAAGTCTGAGGGTACTTCACCTGTCTCATACATCTTACACACCAGGTGAAACAGGTTTGTCATGGCTGGTTCTCCCAGAGACTTCAGTAGCTCTGAGGGAATATCATCTACTCCAGGGGCCTTGTTTCGACTTAGGTCTTTCAGGGCTCTGTCAAATTCTTCTCTCAGTACAGTATCTCCTATTTCATCTTCATCTACATCCTCCTCCCTTCCTACAATATTGTCTCTGAGTTCATTTCCTTTGTAGAGCCCCTCTATATACTCTTTCCACCTTTCAGCTTTCCCTTCTTTGCTGAGAACTGGTTTCCCATCTGAGTTCTTGATATTAGTAGTGTTGCTTTTCTTGTCCCCAAATGTTTCTTTTATTTTCCTGTAAGCAGTATCTATTTTTCCCCTATTTATACATTCTTCTACATCCTTGCATTTGCCTTCTAGCCACTCCTGCTTAGCCATTTTGCACTTCCTGTCAATCTCATTTCTTAGTCGTCTGTACTCCATTTTGCCTGTTTCATTTACTGCATTTTTATATTTTCTCCTTTCATCGATTAAATTTAGTATCTCCTGTGATATTCAAGGATTTTTTGTAGGTCTTGCCTTCCTACCTATTTTGTCCTCTGCTACTTTCACTATTTCATCTCTCAATTTTACCCATTCCTCCTCTACTGTTTTATTTTCCCTTGTTTCTGTCAATTGTTGCCTAAAGCTCCCTCTGAATTTCTTAAGAACCTCAGGTTCCTTCAATTTATCCAGGTCCCATCTCCTTATTTTCCTACCTATTTGTAGTTTCTTTAGTTTCAGCCTACAGTTCATAACCAACAAGTTATGGTCAGAGTCTATATCTGCCCCTGGGTATGTCTTACACTGTAGAACCTGGTTCCGAAATCTATGTCTTACCATTATAAAATCTATCTGGTATCTCCCGGTGTCTCCTGGTCTCTTCCACGTATACAACCTTCTTTTGTGATTCTTGAACCAGGTGTTTGTTATAACTAAATTATGTTCCGTGCAAAATTCTACCAGGCGGCTCCCTCTTTCATTCCTTTTGCCCAGACCATATTCTCCTACTATCTTCCCTTCCCTTCCTTGTCCTACTACCGAATTCCAGTCTCCCATAACAATTAAGTTTTCCTCTCCCTTAATTGTCTGAATAATTTCCTTTAGCTCCTCATATATTTCTTCGATTTCCTCATCATCGGCAGAGCTAGTTGGCATATAAACCTGTACTACTGTTGTCGGTGTTGTCTTCGTATCTATCTTGACAATGATAATGCGATCACTGTGCTGCTCATAGTAGTTTACCCGCATTCCTGTTTTCTTATTCATTATCAATCCTACTCCTGTGATACCCCCAATTGATTTTGTATTTATAATTCTGTACTCACCTGACCGGAAATCCTGTTCATGCTGCCACCGAACTTCACTAATCCCCACTATATCTAACTTCAACCTATCCATTTCTCTTTTTAAATTTTCTAATTTTCCTACTCTATTAAGGGATCTAACATTCCACGCTCCGACCCGTAGAATGCCAGTACTGTCTTTCCTGATGATCACATCCTCCGGAGTAGTCCCCGCCCGGAGATCCGAATGGGGGACTATTTTACCTCCGGAATATTTTACCCGAGAGGATGCCATCATCATATGTTCATACAGTAGAGCTGCATGTCTTCGGGAAAGGTAACGGCTGTAGTTTCCCCTTGCTTTCAGCCGTTCGCAGTAGCTGTGCGGCAAAGCCACATTAGCTGATGTTACAAGGCCAGCTCAGTCAATCATCCAGACTGTTGCCCCTGTAACTACTGAGAAGGCTGCTGCCCCTCTTCAGGAACCACACGTTTGTCTGGCCTCTCCACAGATACCCCTCCGCTGTGGTTGCACCTACGGTACGGCTATCTGCATCGTTGAGGCACGCAAGCCACCCCACCTCGGCAATGTCTGTGGTTCATGGGAGTGGCGTACAAACTACTTAAACTAACTTACGCCAAGGACAACACATATGCCAAAGGGAGGAATCGAACATCTGACGGCGAGAAAACGCGCATTCTGCTGCAATTCGCCTTTGAGCACTCGGCGATTACACCGCAGCTTCCGTTATATATATGAATTGCTGTTCGTTAGTCTCGCTAAAACTAGAGAACGGCTGAACCGATTTGGCTAATTTTAGTCTTGAAATATTCGTGTAAGTCCGGGAAGGTTTAAACGGTTATAAAATGTGAAAAGTTGTCCAGAAAAAGAGGAAAATCAGGAAAAACTGAAACAGTTTTTTTACAGTGAGCTATTAATACCGTTGATCCAGTTGCGCCAAAAGTTTGTACATTAGATGTGGAAAGCAAGAGGAAGGTTTGCATCAAATAAAAATTTGGAAAAGTTGCCCGGAAAGTAGGAAAATTTAGGAAAAACAGAAATTGATTTTTTTCTGTGAATAAAAATAAAGTGCCACATAGTTGTGAGAGCATCACTTGAGTACGGATTGACAGACAAGTTTGGAGAAATAAAGGTTTTGTAAAATCTACAGGAAAATTTGAGAATAAGTGAAAGTGCGTTTTTCAATGTGTTTTTAATGGAATTCAGCATAGGCATTTTTGTTATATATGTTTTGAACAAGTATAACAAAAAATGCCTGTCAAAAGGAACTAAAATCAGACACTACAACACAGTTATCAAACCTACAGTCAGTTATGCAAGTGAAACGTTCTCACTGAATAGAAAACTAGATTTACAAGAAATTAAGAAAGTAGAGAGAAAAATTATTAGGAAAATCTGCGACCACGATACACACAAGATGGATACATACTGAAGACCTTCGAGACAACAGAAAAACTATCAAATATCGAAACTGACGTCAGAAAGAGACGAATGAAATTTTACGGACACCTACACAGATTACCTGGAAACAGGTTAACTGAACGTCTACTGGACTATGTGACATCACTTAAAGCAACAATACCCTGGGTAACTGAAGTTAGGAAGGATTTGACAAAAGCAAATATTGACATAACAAACACATCAGACGATTTTTACCCCACACGCTTCCTTCTAATGCTAAGCTGATGATTCCTTGATGTCTCAGAATGTGTCCTACCAATATATCCCTTATCTTAGTCAGGATATACCAGAAACTCCTTTTCTCCCCTAGTCGGTTAAGCACCTCTTCATTAGTTACATGGTATACCCATCTAATTTTCATCATTCGCCTGTAGCACCACATTTCAAAAGCTTCTATCATCTTTTTGTCTGAACTCCTTATTGTCCATGTTTCACTCCCACACAGTGGTACATTCCAGACAAATGCTTTCAGAAAGGACTTCCTAACATTTAAATTAATATTCGATGTTAACAAGTTTCGCTTCTTTAGAAACGCTTTTCTTCTCATAGCCATTCTGCATTTTATATCTTCTCTACTTCGGCCATCAGAAGTTATCTTGCTACCCAAATAACAAAATTCATCTACTACATTTATTGTCTCATTAATTAATGTAATTCCTTCAGCATCGCCTGATTTTCTGACATTGCATTCCATTACCTTCGTTTTACTCTTGTTAATGTTCATCTTATATCTTCCTTTCAAGACACTGTCCATTCCATTCAGTTGCTCTTCCAGATCTTTTGCAGTCTCTGACAAAATTACTATGTCATCAGCAAACTGCAGTGTTTTTATTTCTTCTCCCTGCACTTTAATGCCAAATTTCTCCTTCCATTCCTTCACTGCCTGCTCAATGTTCAGATTGAACAACATTGAGGAAAGGCTACAACCCTCTCTTACTCCCTTTCCAACCTCGGCGTCGCTTTCTTGCCCTTCGACTCTAATAACCTCTGTCTGGTTTTTGTATAGGTTGAATATAACTCTTGGCTCCCTATATTTTACCCCTGCTACCTTCAGAATTTGCAAGAGTGTATTCCAGTCGACATTGTCAAAAGCTTTCTCCATATCGACAAACGCTAAAAACGTAGATTTCCCTTTCTTTAGCCTTTTTAGGCATGTCTTCACCTCCACGTATTTTATTTTCAATGGCGAATACTACGAACAAACGGAGGGAGTCGCCACGGGTAGCCCACTCTCCCCTGTGGTCGCAAATTTGTACATGGAGAATTTCGAGGAGGAAGCCCTGGTATCATCTGAATGGAAACCCACTTGCTTTTTCCGTTATGTGGACGACACTTTCGTCATCTGGCCACATGGTATGGATAAACTCCTTGACTTCCTTACACATCTGAACTCCATACACCCCAACATCAAATTCACTATGGATACTGAAACGGAGGGTAAATTGCCGTTCCTTGACGTCTTGGTCAAGAGAAGAGCTGATGGCACCCTGGGTCATAGTGTATATCGGAAGACAACGCACACTAATCTGTATTTACACGCAGACAGCTGTCACCACCCTTCACAGAGGAATGGGGTACTTAAAACTCTAGTACATAGGGCGCGCACTATCTCCGACGCAGAGAGTCTACCCCAGGAATTGGAACACCTGAGAACTGTATTTCGAAAAAATGGGTACTCAGTGTGGCAGATTCAGCGGGCTCTCCGCCCAACCACTACAACACAACCTGTGGAAACGGATGAAAACGCAAGGGAGGATGTAGGCACTGCGTTCGTTCCATATACCGGCGCACTCTCAGGGAAGATCGCCCGCATTTTGAGAAAACACCAGGTTGGAACTGTTTTTTGTCCGCCGAATAAAATTCGTGCACTGGTAGGGAGCGCTAAAGATGATCTCGGTTTGAGAAAGGCGGGCGTGTACCAGATTCCGTGTCAGTGTGGCAAGTCATATATTGGACAGACGATGCGTACCGTCGAGGATCGATGCGTTGAACACCAGAGGCACACACGTTTGATGTATCCGAGCAAGTCGGCGGTCGCCGAACATTGTTTGTCGGAGAATCACACCATGGAGTATGAACACACTAGGATTCTGGTACAGACGTCGAGATACTGGGACTGCGTCGTTAGAGAGGCCATTGAAATTCGCACAAGTGACGACCTCATAAACCGTGACTCTGGCTATAATCTTAGCAAAGTTTGGGAACCAGCGATTGGGTTAATTAAGAGTAAATCTAGCAAACGTAACGAAGTGATGACCACGGCGGACAGAGCCCTCACACCGACGTCATCTCAGACGCCGTCGCAATCGGTTCCACTGCGCGAACCGCGGAGGGGTCGCTCCGCGGGCCGAGGGTATTTAAATGGCCCGCTACCGGGCTAGAACCCAGGTCCCTTCGAGCAGCCATAGCGTGCGGATCTCCGTGCCGGCGCGTTTCCAGGAGCTCAGTCCGTCAGTTCACCTGATGATGGCGACATGTTTGATCGCCGAAATATTGTGCCCGTTGGACACTATAGACCGGCAGTACACCCGTGGATATTTTGATCATCAAATACGCCGGGAGAAACTGAAGAATCACTTCGTGTTAGTATTTTGCACCCATGACTTATTAAACTGATAGTTCTGTAATTTTCACACTTGTCTGCACTTGCTTTCTTTGGAATTGCAATTACGATATTCTTCTTGAAGTCGGAGTTTATTTCCCCTGTCCCATACATCTTGCATGCCAGGTGATACAATTTTTTCACGACTGGCCCTCCTAACGACATCAGCAGTTCAGACGGAATATCATCTACTCCAGGGGCCTTGTTTCGACTCCTTCAGCGCTCTGTCAAATTCTTCTTGCAGTATCATATCTCCTATGTCATCTTCCTCTACTTCGGCTTCCATTTCTAAAATACTGCCTTCAAGTTTATTTCGTTTGTATAGGCCCTCTATATATTCCTTCCACAGTTCAGCTTTCCCCTCTTTGCTTAGTACTGGTTTTCCGCCTAAGTTCTTGAAATTCATACAGCTGTTTTTCTTGTCTCCAAATATCTCTTTTATTTTCCTGTATGCAGTATCTATCTTTCCCCTAGTTATGCATTCTTCTACGGTTCTGCATTTGTCTTCTAGCCACTCCTGCTTAGCCAGTCTGCACTTCCTGTCAATCTCATTTTCAGACGTCTATACTCCCCTTTTCCTGCTTCACTTGCTGAATTTTTATATTTTCTCCTCTCATCAATTAGTATATCAGTATATCCTGTGTTATCCAGGGATTTCTATTAGGCCTTGTCCTTCTCCCTATATGATCCTCTGCTGCCTTCACTATCCTATCTCTCACAGCTACCCATTCTTCTTCTACTGTATTACTTTCCCCCGTTTCAGCCAATCCTTGCCTAATGCTCCCTCTGAAACTCTCAACCACCTCTGGTTCCTTCAATTTGTCTAGGTTCCATCTCCTAACTTTTCTACCTTTCTGCAGTCTCTTAAATTTTAATCTGCAGTTCATAACCAATAAGGTATGGCCAGAGTCTATGTCTTACAGTTTAAAACCTGGTTTCTAAATCTATTCCTTACTATTATAAAGTCAATCTGGTACCTTCCAGTGTCTCCTGGTCTCTTCCACGTATACAGCCTTCTTTCATGATGTTTGAACGACTGTTGGTGATCATTAAATTGTGCTCTGCGCAAAATTCTACCAAGCGATCTCCTCTTTCATTCCTTTTTCCCAGTCCATATTCACCTACTACATTTCCTTCTCTTCCCTTTCCTACTACCGAGTTCCAGTCCCCCATCACAATTAAGTTTTCGTCTCCCTTAACTTTCTGAATGATTTCTTTTATCTCCTCATACATTTTTTCGATATCCTCATTATCGGCCGTGCTACTTGGCATATAAACTTGCACTACTGTGGTCGGTGTTGGCTTCGTGTCTATCTTTACTACGATAATGCGTTCACTATGCTGTTCATAGTAACTTACCCGCATTCCTATTTTCTTATTCATTATCAGACCTACTCCTGCGTTACCAACAACTGATTTTGAAATGATAACCCTTTACTCACCTGAGCAGAAATCCTATTCATCCTGCCACTGAACTTCACTAATCCCTACCATATCTAACTTTAACCGATCCATTTCTCTTTTACAATTTTCTAGCTTACATATGCGATTAAGGGTTAGAATATTCCACGCTCCGACCCGTAGAATGCCTGTTTTGTTTTTATTGATGATCACATCCTCCTGAGTAGTCCCCGCCCGGAGATCCGAATGGGGGACTATTTTACCCCCGGAATATTTTACCCAAGGAGATGTCATGATCGTATAGTCATACAGTAGAGCTGCATGTCCTCGGGAAATATTATGCCAACACAAATAAAGTTCAGTAACATAACCACATACGCTGAAAATATCCGCCAAAATTTCAAAGTTCTTTATATGACAGTTCTAGAGAAAAAGGTACATAAAAGTAGTCAATTTTACATTGGCGAGATATGGGCATTCTGAATCCCCTTTAAACAAAATATGTTCAGATGTTTGTAGAGCGTATGGAAATTAACTACGGGGACATCAGTCCCTAAACTTACAAACTACTTATGAACTAAGACTAAGGACGGCACAAATATCCATGACCGAGGGGGGATTCGAACCCCCGACCGTAGTGGCCGTGAAGAATATGACTGGCGCGCCGCAGAACGCTTGGTCACCGAGGCCGGCCCCCTTAAAACGATTTGAATTACAATACCCTTTCTTATTCCAAATAGTTCTCTTTCCACCAAATAACTGTTATGTTCAATAATAAAATATGTTCTTCTCATCACATTTGCGAAATCGAAGATATATTTCCTTAGGAAAAGACATCTGGAATCCGTTTCCGGCTGTCAACAATTAAGCTTTGTACAGGTTGATTCTGTTGTGGCGCGACATAGCCTGCCTTAGCAGTCTACATCTACATCTACATTGGATACTCTGCAAATCACTTTTAAGTGCGTGGCAGAAGGTTCATCTAACAACCGTTATACCATTCTCCAATAGCGCGCGGGAGGAAAGAACACCTGAATGTCTCCGTTAGAACTCGGATTTCTCGTATTTTATTCTGATGATTTTATTTCTACCTATGTAAGTGGGAGTCAACAATATATTTTCGCATTCGGAGGAGAATGTTGGCGATTGTAGTTTCGTAAGTAGCCCACGCCGCAGCGATAAGCGTCGTTGTTGTAATGATTCCCATCCCAGAACCTGCATAATTTCTGTAACGCTGTCTCCCCTGTACCGTGACAATACGAAACGAGCTGCCCTTGTTTGGACTATTTCGGTGTCCTCCGTCAAACCCACCTGATAAGGATCCCACACTGGGCTGCAATACTCCAAAAATGGACGGACAAGCGTAGTGTATGCAGTTTCTTTTGTAGTTCTGTTGCATCTTTTAAGGGTTCTGGCAATAAAACGCAGTCTCTGGTTCGCCTTTCCCACGACACTATCTACGCGTTCTTTCCAATTTAAGTCTCAAGTAATAGTAATTGCTACGTATTTTGTGGAGTTTACGGCCTTCACTTTTGATTGATTTATCTTGTAAACAAAGTTTAACGGATTTCTTTTCGTACTCGTGTGGACGATTTTACACTTCTCATTATTTAGAGTCAATTGTCAATTTTTACACCATAGTGATATCTTATTCAGATCGTTCTGCAGTTGGTTTACTAGACGATAAATTGACACTTGTCACTCGATCACCAGCATTTCCTCTAATCTATCAGTGCTACACAGGGAACGAAAAGGAAATGTCGTTTTTAGAAGAACTCGAGATATACCGAGCTTTAAAGCAATCTCCATCTCATACACTTAACACCCAGACTTCCCCAGGGAAGCGTTATAGGTCCCCTACTCTTCCTCGTGTTTATAAACGATTTAGGAGACAATCTGAATAGCTCCCTTAGACTGTTCGCGGATGATGCTGTCGTTTATCGGTTAGTGAAGTCAACAGAGGATCAAAAGCAACTGCAAAGCGATTAAGACAAAATTTCTAAATGATGCGAAAATTGGCAATTGACACTAAATAAAGAAAAGTGTGAAGTAATACACATCACCACTAATAGAAATCCGCTGAACTTCAATTACGCGATAAATCAGCAAACCATAAGGTCGTAAATTCTGCCAAATACCTAGGAGTTACAATTACAAACAACTTAGACTGGAGAGAACACTTAGAAAATATTGTGGGGAAGGTGAACCAAAGATTACGTTTCATTGGCAGAACGCTTCGAAGATTCACCAGGTCTACCAAAGAGACTGCCTACATCATACTTGCGCGTCCTCTCCTGGAGTACTGTTGCCCCTTGTGGAAGGTTCAGAGAAAGGCAGCTCGTTTTGTTTTACCACGTTACGGGGTGGGAAAAGCGTCACTGGTAATGTTGCACGAATTGGGGTGGAAATCATTAAAAGAAAGACGTAATTCATTGCGGACTGATCTCTTTGCGAAGTTTCAATCACCGACTTTTACTTCTGAAAGTGAAAATATTTTTCTAGCACCCACCTACTTAGGAAGACATGACCATCCCAGAAAAAAAAAGAGAAATCAGATCGAAAACGGAACGATTTAGAAGTTCTATCTTCCCGCGCGCTATTAGAGAATGGAACGGTAGAGAAAAGTTATGAAAGTGGTTAATGAACCCTCTGCCAGGCACTTAAATGTGACTTGCAGAGTATCTATGCAGATGTAGATGTAGATGAATTGAGGCACAAATCCATTCTCGCATGCTTTCACTATCTCAATGTGTAAACAAGCCCACTGATCTGTTTCACAGAGTCTTCCACCTTCACCGATTTCCTTTGTTATTGTTTACCAATTTTTAAAAAAAAATTCTGAATCCTCCATTCATGAGGGATTTTAGCCCTTTAATAGACCCCCATTTATTGGTTTTGGCTCCTTGCAGCCCCAGGTTTCATTTCACGCGATATCACGTTTCCTCTGGTGTCACACTGGTTTACGTTTGGACGTTTCGTTCAGGTACTTCGTGTTCCAAGAGTTGTTTTCCCTGTGATTACTGTGCGCGCTAAACACAGTCTGCGCATGCGCGTCCCCGGTGCAGTCTGCCATCCCGCGGCCACGCCCAGCCACGTTGATGGTTTACATCCAGTTCTTCCCCTGCCCTATTTTAAGGGCGTTTTCGCACTGCATTTTAATTATCGCACCTGCGTCGTTTTTAGGTTTGGTCGACGACTGCGGTTGTCGTCGCGATGTTTTATGTACGCGTGTTCTGACAGCTGGGGTGGTTGTTGTATGTATTTGGGAACCCCTGGTTTTATGTTTCAGTCGTAAGTACCATCCTTCTCAGAGGCCATTTTTACTCCATCTTTATCCAGATAGGTTTTTTTCCCCTGGTTTGTCGCTTGCTTATGGCCTGGTGTTTCCTTTTCAGTCAGGTATTTCACCCGATGACGCGACTCTGAGGGCCGGTTCGTCCATCTCTCGTTAATCTTGTCGTTAGTAAACGAGAAGATGTCTTTAACGTCCAGTTAAGTGTGCTCATTAACTGTATTGCGTTTGTCATTGCCAGATACACCTCTCGTTTGCTAACCTGGAGAAAACGAGAAGGTGCGATATATTTCGACTAAGTTGGCAATAGAAGCAAATGAAAGCTGTTTATTCAAGGATAAGGTTAGCAGACAGTTGTTATTTGGCGCTATCGCAACAACTAGTTTGTAAAAAAAAAAAAAAAAAAAAAAAAAAAAAAAAAAAAAAAAAAAAAATGAAAAAAGAAAAAACGACGGAAGGAAAAGGAAGCGACATTGTGGCAAATGAATTCAATGCTGTCCACGGAGCATGTAGGAAAGCGAAAGAGCTTAGGGCCTAGTACGACAACATACTGCCAAGTGCGTAGCACCTTAGTGCAAGCAATAACTTGCACATAGGCGAAAGTACATTGTTCCTGTACATCGGAGGAAGAAATCATATTTTAGGCCTTACACTAGCCGCAACAAGCGTAAGTAACTACTGAATTAATAAGCTATCAGATATAAATAATGTATTCAGTTTTCTATTATGACTGATAACTTACAAAAAAACGCAACTATCTTTTTGGACTCTTCAGATGGTCGTGGAGCGTTTCCAAAGTGGCTTTTCGAAGACGAAATCGAGAAAGAAATTCTGCATCATTCTAGCATTCATAACTGGAACTTAAGGAGACTTTGACAAACCGGCCATAAGTCGCGAAAACGGTTTTTTTTTTTTTTTTTTTTTTTTTTTTTTTTTTTTTTTTTTTTTTTTTTTTTTTTTTTTAAGTAAACAGCTTTAACGGACCCTTTTATGAATGATGCATCGTCCATCGTCTCAGCTGTGGATGTCCGTCTGCAAAGGTTTTATGTTCTATCAACATGGCTGTGAAGGGTTCAGGATTCACACTCATAAGCAGTGGCAGTTCTAAAACATAATGAAATAACTTTTATTTACATGTGAAATTTCATTATTTCTTCCACTTACGAATGGCTGCATTTGTTGCTATAGGTACGCTTTTCTTCATAAATAAGAGAGATTCTCCGATGAGGTTTACACAGCATACAAACGATACTTACAGGTGTATGAAACTCTAGAATTTATTTAATTCATGAGAAACTGAATGAGCTGTTGCATTTAAACTTTTATGTTTAGGAAAAACTGCAACGTTGCAGTTAAAAAACTTAACTCTTATCACATTTTTAATATATTTGGAGTATTCTAGAGTTTCATACACCTGTAAGTATGTTGTGCAAAAATCATCGAAGACTCTCTCTTACTTATGAAGAAAAGTATACCTATAGCTACAAATGCAGCCAATATAAAGTGACAAAATGTCGAAATTTCACATGGAAGAGCAGTTGAACGGAATGGACAGTGTGTTGAAAGGTGCGCATAAAGTGAACATCAAAAAGAGAAGAACGAGAGTAACGGGGCGCCGTCTAAGAAAATCGGGCGATGCTGAAGGAATTAGATTGGGAAACGAAGCAATAAAGGAGGTAGATGAGTTTTGTTACTTGGGCAGTGAAATAACATGCGATGGTAGCAGTACAGACGACATTAAAATGCAGAATGACAATAGGAAGAAAAGCGTTTTTGGAAAAAAGGAATTTGTTAACATCGAATATTAAGTGTAAGGAAGTCCTTTCTGTAGGCAATTTTGTAGAGTGTTGCCTTGTATGGGAGCGAAACATAGACGATAAACAGTGCGGACAGGAAGAGGATAGAGGCTTTTGAAATGTGGTGTTACAGAAGAATGCTGAAGATTAGGTGGGTGGATCGTGTAACTAATGAGGAGGTACTGAACAGAATTGGGGAGAAAAGGAATTTCTGGAATACCTTGACTGAAAGAAGGGATCGATTGGTAGGGCACATTCTTGGTCATCAAGGAATTGTAAATTTAGCAATGGAGGGGAATGTGTGGGGTAAAGATCTTAGAGAGAGACCAAGAGATGGATACAGTAAGCAGATTCTAATGGATGTAGGTTGCAGGTCTTATGAGGAGATGAAGAGCCTTGCTCAGAATAGAGTAGGGTGGAGAGCTGCATCAAACCATTCTAGACTGAAGACCACAACAACAAATAAAATTGTTTCTCTGCGTTTTAGGACTCCCACTCTATGTGTGTGACTCCTTCCCGGTCATGCTGACAAAGTTTTGTGAATTCATTTTTGGACGTGTAGACAGTAGAAATGAAAATGCCCTGTCCTGCCTCTCGTGGACCAAGGCGGACCCTTGACGTCCAAACCCCCGTGAAGCGAACTACACAGTGAAATCAATTTATAACGTTCCCCTCGCTTTCGTATGAGTCCATAAGTTGCTAAATTTATCCCGCGATTGTAATTTGGACAAAGGATTGGGCACCACACAAAGCAACGGCACGTTCTAAGACTTAAGGAAAGCATTTAGCTGGATCCTATGCTTCGTACTGCAGAAGCTGAAAATGTCAATCTTTTCTTATTTAATACTAGCTGAAAACCCGGCTTTGCCCGGGCATTTAGTTATTTATTCCTGCTTTGAGTTAGTACTTCTCCTATCCTTTCTCTCTCTGTCCATTTCCTTTTTTCTAAAAACATGCTATATTTGTCGGAGAATAAATAAGAAATAAGGCTGTCCCGCATAATGTACAAAAATCATCCGTGTAGTATCCATACAGAGATAGATAGTAATCAAAATACAAATGACATATAAAATGCGTAAGATCTCGTATTTCTTGTGTTATATACAATGTTGTACAATTGTATAATTTTGCATTTCTATAAGTGCTGTATGTCTGAATTAAAATAAAATCCTTTTTTACTGCTTTATTTATTTATTCTTATATTTCCTCATTCGTATGCTTATCCTTACAGAGAAAGAGCTGAAGACATTGCAGCACGCATAGACCAAAGATATGGTCTGTGGCATCACGTTTCGCTGTATGTAACCTGCTTCCTGTAGAATCGCAAACATCATCGCTGGCCTTCAGTCCGAATTTGACGACTTTCAACCACCATATTTTCCACACCCTTTATAGCTACGGGATGCAACTGCTATGATGTACAACGGGAAACTTCGGACAACAATTACACACAGACCATTCGTTTGCGTTCTGTAGTTTTCGCTGCAGAGCGAAATATTAACACACACACACGTAGAACTTTATATACACCGATAACTTTCCATCCCAATATACTCCACCCTTTTATCATTATCAACGCTCAAGCAACAATGCAACCAATAAAACCATTTTCAAAGAGTAAATGAAATTTTCAAACAGTGATTATTGATCCGCATTTCGCGTTATATTCTTCAAATTATTAAATATCTGTCAGATTGCTATAAAACCGTGCCTAAAACCTTCCTCAGGTATAAATTAGTAACTGTACAAATATTTAAGTCTCTGCGTCTTGTCGTTCGGACGTGATAAGTGTACACTCAACAGACATTCACATTAATATATATAGATAAATAGCTATCCGATAGCCATAAAACCGTGCCTGAAGCCTTCCCCGGGTAGACATTAGTAACTGTACAAATTTTTAGCTCTTTATATGTTGTGGTTTAGACGTGATAAACGTACGCCGAACAGACATTCACATTTATAGGTACAGATGAGAATGGTCGAGATCTTTCCGTACTAGACTAATGCTCAGACAGCTTTTCATTGTTCTATGACCGTGAATGAAACATGAAGTTAATGGTAATGATAGAAAGATAAAAAAAATGATCGGGCTTCGTAAAATTACAAAATAAATGATTGCATGTTCTGAAATCAAGCAAGGTATTATATAACAATGACTAATAGTGAGTGAAATTTTAAAGACATGCGAAGCGATCGTAATGGCGTCTGAACGTTAAACTATTACGGACGTCGAGGAGCTGAAAACATTAGAAAATAAATATTTGACGTGGAGGGATTCATTTAAATAAAAACCAAAGAGAGGGGATGAGTTTAAATTTAAGTATTATATTTTAAGAACAACTTGCATCACAATTACTTACATTGGATCGATACATGAATGGAAGACGTCCGTACAGAACGAACATAGACAAGAGAGTGATGAAAACTACGATCGCGGGTCCGTCTTGTCGCTTGTCCGGAAGTAAAAAATGACGAACGAAATTAAGACAGTAATATTACGAGCTAGAGGGAATCGGAGGCGATAAGCATCGCTGATAAAAAAAAAAAAAAAAACAGAAACAAAAACATAAAAATTCTAGTGTATCTTTACAGAGCCTTCTCTGAATTTTATCTAAATCGCCTTGCTGGGGATGTCACAATGCGCAGCAGTACTCCAAAAAAGACACTCAATTTGCGAATATGTCATTGAATTGAATAATGTGAAGTATACAAACTGCCATTCACGCATTCCTTTGTTTTTCTTTTTAACAAAATGGTGCGGTAATTGGATTCCATTTTCCTTTCAGGCCCAACGGAGTTCAAATGTTTGTGAAGCTTAAGGGACTTAGCTGCGGGGGCATAAGTCGATAAACTTACAAACTACCTATGAACTACCTTATACTAAAGACAACACAAACATCCATGCCCAAGGGGGATTCGAACCCCCGACGGGAAACGGCGTCGCGTATCGTAGCTTAGCGCCTCAATGCGCTCGGCCGCTCCGCCGCGGCGTGGTTTCATATATATATATATATATATATATATATATATATATATATATATATATATATATATATATATATATATCAGTAAGTAGTGCGTTTGTTCCTCTCTGCATGTGTGTGTATATTAATTAAAAGTAAATAATTTTCATGATTTTAGTTTTCAGTACACCTTGAAATTATGTCGTATGTCATAACCTTTTGATTTAAACGTAACTTAGGTTGTGAACAGCGACAGAACTTTGCATATAAAAGTTGTTTACATCTCACTGCATACCGGTACGTCGGCATTGTCTGACAAGGAGTCCACATGGGTATCGGCTTTTCAGAATTTTTTTGATACTTATGGAAAGTGAAGTTCAGAACTCAAATAACGATCAGGAAAAGGCATTCGACGTAACTGTCAAAAATACTCGAGAAAATCGACTTTGAAGTCCTGCAAGTACAGTTAAGTACCAATAACGTAAACACTTGCACCATGTGTCGGTGTAGCCCAGGTGATAAAAAAAAAAAATCTAGTGTATCGTTACAAATTGAAAGAAAAAGAGTTACGTTTGTAAAGTACTTGTATAATTTTTCAGAACAACAATAAGAAAACGCCACCGATGACAGATAGTACTCAATGTGCTGGTAGATGTATGGGGGAAAAATAAACCCTGAAGTGTCTTGCATACGGCGGAATACGCTTACCACTGATACCACAAAGTTCGTAATGATGGGACAGAGAAAAAGATAGGGTTAGATGAGGGAATGGTAGATTAGAAGCTCTAAGTTAATTTGATTTCTAGAGTATAAACTTTAGAACTCTGTCGGACTGAAGATTAGGAGGCCTCTGTGAATAGGAGGCGACCTGCTATGGCGAAGTTGGGAACCCGGATTTTGGGCAAGCTGCGCGTCGGTGAGTTACGGCTTCTGTTCCGCGTAATAAAGGGGGCCGATTTATAGCGCAGACTGGTAGGTGGGTGGGCGAGGCAGCCTAAGACCACTGCAGGTAGCTCACGAGGCGATAAGACGCCGCCAACTTAGCCGTCTCCAGCGGAGGCTTGCTATCTTAGATGTAATACACCAGGAGAGAGTGGAACTGAAAATATGTGGGTCATTCTTCTTAAACTAAATAACACATTCTTTGTAGCAACAGAATTCCATGGATTGCACGTAATTATTCGCTCAACATTCCTATTAACATATCTAATACGACATATAAAAAAAATGTTCAAATGTTTGTATAGTTTATGGGACTTAACTACGGGGTCATCAGTCCCTAAACTTACAAACTACTTATGAACTACTTACCAACTAGGACGGCACAAATATCCATGCCCGAGGGGGGATTCGAACCCCCGACCGTAGAGGCCGTGCAGACCGTGACTGGAGCGCCTCAGTCTCCTCGGCCACCGCGGCCGGCACGACATATAATAAATCAATTCTCATCACATCATCACTTCGGATTTGAAGCCACAGCATGATATTGACATTTTGTTAATGTAGTCATCATATGGAAACTTCTACCAACGCCGGGACTCTAACCCTGATCACTACGCTATTGCACCACTAAACCATCTCGGTACTCTGGCTTCGCACGGTCCCGTGGACATTCCCCAGTGCGAGACACCTCCAATGTTTGTGTTGTTGTTGTTGTTGTTGTTGTTGTTGTTGTGGTCTTCAGTCCAGAGACTGGTTTGATGCAGCTCTCCACCCTACTCTACCCTGAGCAAGCCTCTTCATCTCCTCATAAGAACGGCAACCTACATCTGTCTGAATCTGCTTACTGTACCCATCTCTTGGTCTTCCTCTGCGGTTTTTACCCCACACACTTCCCTCCAACGCTAAATTCACAATTCCTTGATGTCTAAGAATGTGTCCTACCAATCTATCCCTTCTTTTAGTCAACGTATGCCAGAAATTTCTTTACTCCCCAATTCTGTTCAGTACCTCCTCATTAGTTATGCGATCTACCCACCTAATCTTCAGCATTCTTCTGTAGCACCACGTTTCAAAAGGCTCTATTCTCTTCCTGTCCACACTGTTCATGGTAAATGTTTCACTCCCGTACAGGGCAACACTCCACACAAATGCCTTCAGAAAAGACTTCCTTAATTCCTTGTAACTTGCAAAAATCTCACAATTATTTGGAGTAGTTTATTATTATTTATTGAGATCTTCCTCATTAGGGGAAGGTCGGGTAAGTTAACGACGAGTCTAAGATGGCCAATTTTTCAATTTTTCCAGTAACTCTACAGATCGTTCAACGTGCACTATAATATTGCTTCCTTCGCACACTCTGATAGCTTCTCTGTTGAACCGTTTCATCATTTTCTTTTTTTTTTCTTTTTTTTTTTTTTTTTTTACTACAGAGGCTCACAAGTTGACGCTGTTTTTGTAACAATTTTTCCTGACGTTTAAATAAGCTTCATGCAAGTAATAATTCTGTGTTAATGAATATGAATTGATTCCTCTTAGACCTTGTGTATTTACTGATGTTTTAATAACGATTTAATGAATTTATTGTGTAAGACTGTATATGACAGTCTGTACCCAAAATGTCGACTGCGGCCAAGACGACGAATTATGCAGTTAATAAGGAAGACAAGGTGACAGAATTAGAACAAGGAATCATTGAAAGAGGCAATGCAGTGTGTAAAAAATGGAAAGCCTGTGAAAGTTGCCTGTTATTAAAATAAGCAAGATATCAGGCTGCCGCGATCTGCAAATGTAAGTTAAAACACTCACTGCTGCTCTAAATTACTTTATGAGTGACTGCAGTACATGTGCAATGGAAATTTATCTAGCTGCTCACTCCTTAAGGTAGCAGCCAACGTTTAAACAAACACAAAATCAATGTTAAAAAATAAATGAATAGATAATTAAACATGGGATAGGGAGCATGAAATCATAAAACAGAGATTTGACACTTTAGAAACATAATCTATTCAGTACAATAAACAAGCAAATAAATGTGGAGAAACCAAATTAAGCACACACCTTGTAAAGAAGTTAATTAAATCATATAATTACTGTCTGTATTAAAATTGTTTCTGCCCTTTATGAATATGGACGTAACATGGGAAGAAATTTACAAACACACAGTGGATAGCTGAAAACACATTCACTCATTCACAGACACATACATAATGCATGTTGGTACATTACTCTCTGGAAACACTTGAAACCAGTAGCGAAATGAAGCAATGGATGCGTCTTGACGAGATGGCAGGTATCTTGATCACTAATTTTAAGTACACTGTGCACTAAACGAACTCATGTTCAGGGAGGCAGCGACTTACTATTCTTGAGTACCACATGGTGTGCGACCACACCAAATTTCATAGCATTTACAAACAGAAATTAATTTAGATTAAGTGAGTAAAGCACATGCGAGAATTCATAGAAGAAAGCTAGTATTAACAAAAGCATAGCTGAAGGTCAAAGAAACGACCGTTACAAAAGCACGTGGTGGAATCAGTCATACAAGACAGGAAAGATGGAATCAAGCTAGAAACTCTAAGAAATATTTAGCATACTCGCAGATACAGACGTGATGTGAAAAGTTAGTTAAAACACGAAGGAAATTCAAACATACTATGTTTACACAAAGGCTGAAGGCCACACTTGTGTATTCTAACTTGAGCAAAACCGGGCACAAATTCATCACCGAAATGAAAATGCAGATAATAAATTTACACTAAATTTACTTGAGTTCTGTAAATTAAGAAACAGTTCGCCTCGCACAGGGAAAGAATTACTCAAGAGAACTATCACTGAAAAACCAAGACTAAATGACCACAAAGAAATCAAAGTCCTAACTGCATGCCTTTCCGTCGTCATGATTCGGCGAAGTACTTACTTCCACAGTCGTCAGAACCAGAATGAAGAGTGAAGAGTCTAGCTCTAAGGACATGGAAAAACCTCCCCACGCCATACGCCGGGAGTGGAGCGCACTAAAAGCAATGCAGAGTGCGTTCAGAGACTGTTTACCAACCCTTGCTACCTGGCCAAGACAATTCCCTCTACAACCGCTCCCAGAGAGGTCTCCTGCCACCTGTTTCCTTCAAGATTAGGTTGGTACGACACTCAGAACACGTCCACCTCGCCACCTCGCCAAGTAAGCTTGTCTCTGGCCAGCCAGCAGACGCCAGTGCAGACGACATACTATGCCATGCGTTCTTAACTACAGCAAAACGGCGACTGTAAACCACTGCGCGGCAGTCAGTCAAGAGAAGCCTTCCACATTCACATGAACACACAAGTTCAGTCACACGGATGGAATCATATATAAATATGGGGCAAACATATGTCAACATTGGGCACTGATCATTAATAAAAAGAAGAAAACAACTAACACGCAGATATATAACATTAATGGTGCAGAAACACTTCATTTCATTTATTGTACATAACAGGCCATTAAGAGCCATGACAGAAAGCAAAAGGAATATTACAAACATTAATTACTATATAAAGTTCACTGTCAGAATCAGTCACACAGGAAGGAGTACTGTCCCAATCACAGTCGCAGGTATCTATTGCAGATGTTGAGCCACTTTCTTCTGTCCATCGCATCTTCAAGGGATGCTGTTGGTTCTACCTGCTGCAACGTTCTCATCACCCTATCTTTCCATCTAGTCCTTGGACGACCTCTTGGACGTCTTCCGATCAGCTGAGAGTTAAACGCTCGGTTAGGAATAGATTCTCCAGCTCTTATGACGTGTCCCAACCACTGAAGTCGTCGCCCTCTGTTGTACCTACCAACGTCTACTTTTCCAAAACGTTGGTACAGGTCCTCTTTTTGTCTCCTTTCACATCTTCCATTTTCTATATTAAATGTATGCCCATAGATCTTTCTGAGCACTTTCCTCTCGAATGCACAAATGCGCTCTTCCAGTGTTTGTGAGGTTGCCCATGTCTCGCAACCATATAACAGAACAGGTCTCACAACTGCCATGTATAGTTTGATCTTGCTGTTTTGTGAGACCAAGCGTGACTTGAATAAATTATTGAGTCCAAAATATGCACGATTGGCATTAACAATCCTCTGTTGAATATCTTTCTCTATCTCGCTTTTACTAGATAGTATCGACCCCAGGTACTTAAATTTCTCCACTCGTTCAAAATTATGTCCGTCAATATTGATGGTGTTAGGGAAATCTTGTCGTCGTGAGATGATCATATATTTAGTTTTCTCGTCGTTGACCACTAATCCCACTTTGATTGCCTCTTTCATAAATCTAGCGGTGTGAGATGTTATCTTATCAAGTGATTCTCCCATAATCACCACGTCATCTGCAAAAGCCAAGACTGTGTCAAGCCCCATGATCTCCATCTCCCTGCCATTGCCAATTTCGCGTCGTACCTTTTCCAGAGCAATGTTGAATAGCACTGGAGACAAGGGGTCTCCTTGTCTCAATCCGTTTCGAACAGTGAAAGGCTCTGACATTTTATTTGCGAACCTTACTTGGCAGCTTGATTCTATATAGCATGCTTCAAGCAGTTTGATGTATTTTCGTGTGATACCTACCTCCTCTATTATCTTCCATAGTGCAGTCCGATTTATGCTGTCATACGCCTGTCGGAAGTCAATAAATATGAGGTATAGTTCTCTATCAAATTCATAGTATTTCTCCATTAGTTGTCGTAGTGTAAAGATGTGGTCAATGGTTGAGCGTCCTGTCATGAACCCACACTGGTACGGTCCTATGATCTTTTGTAGAATAGGTTTCAGACGGCCAAGTAACAGGGAGGTTAAGACTTTATAACCTATCTCAAGCAACGAGATTCCTCGATAATTGCCTACTTGAGTGACCTCTCCTTTTTTAAAAATTGGGCATACTATTGCTCTGTTCCATTCAGTCGGTATATACTCATTTGCTCAGATTTTGACAATAAGCTGTCTTAGAGTCTCCAGTAAAACTTCTCCTCCATTTCTAACCAGTTCTGCCGTAATGCCACTGCCTCCTGGAGCCTTATTGTTTTTTAGTGACTCTACAGTTGTTCTTATCTCATCAATTGAAGGTTCAGGAACTTCCTCCTCTTCTGCAGTTAACACCCACTCTTGTTCTGTGATTCCCTTTACAGCTTCTACATTTAGTAATTTTTCAAAATGTTTTCCAAAATGATTTGCTTGATCCATAGGAGGTACCCCATTTCCTTCTTTACCTGTTAGAATTAAGGTCTGCTGTTTATAATTGCCACGAGCAAAACCTGCCATCCTAAAAAAGGAGCGAGGTGATTTCTTCGATTCCTCAACTGCCACCAATAGCTTCTTCCCATGTTCTCTTTTCTTTCTTCTAATAAGCCTGTCTGTCAGACGCCTCGCTTCTGAGTATATTGCTTGTGTACGTTCTGATGGCTGAATTAACCACTCTAATCTCTTCTCCATTCTATCTTTAACAGGCGCTTGGCATTCATCATCAAACCATGGTTTGTTTTTGGGTTTAGGTTGTCTTCCCAGTTCTTCCTTTGCACTCTGGGTTACTGCTTCCCTCAACTGTATCCATTTTCCTTCTACATTATCTGAGGGCTCTGTTGATAAAAGCAAACCTGTTACTCTGTCTTGGTATTGCTGTCTTACTTGCTCATTTGCAAGTTTGTCCTTATCATGACGACCTATTTCTTCTTTTTTCCCCTTGCCATTTTGTAGAGAGTTTTAGATGTATTTTCAAAATTACTAAGAAGTGGTCTGAATTCATATCGGCACCACGATATGTCCGTACTTGCTCGATGCATCCACGATGTTTCCCATCCACCAATGCATGGTCAATTTGGTTTTCCGTCTTACCATCTGGTGATATCCATGTTGCTTTATGTATCTTTTTCCGTGGGAAGTAGGTACTACTGATGATCATTCTTCTAAGGTCAGCAAAATTTATCAACCTACCACTGTTGTCATTGCTCACTTCAGGTTAATAAATAAATCAAATTGGAACACGACCACAAAATCTTCTTTGTCAGTCAACAGACGGGGTCGGCCTATACGCTTTCGTCCTGTATGTGTCCCTATATATTTCCACTTCAGTATCACATGACAAGCAGTGGACCTAGGGATGTTTAGGAGTGTCCAAATATCGGCAACAGAGTCTGGGCAGTGAGTTTCGCGGAGCGCCCCATTCTGATCTCTGAGGATGTCTGATGACTACTGAGAGTGGCAGTTCAGTGCACCTGATATGAAAAACGTACGTCTCTGGGAGTGTCCACATACGTTTGATCTCATAGTGTATGTGTATTGGACAGGTTGTGTGTTTTGTCTGGTCTGTCCCTTGAACTTTCTCACATCTTTTGTTACACCTTGTATATACAGTTTGAATTCTGCTCAAAGTCGATATTATGACTACGTACATGTATGCAAAACTCGTCCGGAAATCAAAATGTTGCGGCGTAAAGTCATCGCCACACGCCAGACGTAAGAGAACGATCGTGGAGAAGGCAGCGATCGACCGGCAGCCAGTAGCAAGCAGGCGCCGCGCATCCTGCAGGAGTAGGAGGAACCAAAGGTGCGCGCCTTCTACAAGGTGACTGTGTCTGTAATAGGCCGACATACGGCTGGACGACCTCAGTTACTAGGCAGAACTCAGGCACTTACTATTCATAACACGTCAGTTATTATTCAGAACTCAGTCAGTTACTAGATAGTTACGAAGCCAGAAATAGGACAATACTAAGTCAGAACGCGGCTCGAAATTAACAATCACTAGCTCACAGCGCAGTTAGCATTATAAGGAAGACGCTATGAGAAGCAAGAAGACAGATAAAACATACATGTTCTAAAGTTGTTGCTGTTGTTGTGGTCTTCAGTCCGGAGACTGGTTTGATGCGCCTCTCCACAAATCTTATCCTGAGCAAGCCTCTTCAACTCCACATAAGAACGGCAACCTACATCTGTTGTAGAATTGTAAATGGATGTAAAAACACACTTGATCTCTTAGCAACAAATAATCCTGAGCTCATAACGAGCATAAAAATAGATACAGGTATTAGTGAACATGCTTTTGTGGCGATATTGAATATCGAAAGTCCCAAAGTTACCAAAAGTTACCAAAAATAACCGAAAAGTATATTTGTTCAGGAAAGTAGATCGAAATACAATACATTGCTTCTTGAAAGACAGCTTCCACTCGTTTCTAACACTAAACGTAGGTATAGACCAGATGTGGCTCGAATTCAATGAAGTGGTATCAACAGCAATTGACAGTTTTATACCAAATAAATTAATAAAAGAAGGAGGCGATCCCCCTTGGTACACAAAACAGGTCAGGATACTGATGCAAAAGCAAAGGAAAAGGCATACTAAATTTAAACGAACACAAAAGACCCACGATTGACGATCCTACACAGAAGCTCGAAATTTAGCGACGACTTCAATGCGAGATGCCTACAATAGTCTCGCTCGAAATTTGACTGAAATCCCAAAGAGATTTTGGTCATATGTTAATTATACTAGGGGCAAAACACAAACAATACCTTCACTACGTGATAGTAATGGCGACCCTGCTGATGACAGCGCTACTAAAGCAGAGTTACTAAACATAGCTTTTAGAAACTCATTCACCAAAAAACACAAAAGCAATATTCCAGATTTCGAATTAGAACAGAGGCCGTAATGAGTAACGCAGAAGTAGATATCACAGGAGTAGTGCAGCAACTAAAATCACTTAACAAGAACAAGTCTTCTGGTCCGGATTGTATACCCATTAGATTTCTATCTGATTATGCTGAAGCGATAGATCCTTACTTAACAGTCATATACAACCGCTCACTCAGAGAAGGATCTGTACCAAAATATTGGAAAGTTGCCCAGGTCACACCTATATTCAAGAAAGGCAGTAGGAGTAACCCACTAAACTACAGGCCTATTTCATTGACGTCAATTTGCAGCAGGGTTTCGTAACATATCCTGTATTCAAATATTATGAATTAACTCAAACAGAACGATCTATTGACCCAAGGTCAACACGGATTTAGAAAATATCTTTCATGCGAAACACAGATAGCTCTTTATTGACACGAAGTGATGGGTGCTATCGACAAGGGTTTGCAAATCAATTCAGTATTTCTTGATTTCCGAAAGGCTTTTGACACCGTAGCTCACAAACGGCTTTTAATAAAATTGCATGGTTATGGTATGTCGCCCCAAATTTGCGATTGGATAGGGCATTTCCTGTCAGAGAGGACACAGTTCGTAGTAATCGATGGTAAGGCATCGACTAAAACAGAGGTGCTATCGGGCGTTCTACAGGGTAGTGTTATTGCTCCTCTGCTGTTCCTTATTTACATAAACGATTTAGGAGAAAATCTAAGTAACACTCTTCGGTTGTTTGCAGATGACGCCGTCATTTACCGTGTAGTAAAATCATCTGAAGATCAAAACCAACTGCAGAACGATCTGAATAAGACATCACTATGGTGTAAAAATTGGCAATTGACTCTAAATAATGAGAAGTGTGAAGTCTTCCACATGAGTACGAAAAGAAATCCTTAAAAATTTGTTTACAAAATAAATAAATCAAAAGTGAAGGTCGTGAACTCCACATAATACCTAGGAATTACTATTTCTTCGGACATAAATTGGGAAGAACACGTAGATAATGTCGTGGTAAAGGCCAACCAGAGACTGCGTTTTATTGGCAGAACCCTTAAAAGATGCAACAGAACTACTAAAGAAACTGCATACACTGCGCTTGTCCGTCCATTTTTGGAGTATTGCAGCCCAGTGTGGGATCCTTATCAGGTGGGTTTGACGGAGGACATCGAAAGAGTCCAAAGAAGGGCAGCTCGTTTCGTATTGTCACGATACAGGGGAGACAGCGTTACGGAAATGATACAGGATCTGGGATGGGAATGCTTATCGCTGCGGCGTGGGCTGGTTACGAAACTCCAATCGCCAACATTCTGGTCCGAATGCGAAAATATATTGTTGACTCGCACTTACATAGGTAGAAATGATCATCAGAATAAAATACGAGAAATCAGAGTCCGAACGGAGAGATTCGGGTGTTCTATCTTCCCGCGCGCTATTGGAGATTGGAATGGGAGATGAATAGTGTAATTGTGGTTCGATGAACCCTCTGCTAGGCACTTAAATGTGATTTTCAGAGTATCCCATGTAGATGTAGATGTATGAATCTGCTTACTGTATCCATCTCTTGGTATTCCTCTGCGGTTTTTACCCCACACACTTCCCTCCAACACTAAATTCACAATTCCTTGACTAGTTGAGTATTGTAATTTCAGTCAATAAAACCTGTATAATTAATCTGAATAGTTATTACAGTTGACATCCATTCCTGCGCCAGTACCTGTTGATTGACAACCAGACCGGGACGAGTAAACAAAAAAAGGCACCGAGGTCACAACACAAAGCTGTCTACACCTACGGAGAGGCATAAGGTAAGCAGTGCTCAGGTGGTATGTGAGAGCGACGCCTGTTCCACAGGGCTGGTCTGGGCTGCAAGTTATTACGGACAGCTCGATGACAGAGCGGATGCACACTTTTCCGCCGCGGAGCAAAAATGAAGCGGAATGGACGGGCGGTGAAATGGAGCCCGCGGCCATTTTACGATGCAAATTTATTCTGCCGGCGGGCAGCAGCCGCAAATTAACAGCGCTAGCATATTGCTGGCCGCTTCCTGCGGACCAAGTCTGGCTGGGCTTCGTGGTAGGCGTAACAGACCAGCTGAGCACCGGACATCGCGATCGCTATTCCCGACAGCCGGGCGTTATAACGTCCTGCCGATTTGATTACTTTGTGACACTAAAACTGCGTTGCCCGGGAATTTATTTATTTATTCCTGCCACTTTTATATACTGTATACAGCTGTATACTGTCTGTAAAATTTCCTGCCGCTACAATTTGTAGTGTTCAAATTATAAATTGTAACCTTCATACCGAGAGCCATAGTTTTACTCCATAAACAGCGCAAAAGTAGTAATCGCGAAACTTTGTTCCTTTCATCATTTTGCTATGGTTGTCAGCGAGAAAAAGTTACTCTCGCTCAAAACAAAAAAAGAATTACCCCTCTCCGTCGTGCAAATAGTCCGTTATAGCGCTGAATTTAATCAAAAACACATTGAAAACGCACTTTCGGTTTTTCCTAAATTTTACTACTTTCCGGGTGACTTTTCTAAATTTTTATTTGACGCGAACCTTCCTCTTGCTTTCAACATGAAATGTACAAAATTTTATCGCAATTGGACAAACGGTATTGATAGCGCACTGGAAAAAGCTGTTTCAGTTTTTCCCGATTTGCCTATTTTACGGACAACTTTTCCATATTTTATCACCGTTTAAACCTTCCCTGGACTTGCACGAATATTTCAAGACCAAAATTAGCCAAATCAGTTCAGCCGTTCGCGAGTTTTAGCGAGACTAACGAACAGCAATTCCTTTTTATATTATTTAGTATATAAATGCATGTTGCCCAAGAAATTGTTCTCTTTGTTCTTGTTTTTCTTGTCTGATTGTCGATGTTATAGGGCGTATGGGAGAAAGTATAATTTTACATTAGGCGTCATTAGATTGTTTTTCGAATATTATGGAATCACTTATAAAAAGGTGTGTATTGTTTAGAAGAAAAATATAGGTATTAAAAATAATACGGGTGTTAATCTCAATTAATGCTGGACATTTTAACCCGCTTTCAAGAGATTTCTTTTAGAAACGATGTTAGCAGTTGTAGCAGCGAGTAGTCGTCGCCTGGGATTGCAGTATCCTGTCGCCATTACGTGGCAGAAATAAAAATCAGGGTCGGGTTGTAACCAAACTACTGTATTAATGATTTACTAATTTTATTACAGCATATTTGGACGCTACAGTAAACTTATATACCTTTAAAAAAAATAAGAAACAGTGGTAAAAATAATTGTACGACAAAGGTATTGTATGAAGAAATGCAGATTGTGACGTGTTATTAACCCCTAACAGTGACTTATATTTCAGCATAAATGGGATGAATGAAATACTGATCTCATTTAATAATTTCCTGAATAGGCAGATTTTAGAAGGCAATTATAGTGACTCACCGTGGGCAGTGAAAGAAAAGCCGGTCGCGGTGGCCGAGGTGACTGAGGCGCTCCAGTCACGGTCAGCACGGCCACTACGGTCGGGGGTTCGAATCCCCCCTCGGGCATGGATATTTGTGCCGTCCTAGTTCATAAGTAGTTTGTAAGTTTAGGGACTGATGACCCCGTAGTTAAGTCCCATAGACTATACAAACATTTGAACATTTGTGAAAGAAAAATTTTAAGGATATTATACAAAAATACCCTAGGTTCGTTGCAGGTGTTACGTTTCACGTAACATTTCAAATTTCTACTAATTAACTTCAATGGAAAGATATATTACCAATAGTTATGTGAAACTGAGTTGCAAAAATACTCGTACAAATCGGAGACCTTAAGTAAAATTTAACCCATACTGAGCTAGCCGAGAATCAAAAGGAATAAAATAAAATAAATAAAATAGGAATAACCTATTTAAACAAAATAATAAATAACAAATACTATCCATTAACGAGCATTTTTACAGCGTTCAGCCCCAGCACTGGTACACAAAAACATTTTACGTTCCAAATTACAACGAACGTATGCAAGTAAGAGCTTTGCTGTCACTTCTCTCGAAAATTACCGCACTACTACGATTTGCGTAAACTGTAATCGGCAAGGTGTGGTGAGCTATGAGCTTCGAGAAGGTGCTTTAAGTTTTCTTTCATTATTAGTTTTGATTCTAAATGATGGGATATAAACTGATATGACTTTGTGAGAGAGTTTCAGTGTATGAAAGGGATGCAATCGTTGGGAAGGGAGTAAGAGAGGGTTGTAGCCTTTCTCCAATGCTACTCATTTTGTACATTGAGCAAGCTATAAAGGAAAGCAAGGAGAACTTTGGAGAAGGAATTATAGTTCATGGTGAAGAATTAAAAACATTGCGTTTTGCCGACGACGTAGTAATTTCTGTCAGAGACAGCAAAGAACCTGGAAGAGCAGTTGAACGGAATGGTCAGTGTACTGAAAGGTGCATATAAGATGAACATTAACAAGAGCAAAACTAGGGTAAAGGAGAGCAGTCTAAGAAAATCAGGTGATGCTGAAGGAATTAGATTAGGCAACGAAACAATAAAGGAGAAATTCTGAGAAGGAATTAAAGTTCAGGGTGAAGAAGTAAAAGCCTTGCATTTTGCTGATGACAACAAGAGAAAAATAAGGGCAATGGAATGCAGTCTTAGAAAATCAGGCGATGCTGAAGGAATTAAATTAGGTAACAAATCAATATGAAATGGAACGAACATGTAAGGACAGTTGTAAGGCGGACAGCAGACTTCGGTTTATTGGGACAATTTTGGGAAGATGTACTTTACCTGTAAAGGAGACCGCGTATAAAAAGCTTGTACGACCACGTCTTGAGTATTGTTCAAGTGTTTGGGACCCGCAGCAGATCAGTTTAAAGGAAGACATAGAGGCGGTTCAGAGGCGAGCAGCTAGATTTGTTACCGGTAGGTTCGACCAATGCGCGAGTGTCACGGAAATGCTCCGGCAACTCAGTTGGGGATCGCTGGAAGAAAGACGACGTTCTTTTCGTGAATTTCTGTTGAGTAAATTTAGAGGGCCGGAATTTGAAGCTGAGTGTAGTACGATCTTGCTGCCGCCTACTTATATTTCGCGTAATGATCACAAAGACAAGATAAGAGAAATTAGGGCTCGTACGGAGGCATATAGGCATTCTTTTTTTCCTCGTTCTATTTGGGAGTGGAATAGGAAAGGAAATGCCTAGTAGTGGTGCAGTGTACCCTCCGCCACACACCGTACCGTGGATTGCGGAGTATGGATGTGGATGTAGATGTAGATGTAGAAACAAGACCCCTGGAGTAGACGACATTCCCTCAGAGCTACTGAAGTCTCTGGGAGAACAAGCCGCAACAGAACCATATGTGTGTAAAACGTATGGGATAGGTGAAATACTTCGAGAGAAATGTAGTAATCCCCATTCGAAAGAAATCATTGGTACGCAGATGTTAAAATTACAGTGCCATCGGTTAAGGCGGCTTCCTCGGGATAGAGTAGGGTGGAGAGCTGCATCAAACCAGTCTCCGGACGGAAGGGCACAACAACACGTACTAAATAATAACAGAACTTTTGGAAAATACGATTCGAAATAATCATAAATCGTTATTGTTAATTTTCGCGTGAAATCGCTAATTAGTACCTTTCAAATGCTGATTGTTGGTTTAGCGTAATTCCGAATAACTGCCATTATCCATAGCGAGGAGATTATGAATTCAAATGCAGAGCCAGTTATTAGGAATGCAAAATATTCTGTTAATTAGCTCGTCTGTCGCAGTCACCACGAACGGAGGAGAGTGCTCCGCCCGCTGTGAATGTATCAGGCAAGGCCTTTTAAATTATTTGTGAATATGTTCGTAAACAATTTTCGTAAATTATTCGCTTATACCACTGAACGTACCTCCGGAATCATATCTTTGTAAGACTCATAGCGTACCTGACATCACGTAATAAGCTTTCAGCTGAGTACAGAACTAACTTTTGGTTAAGATATAGACGAAACTATGTAGATTATATTCGTTCAGTGTTTCAAAAAGAGTTGTTGTTGTGGTCTTCAGTCCGCAGACTCGTTTGATGCAGCTCTCCATGCTACCCTGTCCTGTGGAAGTCTGTCTGTAAATCTATCGGACCAAACTGCGTGGTCATCAGTCCGTAGCTTACAAACTACTTAAACCTAGGTAAACTAACCTAAGGACAAACACACAGACCCATGCCCCAGGGAGGACTCGAACCTCCACGGCGAGCAACCGCGCGCTCTGCAGCGAGACGCTTTAGACCGCTCGGCTACTCCACCGCGGTCCTGTGCAAGCCTCTTCATCTGAGAATACGTTTGGCAACCTACATCCTTTTGAATCTGCTTACTGTATTCTTCCCTCGGTCTCCCTCTACGATTTTTCCCCCACACACTTCCTTCTAATGCTAAGCTGACAATTCCTTGATGTCTCAGAATGTGTCCAACCAACCTATCCCTTCTCTTAGTCAGGATATGCCAGAAACTCCTTTTCTTCCCTATTCGGTTAAGCACCTCATTAGTTACGTGATCTACCCATTTAATTTTCATCATTCACCACATTTCAAAAGCTTCTATCCTAGTTTTAACTGAACTCCTTATCGTCCACGTTTCACTCCCATACAATGCTACACTCCAGACAAGTGGTTTCAGAAATGACTTCCTAGTATTTAAATTAATATTGGATGTTAACAAATTTCCCTTATTTAGGAACGCTTTTCTTCCCACTGCCATTCTAAATTTTATATCTTTTTTCACTTCGACTATAAGAAGTTATCTTGCTACCCAAATAACAAAACTCATCTACTACTTTTATTGTCTCATTAGCTAATCTAATTCCTTCAGCATCGCCTTTCTGGCGCTACATTCTATTATTCTGGTTTTACTCTTGTTGATGTTTATCTTATATCTTCCTTTCAAGACACTGTCCATCCCATTCAATTGCTCTTCCAGATCCTTTGCGGTCTCTGACAGAATTTCTATGTCATCGGCAAAACGCAAAGTTTTTATTTCTTCCTCCTGAACTTTCATTCCCTCTCCAAATTTCTCCTTGGATTCCTTCACTGCTTTTTCAATGTACAAATTGAACAATATTGGGTAAAGGCTACAACCATATCATACTCCCTTCCCAACCTCTGCGTCCCTTTCATGCCCTTCGACTGTCTGGTTTTTGTATAAGTTGAATACAACTCTTCGCTCCCTATATTTTACCCCTGCTACCTTCAGTATTTTAAAGAGTTTACTCCAGTCGACATTGTCAAAAGCTTTCTCCAAATCTTCAAACGCTAAAAACGTAGGTTTGCCTTTCCTTAGCCTATCTTCTAAGTTACGTCGTAATGTATTGCCTCCCGCGTTCATATATATATATATATATATATATATATATATATATATATATATATATATATATATATATATATATATATATATATATATTCGTGTTAGTTACACTATTTGTAACTAAAGAACTTCTGAACCGATTTGGCTCAAAATTGGTGGGGAGGTAGCTTAGAAGCAGGAGACGGACATAAGAAGGTTTTTAGATGCCTATTTATTTAATATTTTATGTATGACACATCTATGCATATTAATAAAAACGAACTGCCGCATGTATGAAAGTGCATTACTTGAGACTGGCTACACCAATTTGGATGATCTTTCCTTTGTTCTGCGTAATTCTCAGGACAAGGTTTGTATGAAAGAAATCTTTTGGATAATATTATAATTAGAGAATAACTGAATGTATGCTTCCAGCTAGGATCATTTTATAGATTCTCCGACAATCAGATTATTCATTCACTACTTGCCTAGCGACCAAATACGCTGTAACGGAGCAAACAAATACACCAAGGCGGTTAGAAGCAAGGGAGGGCATTGCTTGAAGCCAGGTATTAACTGGTATGTAGGGTTTCATTTTAAATACGCTACACAGACCTAGCGGGCAATGTTGGCAACAGCAATTTATTCAAGGAAATTGCGTTACGTCACTATTAGCCAATCGGGTGATAGTATACAATATCAAATGAGATTTGTCGGCTTCTTACCAGTACTACGTTTTTCGTTCATGGAAACACTATTGATTGTTCTCGTGGTTTTATGGGACTTAACTACGGGGTCATCAGTCCCTAAACTTACAAACTACTTATGAACTACTTACGAACTAGGACGGCACAAATATCCATGCCCGAGGGGGGATTCGAACCCCCGACCGTAGTGGCCGTACTGACCGTGACTGGAGCGCCTCAGTCACCTCGGCCACCGCGGCCGGCTCGTGGTTATAAGTGATTAGCATTTGTAAGACTGTTTCCATAATAAATACTCTTATACATGAAAAACAACGTCTTCCTCAGTAAGTTTAATGTGTCTGAAACTAAATTATTATGCGGAGTCTCAAAATAACATCGTTTAGTATGAAGAGAAAACAACTGTCGCCAACTAAAATTTCATTGGCTGTCTCAAGCTTTGCCACGATTGGTCGGCTTCTTTCCTATGATCCAACAGCGGTGGCCTGTGTCGCGGAATGTAAAATTTTACCGGTATGTAGCAATTTTGTTAATTGTTATATATTTTCTGACGACATTACAGCGTTGAAATTAATGAAATAAATCGCAATTTGCGATCAGTTATGGCAGCACTGTACTAGGTTTGGATGAAATATAGAGCGCTCCAGTCGCGGTCTGCACGGCCACTACGGTCGGGGGTTCGAATCCCCCCCTCGGGCATGGACATTTGCGACGTCCTTAGGATTAGCTAGTTCATAAGTAGTTTGTAAGTTTAGGGACTGATGACCCCGTAGTTAAGTCCCATAAGTTTTACAAACATTTGAACATTTTTTTGAAATACCGATGTGCGGCGAATGAAAATTTATGCCCGGCCGGGATTCGAACCCGTGATCTCCTGATTACTAGGCAGACGCGTTGACCACTCCACTCACCCAGTACAGTGATGCCATAACTGATCGCAAATTGCAATTTATTTCGTTAATTTGAACGCTGTAATGTCGTCAAAAATATATATAATTGTATACAAGCTGAGTCTGTGCTCCTAACAATTAATTGTGTCTCAATACGTGATGGTCTGTTCTCCCTGATGCGGGAATACAGTATTGTAACTGCGAGCATTACAGAATTAACAGGCTGTGGTGTAGGAAAGAGACAGCGTGGCGAATGGAGATTTGAGTGTGGCGGGAGACGTGCAGGGAAGAGTCCTCTGCAGTCGGGCTGGTCACTGTGTCCTCGGTGGCGGAGTGGTCAACGCGTCTGCCTAGTAAGCAGCAGATCCCGGGTTCGAATCCCGCCCGAGCACAAATTTTCATGCACCACACTTTGGTATTCCATCTAAACCTAATACAGTGATGCCATAACTGATCGCAAATTACGATTTATTTCATCGTTGTTAATTGTTTTTCAATTAGGTTCCCAATAAGAGTTTATTGGCCACGTACAGGTAAAGTAACTAACAGGAAGGTCAACTGTGAATTTTTATGCCTACCGTTTGATGATTCACCGAAACGAGGACAATCACATAGTGAAATTCCGCAAATTGTTTCATCAGTTCGCCGTTGATATGTATGTTCGTGCAGTAAAACCATTAAGAGTACGGACATTAAAGCTACCAACCTCTCAGATAGAGCAGCTCGCAAGTTCTGTCTAATAACCCGTTTCCAATTGTTTTACCCATCCTTTTTCACTTCTATTTTCAATCCGGGTCCCGACTGCAATAATAATAAATAAGATCAGAGATAAGGAGATATAGAGAATGGGGGAATGAAATGGATTTAAAAAGGGGGGATGATAGGATGGGGAGGAGATGGATATGGTGTGGGGTAAGAGGGAGTGGTGTGAAGATACGGGGAGGAGGAGGTGGACGAAGGAAGGAGGGAAGAGGCGATGGAGAAGTAGAGAAGGGAGGAAGGGATAGACATCAGGAGAAGAAGAGAACAGTTGCCAGGCTTGCTAGCAATTAATAAAAATGAAATGCCACGTGTATGAAAGCGCAAAAATTGAGAATGGCTTCACCGAGTTAACTAATATTTTCTTTGTTGTGTTCGTAATTCTCAGGACAAGGTTTGTATGACACAGAATTTTTGCAGAATCTACCAGAATATATCAGAATTTGAGAAAAACTGGAAGTATGCTTCCAACTCGTATCAGTTTCTAGATGCAGCAACAATCAGCTGAATAAAGATGCCAGACTTAGATTCATTGGGAAGAATCCTAAGGAAATGCAGTCCGAAAACAAAGGAACTAGGTTACAGTACACTTGGTTGCCCACAGCTAGAATACTGCTCACCGGTGTGGGATCCGTACCAGGAGGGTTGATAGAGGAAGTAGAAAATGTTCTAATGTTTGTAGAGCTTATGGGACTTAACTACGGGGTCATGAGTCCCTAAACTTACTCACTACTTATGAACTAGCTAATACTAAGGACGGCGCAAATATCCATGCCCGAGGGGGGATTCGAACCTCCGACCGTAGTGGCCGTGCAGACCGTGACTGTAGCACCTCAATCTCCTCGGCCAGAAGTAGAAAGGATGCAACGGAGAGCAGCGCGCTTCGTTACAGGATCCTTTGGTAATCCTGAAAGCGTTACGGAGATGATCGATAAACTCCAGTGGAAGACTCTGCAGGAGAGACGCTCTGTCGCTCGGTACGGGCTTTTGTCGAAGTTTCGAGAACATACCTTTACCGAGGAGTCTAGCAGTATATTGCTTGCTCCTGCGTATATCTCGCGAAGAGATCATGAAGATAAAATCAGAGAGATTAGAGTCCACACAGAGGCATACGGACAATCCTTCTTTCCGCGAACAATACGTGACTGGAATACGACGGAGAACCGATGGTGGTACTCAAGGTACCCTCCGCCACACACCGTCGGTTGGCTTGCGAAGTATGCATGTAGATGTAGATTGTCAAAAGCTTTCTCGAAATCTTCAAACACTAAGAACGAAGGTTTGCCTTTCTTTGCCTCTCTTATAAGATAAGTCGTAATGTATTGCCTCCCGCTTTCCTACATTTCTACTAAATCCAAACTGATCTTCCCCGAGATCGGATTCCACAAGTTTTTCCATTCATCTGTAAATAATTCGCGTTAGTAATGGGAAGGTATACGCTGCATGAGACCAGACGATGGTAATTTAGGTCACCGCAATAAAGATTCGTCAGACGAGTAACTTGTGCGACTATCATATACAGTTCGTGGCATCGTTCACAGACGCAGCCAGCAGATACACGCGTAAACAAACGTCGTTCTCTTCGTGAAATACGGACGCGCGCATAGACGCACAGGCGGATGGAGAATCGGCATCCAGTTGTGTGGGGGCAATAAATTAGGCGCGATGAGAAACGCACCCCCAGATACAGGCCGCCCTGTGTAAACGTCCCCCCCCCCACCCACCCCCACCCCGCGATCGATGCCAGCGGATGACAAATTGCTGCCGCGGCCACGCACACAGTGCCCCCTCCAACGGCGCAAGCACCCCCTGCCGCGCACTCGGCCGGCCGCCATAATCCGGAATCTCGTTTTGAGCCGCTGGCTCCGAAAGCGAATTTTCCGGGCCGGCTGTCGCGGTGCATTGTGGGCCGCAGGGAAAGCCATTTCCTCGCCCAGCTTGGCCAGCCACAACAGACAACACACGACACGGGCAGACAACACACCTCGGCCAAGGACGAGCAGTATAACCCATTCCTGCCCACACTGTCTATACTCCATTCATCGTAAGAAGAGTCCTGACGTAAACATCTTCTAATATACACAAGCCCCTAGCACGCCGTAGCGGAGAAGCGACGCAACTGTCCCCGAATTGAAGCAGCTATCGCCGCCATTTGCAGGGAAGAATCCTAGTACTGAGGTTGTTAGTTGAAGTGTATAAGACGCAACAAGAGCGGAATAAAACAAAAAAATAAACGCATCTTTGTGTAAAAAAAATTACTGATTATTGCTGTCTGTTTAAAAAGTATTCATATATCAACGAAGTTTCCTAATTTTCGAAATAACGTCTGCACAGAGACACGAAATTTAAGAATGTAAGGCGCTTTTCTGATAAGGTGGAGCAACTTTTCATCGACATATTTGCATAATAAATATTCCATTAAACTTGTAAAGTAGCAGAGAACGCGATTATTTTTTTAATTCACGTATTTTTTCTGTCAGGTCCTGTTTACTTTTCGCTGACTACTCTGTACGGTTTGCACGCTTAGTGTTGTACATCACATTTTTGTCTACATTCGTTTCCACAGTACATAGAATTTTTCTATCAAATTCCTCGAATTAGAGTGTGAATAATTATAATAAATAATAAAATTTGAAATACGCATTTCATTGGCACATTACTTTTTAACAGAGATAGTACTTCGCAAAGTAGTTGAGTAGGCAACACTCGATCAACTAATCACCATTTACGAAGTACAATAACCACCTGCTAAGTGTCTAAAAACAATTATTCGACCTACTTCTGCATCATACTTATATGTGATAAATACCTCTTATACGCCTAGTTATTCATTCAGCTGAAATTACTATTTTTAGTATACTTGATATGCACCAAAGTACGTTTCTCAGTTTTGGAGAATCATTTGTAAGAGGAAACCTAAAAAAAGACAAACGCTCATGATTTATTATTTCTCCACGAAAATACTATACGGTATACAAATAATGACTGTTCTGTGAAATGTACCATTGTTTCCGTCTTCCTCTTTGCTTCCGTTCTCACTGTTACAATTAAAAGCAGCACACGAACGGACCATTTTTACGCACGGTTGCCCTGCAATGGCGGCTTCTGTCTGGGGAGGCGACACTAGCGCAGGCGAGCGGTCTAGTTTTTATTTACTAAGTCTATGAATATGCAGGGTGTCCACTCAACTGTTTCACGCCCATATACGGGGTGTCCAGAAAAGGGCTCCCTGATTTCAAAATTAAATATCTCGAAAACAAAGATCGATCGAGGAATGCACTAAACCGTATGTTTATTGTGAAAGCTGTAAGATGTTTATACAGCAGTTTGAAACTATAGTTACAAAAGCTGCTAACAAAATGTTCAAATATTTGTAGAGCTCGCCGGCCGCGGTGGCCGAGGTGGCTGAGGCGCTCCAGTCACGGTCAGCACGGCCACTACGGTCGGGGGTTCGAATCCCCCCTCGGACATGGATATTTGTGCCGTCCTTAGTATAAGCTAGTTCATAAGTAGTTTGTAAGTTTAGGGACTGATGACCCCGTAGTTAAGTCCCATAAGCTTAACAAACATTTGAACATTTTTTGTAGAGCTTATGGGACTTAACTAAGGGGTCATCAGTCCCTAAACTTACAAACTACTTATAAACTAAATAATACTATACGGCACAAATATCCATGCCCGAGGGGGGGTTCGAAGCTGCTAACAGATGGCGCTGTACGCTGCACAGCTCATATCAGCATACATAAGTGAAATAATCGTATGAAAACACTCTTTGCAAACAATCACATCACAAGGTTTTCAAAATGTTCACCATTGGCACTACAGAGGTGGCGCGAACGAAGAATGAAATTCGCCATCACATTACGTAGTGTCTCAATCGAAATCTATTCACATGCCACAGAGATTGCCGACACAAGCTCGTCCAGCGTGGCGGGATGCTTCGGGTAGACCATGTCTTTCACTGCGCCCCACAAAAAAAAAAGTCACAGGGAGTTAAATCCGCGAATATGGAGGCCAATCCATGCCTGCACCAGTAAATTTCGGATATTCCAAAGCAATGACTCGATTCCCGAAGTATTCCTCAAGAAAGCGAAACACTTGTTTGGTCCGATGTGGTCGGGCTCCATCTTGCATAAACCATTCAGTGCCTGGTCGATCCTCTAACGCTTGCTGTGTGGCCACAAATTGATCCAAAATTGCAACGTAACGTGCACCAGTGACCGTTTCTCGAATGAAAAAAGGGCCAATAATGCCTCTGCTGCATACTGCAGCCCACACAGTAACTTTAGGAGAATACAGGGGTTTCGCTTCACACCAATATGGCATTTCGGAACCCCAAAATCGCCAGATCTGCTTATTCACGTATCCATTCAGGTGGAAGTGTGCTTCATCTGTAAACCAGATGCAGCCAACATCAAATCCTTCACTATCAATCATTGTGAGCATTTGATTAGCAAAGCCAACCCTTTGTTGCACAGCTCGTACGGGTATGGTCCGGTGCGTTTCAATTTTGAATGGAAACACGTGTAGGCTCTTTCTCAGTATTTTCTGCGTGCTGGAACGCTTCAAACCAGTCTCAGATGCAATTCTACGGACGGATGACATTGGATTTCGCTGAATAATTCCAGAAACTGTGGCGATATTTTCAGGCGTAACTGCGGTTTGCTTTGCGATTACAGCGCCATGTGTTAGCAGCTTTTGTAACTATTAGTTAAAACTGCTGTATAAACATATTACAGCTTTCACAATAAACATACCGTTTACTGCATTCCTCTATCGATCTTTGTTTTCGAGATATTTAATTTTGAAATCAGGGAGCGTTTTTCTGGACACCCTGCATCTCTGAAATACTCTTGAGTAGTTCGCGAACGAACTAGTTCTAAAAATAGCGCTCCTACAGGCGAACTACGCGAACTAGTTCGCAGATCGCTGGTCTCTTAGTTCGTCCGCTCCTTTTCCGAAGACTGGCGGGGAACAGCGAGAGGACGCGAGAGCGCGCAAAATCGCGTGATTCCCTTCTGCCAGTTGCTGTCATTTCGAGCTGATATGCAGCTCAGCTGTAGTTTCATAGTTCACTGCCACAAATTTTCTTTTCTATGGTATTCAGCAGTGTCTAAATAATATTTACTACGAGTACTCTGTTGTTGATGTTTGTAATTCTATCGGACCAAACTGCGTGGTCATCAGTCCGTAGCTTACAAACTACTTAAACCTAGGTAAACTAACATACACACATACCCATGCCCCAGGGAGGACTCGAACCTCCACGGCGAGCAACCGCGCGCTCCGCAGCGAGACGCTTTAGACCGCTCGGCTACTCCACCGCGGCGAGTACTCCCTGTATACTCTCTGTATACACCCATTGGTGTAAATAACCGGTTCATTTGCTTAAGTATTTGATGTCTAATTGCCCACAAATACGGGTAATAGCACTCGCTTGGCCAACATTGATCATTGTATGACATTTTTAATAAGTATGATATCCTTCACTGCTGTTTATTAGCTTTATTTATTTATTCACTACAGCTGTTTCGCCGTATTTGGCATTGTCAAGTGGTATTCCATTTGTTGGTAACACACACACACACACACACAGCATCTTACCTCTATATGATTTTTACGGGTACCTTTCTTAGAAAGTCGTTTTAATCATTTTTAATGTAATTACTTTCTTATTTGACAGCTGTTATGATGCTATGTGTTTACAAATCTATCATAACAAAAGGAAGAGCTCTTTTAGTAGCGGTAGTAAAAGCCAAAAAGAGCGGACGAACTAAAACGAGCGACCTACTTCGCGGCCGAGCTGCGCACTAAAAGGAGAGCTAGTGGTCGCGAACTGTAATACGGGCGTTCGGTCGCGAACTAAAATATGCGCGATGGGTCGCGAACTAAAATTTTCGCGATCGGTCACGAACTAAAAGATGGGCGATCGGTCGCGAACTAAAACATGCGTTACCTGTCGCGAACTATTATGCCAAACGTATCTCGCTTCATAGTTCGTTCTATTCTTTTCTGAAGACCGACGGGCAATAGCGAGAGGGCGCGCAGCAGAATTAAAAATCACTTGTTTTCCTTCTGCTGATGAGAGCCATTTCGAGGTGAGCTTCTGCCTGCTAGATTACACAGTTCAGTGCTACAACATTTCTGCTTTAAAGTATTCTGCACTCTGCAATATCCGACTAATAAATTCCATAATGCAAAGATATAGAGATAACTCTAAGCTTAAACGCGAGAAATTATCCACAGACTGTTTCTTTTGGTCTGCGTGATATCGTTAGCGGCTCAAGCAGCAAGCGCATGAAGCAGCTAGGTGGGGGAACTTCCCCCTGCACCTGCATGCGCAGACCACGCCGCTCAGCCGTCACTGGGAGCGGACGAACCAAAAGAACAAACTACTTCTCGAACTATTATGCGCAAGTCTACTCTGAAACTACAAGAGATATTGAAAAACCACTTTCACGGCCATGAACGTGCGGCAGGGCTTATGAAAGTAGGTACTATGAGACACTCTAAAACGTGAAGAAATATTATTTTCAACAGAAACTTATGTTTTATTAAATCGATACCCCATATGATTTCTTAAGCAATCGATAGGATGAAAAATCACAAAAGGAATGGCGTCGGTTGCATCGCAGTGCGTCAATTACATCCGGAGAAACTGCGAAGCGAAGTAGACGTTTGAAACACACGAGGCGCGCTGCTAGCGGTGTGTCCGAGACTGAAGCGAGACTCACGGTTGCTTAAGAGATAATATGGGGTCTCCATTTAAAAAAAGACATAACTTTGCGTTGAAAATAATATTTCTTCACGTTTTAGTGGGTCGAATAGTACCTACTTTCGTAAGCCCGTGCCGTACGTTCATGGCCTTAAAAGTCGTTTTTCAATATCTCTTGTAGGTTCAGAGATATCTGGGATAAACAGTTGAGTGGGACACCCTGTATAAACCAGAGTGTCCGTATGTTTGTTTGTTTGTACGTCTTGCATACAAATCTACAGTTTTGATCCAACCTTTTCAAATTTTGTAAGCTTCAACCCCTGAGGTCGGTCGCCGTAAGTGTGAGAATCATGAACGATACATAGTTCACGAGATATGACGTCATAAACAATGAGATTCGCGAAAAACTGCTGCATTTAGCGACAATGCTACTCATTAACTCCTAAACCACTGGACCGATTTCAACCAAATTTGATACACACATTGCTGCAGGGTTAACAACCACATACGACACATTGTTCAGAAGATATGACGTCATAAACAATCGGAATCGCAAAAAAATGTCACATATTGCGGCGAGACTTTATAAACATGTTATATGAGAATGACAGTACTTAGCGACTTGCAACAAACTTTAGACATAATTTCAAACCTTTATTAAACTTTTTCTCGCTGACAACCATAGCAAAATGATGAACGGAAAAAAGTTTCTTGCTTACTACGTTTCCGCTGTTTATGGAGTAAAACTATGGCCTTTGGTATGACATTACAATTTATAATTTGTCTCTACGAATTGTATTCGCAGGAAATTTTACAAACAGTATACACACATATAGTTCAGTGTACTCTGTAAATTGTGTCACGGTACGGCACCTATTTCATGAGATATGGCCACATAAATAGTACTCTCGAATAAGAATTGGGCAATACATAATTCAGGGTAGTAAAAACTTTATGGCTCATTCTCTCGTTCATAGGGGTGAGTTATGTATGTCAGCTAGCCAATCAGTTTAAACAATATCAATAATTAATCTGTAGTTTAGCCAGTCTGTCAATCTGCATATGATGACGTGAAAATATTTCTAAACCAACATATATTAAACCTCTGAATAACCAACAAAATGGATTCTAAGATAAAGAACTGATTTACTGACGAAGTAATTCTTTATAAATGGAGTTTATTACTCTTATTAGACATGAAACACGGAAGTGGTCCTACTTTATACATCGGTAAATAACTGAATATTTCCCCAAATATTGTTCATGAGAGGCAGTATAAGTATCACACGCACTCGATAGTAAAAGTTCCAAATTATCACTCGTAAATTAGTGAAGTCCTTCGAACATTGCAGTTCTAAATTAATCCGCAATTACAGTATGTGTTATAAAACACAGTTTGTCATCACACGAGTACACGATTGCTGAATTATCACAGTTCCACTGCCCTACTACCGTGCATAGTTTACCACTTTTTACCAGAGACTAAGTTCTACAGTCACAGTCCCCACACGCCTACCTCTTCAAATCACAAGTCCGTAACGCGGCCTCAGACCGCCCAGCGTCACAACCTTCCTCCACCACGTCCAAGTTAAAAGAGTCCCTTCCCAAGCGTTCGAAAAGCGTGCTCTACCTGCTCCCAAGTTTTGTAACCTTCCGCGCATCCTAACGCCTCATCCTTAAAATACAATTTCCCTTCAAAAATTTCATACATTTGAATGTCACAGAATTAAATGCTTTGACCACCTCCTTACAAATGTTATTTACATTTAACAAACAAAAATATACTTAGCAATAATAAAAAGGTTGAGACTGAAGCTCTTTGCTATTAAGCATGGCATCTCACTGTTCAGAGATACTGCCACCATTGAAATATAACTACACAATTAAAAAAAAATTCAAATGTTTGTATATATATATATATATATATATATATATAATCTGCTGCATATCTACTATTTTAATGGGCCATGAAATATTTAAGTCACAATCTACAACATAAGAAACTAACGTTACTAAGAGTAATATTAAATATAATAAAATACATATATCAATGTAATAAGCTTTGCTGGGTTCATGCTTTGTATTTCTATGGTGGAATCTATGTTCCGACACAAGAATATTATTACCTCAACGAAAAGCAGAACAAGAGAGTGAAACGAAATTTATTGAAAGAATATAGAAATAACGTGGTGCGCCTTTTAAGATAGGTAGCGTGGTGCAATGCCGCCTATTTACTTATCAATCTGCTACTGATAAACAATACGTATCAATAATTGTAAATATAAGTGTTATAATATTATTATTATTATAGTAATGAAATTTATCGGCTTTTTATCTGTAAGGGATATCGAAATTGTCATTCTCCGAAGTCTCCTGAACCCATTCATATAGTTATATTTGCCGTATGATCATTCCCTGATTTTATATCGATTTTTAGAATAATGTTTGTGGCTATATTGTATTTCAGCTGCAATCTGGAACATACGCTGTCGCTCAGCAAAGAATGTCATTTCCTGTTTACGAGCACATTAGGGAAACCCTGAATAACTGTATCTCTTTCACTAGGTCTAAACTGGTAGCCGGCAGACTGGGGAACCCAACAGCCTGACAAAACCCGCCTTTCACATGGAAACAATCAGCTTTCCCCTGTATCTGTAATGTCACAACTGCACTCATTACTTTGTACATACTGCAAGATGGCACTATTTCTCTTCTCCTAGAAATACAACACATTTTTATTAAAAATGGTGATGGAAGGAGGGAAAGAGAGAGAAGAAATGGGAGAAGTACTAACTCAAGGCTCGAATAAATAATTAATAAATATCCGGCAACGCCTGGTTTCCAGCTATTATATAATATACAAAGCAGAGTGTCCGTATGTTTGTGTGTACGTCTTGCACACAAATCTACAGTTTTGTTACAATCTTTATGAATTTTTGTACACCTAAGCTCCAATCCATGAGGGCGGTCACCGTAAGTGTAAGAATCACATACTATATATAGTTCACGAGATATGACGTCATAAACAATGAGATGAGCGAAAAACTGCTGCATTTTGCGACAATGCTGCTCATTTTCTCCTAAACCATTGCACCGATTTCAACCAAATTTGGTACACACATTCCTTACCGTGAGGTAACAATTGCTGCATGGTTAAGAATCACATATGGCACACGGTTCAAAATATATTACGTTATAACCAATAGAAATCGCAAAAGATGCTATATAATGCGGCGAGACTTTCGAAATACATTGTATGAGAATGACAATATGTAGCCACTTGCAACAAACTTTAAACATAATTTCAAACCTTTATTAAACTTTTTCTCGCTGGCAACGATAGTAAAATGATGAAAGGAAAAAAGTTTCTCGCTTACTACTTTTCCGCTGTTTATGGAGTAAAACTACAGCTCTCGGTATGACGTTACAATTTTTAATTTGAACACTACAAATTGTAGCCACAGGAAATTTCACAGACAGTATACACATGTATAGTTGAATGTAGCTTCTAAATTGTATCACAGTACGACACGTAATTAATGAGATATGAGCACATAAACAGTAACTTCCATGGAAAACCGCCCCAACACGCACCAAGTTTTAATCTATTGCGTCTTTACTACTAATTATATTCCCAAGAGATTATACAGACATACAAAAATAAATATATACCTAGGGAAAAATGGCAGGAATAAATACCCGGGCAACGCCTTGTTTCCAGCCATTATACATATACATTGGCGACTGTAGTGGGTCTGCTGTGCCATTATTTACAGGACATGCGTCGACGTCCCAAGAGTGACACGGGATACAGCGGGACGTTTGTGAAGACCCGCGCGAAGCGTGTAATGTAATGTAATCGGCTTATTTTGTCGATATCGGTATTTATTTATTTATTGCGAGGCTCTTCATCCGCGAGCGCACATGGGTAAATGTTGCCATGGAGCCGTTCTTGTGCGCGGCACGTACAAATTATGCAGAAATCGAGTGTAATGCGATGATCCCCAAATAATTCCGTCCGATCGCTGCTCGCGATACGCAGGACAATAGGATTATTCTGCGAATAACGGAGCTTCGATACGTTAACGCCATTACTTCGAAAACTGCGCCAACGAAAAGTCAAACTTTTCCACCGAGATCTCGTGGCACATTGCTGTACCGAATTTTTGGCACTCGTAATATTATTCTGAGGAGAGCACTTCGTCACACCCTGAACGAAGATGGTAGTAATGGAAATCATTAAGTAGCAATTAAAAGTTATGAGGAATAGCTCACAACTGGTTCACCTCTTACTGTAATAACAGCCAGTAGAAGGTAATTCTCCGCAGTGTTGAAAATGGCTATGACGTACAATCACAGTGGGGCACAGTTAAGTGTGGGGTGCCACAGGGGTCTGTTTTGGGACCACTGTTGTTTCTTATTTATGTAAATGATATGTCTTCGAGTATAACAGGTGATTGTAAAATATTTTAGTTTTCTGATGATACCAGGTTAGTAGTGAAGCATGTTTAAACAATGATCTACGTCAGTTGGAAAAATATCCGCTATGCATTTAGCTTTGTTCACTGGAATCATCGTAAACACTGCCTCACAACTACGTATTTTCAGTATAATAACGAGTTCTATGAACAGACTGACGGAGTGGCTATGGTCAGTCCACTGAGACCAGCGGGGGCCAACCTACTTATGGAGACGTTCCAAAAACAGGCGTTGCAGACTGCTAATAAAAAGCCAGTCAGGTGGTAACGATATGTCGATGACACTTTTGTGCTGTGGACACACGGTGCAGAGGAATTAGATGCCTTCTTAACGCATCTCAATGGTACCAACCCCAGAATACAATTTACGATGGAAACAGAGAGCAACGGGCAGCTGAATTTTCTCGATGTGTCTGTAATCAAGCACGTGGACGGGACGTTGGGCCACAAGGTCTGCAGGAAGGCTACTCGTACTGACCGTTACCTGCATAAAGGCTCTAACCACCATCCCAGACAAAAACATTGGCTGACAAGGCGCGTAAAATTCGCGAACCAACTTATTTAAAAGATGAGATGGAGCATTCACGATCCACCTTCCAGAAGAACGGCTATTCCACCAAAGAAACAGACAGAGCCCTTCGTCCCAGGGAGAAAGACAGTGTGAACAAGGAACAACAACCGCCCAAGGGGAAAGTTTTTCTTCCGTTCATAAATAAGGTTATAGGCCGTATTGGAAACGTGATGAGGTAGAAACCATTTTCAGAACTACGAGGAAGATGAAGGAATATTTAAGATCTGCAAAAGATGTACGGCATCCGTTGAATACACCAGGTGAATATAAAATTCCCTACAGCTGTGATTCAGTCAACATTGGAACTACAGAAAGAAGCGTCAACACTCGTCTAGTTACACATAAGAGGAATTGCCGCTTGGGGCAGACGGAGAAATCGGCCGTAGCGGAACATGTATACCAAGAAGGCAACCACGAAATTAAATTTAATGAGACTAGTGTCATCTCAAAAACTTCGCACTATCATGCACGCAAATATAGAGAAGCAATCGAGATATATAAACATCGCAGTAATTTTAACAGGAAAGAGGAAGCTGTTAAATTGGACATAATTTGGACTTCTGCTTTACACCAGTGGAGTGACAAAAGATTCTTCTGTGCTAAGAATGTTGGCAATACCGGAGATAGTGTCGTAGCCGACGTCACGTGATGTCTTGTGGTGCCCTCATCGCAGTTCGTCACTCTACCTCTGAAGATGTCTTCCGCAGCCGAAGATGAAACGTTAGGGGGAAAGTTTTACAAATCGACCACGGCTTATAAGCCCGGAAGTTTTAAGTGGAGTAGACGACGGCCGTGAAAGCTTACACTGTATGATCTTACAGGCGATGTTTTAAACAATTATCGAGCAGGTGCAGCAATCACAACTATACAATTCACAGGCTGTTTATGCTAACATTAGGATTGAGAGAGTGAAGGAAACCGCTTGCTTTCAACTAATAAAGAAACAGCTGACTGTCATCATCATGAATTCTATTAATCATTTGACAGCTGTAATGCCACATATCATTACAAACTTTAAACCAGTCAGCTCAGTATTCTCAGGTTTTCTCAGCTCGACTGTCGAAAGTGTTGACAAGCCGGTCATCAGCAGCACTGTGTAATGATAGCAAGTCTCTCTGGCGCAGCGCAAAGTCTTTCACTGTTGATTTACGTAACTCGAAAAAAATATTAGTTACCACAGCAGAAACGCATCAGCTTTACCGAATCATTCTTCATGCAGACTGAGAACCATTGCGAAGTTAGGAACCTTACATTGAAACAAAATTCTCATCAAACTAACACTCCGCTAATTATAACACTTAGATATTCACCAACAATGTTGTTGTTGTTGTTGTTGTTGTGGTCTTCAGTCCGGAGACTGGTTTGATGCAGCTCTCCACAATACCCTATCCTGAGCAAGCCTCTTCATCTCCACATGAGAACGGCAACCTACATCTGTCTGAATCTGCTTACTGTATCCATCTCTTGCTCTTCCTCTGCGGTTTTTACCCCACACACTTCCCTCCAACGCTAAATTCACAATTCCTTGATGTCTAAGAATGTGTCCTACCAATCTATCCCTTCTCTCAGTCAAGGTATGCCAGAAATTCCTTTTCTCCCCAATTCTGTTCAGTACCTCCTCATTAGTTACGCGATCCACCCACCTAATCTTCAGCATTCTTCTGTAGCACCACATTTCAAAAATCCATATCCTCTTCCTGTCCTCACTGTTTATCGTCCATCCCTCACTCCCATACAAGGAAACACTAAATACAAATGCCTTCAGAAAGGACTTCCTTAGGCTTAAGTCAATATTCGATGTTAACAAATTTCTCTTTTTCAAGAACGCTTTTCTACCCATTGCCATTCTGCATTTTATACCCTACTGCCCAAGTAACAAAACTCATCTACCTCCTTTATTGCTTCGTTATCCAATCTAATTCCTTCAGCATCACCTGCTTTTCTTACACTGCACTCCATTACCCTAGTTTTACTCTTGTTAATGTTCATCTTATATGTACCTTCCAGCACACTGTCCATTCCGTTCAACTGCTCTTTCAGATCCTTTGCTGTATCTGACAGAATTACTATGTCGTCAGCAAAACGCTATGTTTTTAATTCTTCACCCTGAACTTTTATTCCTTCTCCAAATTTCTCCTTGCTTTCCTTTATAGCTTGCTCAATGTACAAATTGAATAACAATGGAGAAAGACTACAACCCTGTCTTACTCCCTTTCCAACCACTGCAGCCCTTTCATGCCCTTCAACTCTGACAACCGTTGTCTGGTTTTTGAACAAGTTGAAAATAACCTTACGCTCCCTATATTTTACTCCTGCTTGCTTCAGAACTTGAATGAGTTTATTCCAATCAACATTGTCAAAAGCCTTCTCCAAATCTACAAAAGCTAGAAATGTAGGTTTGCCTTTTCTTAATCTATGGATAAGCCGTAAAGTGCGTTTTGCCTCCCGTGTTCCTACATTTCTCCTGAACCCAAACTGATCTTCCCCGAGGTCGGCTTCTACCAGCTTTTCCATCCTTCTGTAAGTTACCTTTGTAAAAACATTCGTTTAATGCTTCATACCAGAAGGTCTGGTAATAGTAAGTAATCATCCACAGGCGATTATCCCTTCAAATCGCAATGTCCTGTCAATTGCTTATTGAAAAGAGTATACTTAAGACAAGTGTGAATCGTTTTTATAGTTTGTTTTTAAAAATAAATTAAAAATGAAGAAAATGTACTGCTGTTTTTCTTATCTGTCCTCCGGGTGAAAGTTGGACACATTTTGTTATTCCTTCAATTTTCCATAGGTTACTTATTCTGTTATTGCATAAGACACAAAACTAAATTTTAAAACTTAATTTAGGTTACTGGAGCAAACTTTTGATCTGCACTGACGAAATATCGTTTGGCATATTAATGTCAACAAAATAAGTTTTCTTTATTGGCAACTAATATTTTGAATGGCGCTCCGATTTCCTCTATCTTTTGATTCCTAACAGCTTTAAAGCTCAAACTTACTAAAAATTTTCGGGGTGTTATGCCGTGGTCTAGTGGATTTATTATTAAAACCCAACGTTTCGTCCCCGACTGCGGAGGACATTCTCAAAGGGGGATCGTGGCACTTTTGCATGCCCGATGCACACCCTGGCTCGCTCCTGACTGAAGCCAAACTCCGTTTACGAGGGCAGAGGTGTGACGTCACATGTTTCTGACATGCGCGCGCAATTCGCCGTTGCCGATTGCCGTCGTACGTTAATATCGTCCCATGGTGGAAGACTGTTGCATTTCTTCTACAAAACCATAATCCAGATTTCACGCCCTCCTCCATCCTATTGAAAGTATTGGGGTGTTTTACAATTTCTATAGCCTCTCTGTACAGTCTTTCGTGGTATCCACTTGTGGCTGCTAAAACCTGAGTCATATCAAATTGAATAAGGTGGTCCCCTGGTTGAAAAACATGTTCAGCAACAGCTGATCTGTCAATCTCTCCCCTTCTACAGTTCCCCTTGTGCTCATCTAGTCGTTTTTTACTGTTCTTTTTGTGGTACCCACGTATACGTCTCCACAGCTACACAGAATCCTATAAATTCCTGCTTTTTCCAGCGGTTTGCGAGCATCCTTTGCCGATTTCAGGTGATCCTGTATCTTCCGAGTAGGTTTGTAAATAACAGCAACATTCCGTTTCGTCAAAATTTTACCGATGCGGTCGGTGACGTCCTTAATAAAAGGCAGGAATACTTTGGATTTCACAGGTACCCTTTCATCGTTTTCAACTCTACGTGTCGGTCTCAAAGCTCTCCTTATCTCTGTGGACGAATAGACATTCCTAAGTAAAGCATTACTCGGGTGTTTCAGTTCCGCGTCGAGTAGTTCCGGTTCGCAGATGTTCCTCGCTCTGACCGCCAATGTCTTTATAACGCCCCGCTTCTGCTGTGGGTGGTGGTTTGAATCCCGGTGCAGATAACGGTCTGTTGTGTGGGCTTCCGATAAACTGTATGGCCCAATCTGCGATTCCCCTTTCTGAAAACTGACACGTCAAGAAAATTCAGTTTTCCGTCTACCTCGTTCTCCATGGTAAACTGGATTCTGGAATTAATCCCGTTGAAGTGTTGGAGAAAACGATCTAGTTCCTCTCTACCATCCCTTCACACAACAAACGTATCGTCTACATAGCGGAACCAAATAGCATGTTTTTTGTTTGCTGTTTCCAATGCCTGTTGCTCGAATTTTTCCATGTAGAAATGTGCTATAACAGGGCTTAAAGGGCTCCCCATAACTACGTTGAGAATGTCCTCCGCAGTCGGGGACGAAACGTTGGGTTTTAATAATAAGTCCACTAGACTACGGCATAACAGCCCGAGAAGTTTTAGTAATTTTGACCATTCCGGCCGTGAAAGTTTACATTTTACAGCTTTAAAGCTATTACGATTGCCTGGTAGAAAAATTAGAAAAATATTGTCTGTGTGCTTCCGTGTCGACTGTAACCTCTCTAATTTTATCCTTGCGGACTTGGGAGATATGTTGTTATGGTCTTCAGTCCGGAGACTGGTTTGATGCAGCTCTCCACCCTACTCTATCCTGAGCAAGCCTCTTCATCTCCACATAAGAACGACAACCTACATCTGTCTGAATCTGCTTACTGTATCCATCTCTTGGTCTTCCCCTGCGATTTTTTCCCCACACACTTCCCTCCAACGCTAAATTCACAATTCCTTGATGTCTAAGAATGTGTCCTACCAATCTATCCCTTCTTTTAGTCAAGGTATGCCAGAAATTCCTTTTCTCCCCAATTCTGTTCAGTACCTCCTCATTAGTTACGCGATCCACCCACCTAATCTTCAGCATTCTTCTGTAGCACCAAATTTCAAAAGCCTCAACCCTCTTCCTGTCTGCACTGTTTATCGTCCATGTCTCACTCCTATACAAGGCAACACTCCATACAAATGCCTTCAGAAAGGACTTCCTTAGGTTTAAATCAATATTCGATGTTAACAAATTTCTCTTTTTCAAGCACGCTTTCCTACCCATTGCCATTCTGCTTTTTATATCCTCTGTACTGCGACCATCATTTGTTATTTTACTGCCCAAGTAACAAAACTCATCTACGTCCTTTATTGCTTCGTTACCTAATCTAATTACTTCGACATCTCCTGATTTTCCTAGACTGCACTCCATTACCCTAGTTTTGCTCTTGTTAATCATGCCCTTCAACTCTGACAACCGCTGTCTGGTTTTTGTACAAGTTGTAAATAGCTTTACGCTCTCCATATTTTACTTCTGCTTGTGTCACAACTTGAAAGAGTTTATTCCAATCAACACTCTCAAAAGCTTTCTACAAAAGATAGATATGTAGGTTTGCCTTTTCTTAATCTATCTTCTAGGATAAGCCGTAAAGTGAGTATTGCCTCCCGTGTTCCTACCTTTCTCCTGAACCCAAACTGATCTTCCCCGAGGTCGGCTTCTACCAGCTTTTCCATCCTTCTGTATATAATTCGCGTTAATATTTTGCAGCCATGACTTATTAAACTGATGGTTCTGTAGTTTTCACACCTGTCTGCACCTGCTTTCTTAGAGATGGGGATTATAACATTTTTCTTAAAGTCTGAGGGTACTTCACCTGTCTCATACATCTTACACACCAGGTGAAACAATTTTGTCGTGGCTGGTTCTCTCAGAGACTTCAGTAACTCTGAGGGAATATCATCTACTCCAGGGGCCTTGTTTCGACTTAGGTCTTTCAGGGCTCTGTCAAATTCTTCTCTCAGTACAGTATCTCCTATTTCATCTTCACCTACATCCTCTTTCCTTCCTACAATATTGTCTCGAAGTTCATTTCCTTTGTAGAGTCCCTCTATATACTCTTTCCACCTTTCAGCTTTCCCTTCTTTGCTGAGAACTGGTTTTCCATCAGTGTCCTTGATATTCATAGAGCTGTTTTTCTTATCTCCAAATGTTTCTTTTATTTTCCTGTAGGCTGTATCTATTTTTCCCCTATTTATACATTCTTCTACATCCTTGCATTTGCCTTCTAGCCACTCCTGCTTAGCCATTTTACACTTCCTGTCAATCTCATTTCTTAGTCGTCTGTACTCTATTTTGCCTGTTTCATTTACTGCATTTTTATATTTTCTCCTTTCATCGATTAAATTTAGTATCTCCTGTGATATCCAAGGATTTTTTGTAGGTCTTTCCTTCCTACCTATTTTGTCGCCTGCTACCTTCACTATTTCATCTCTCAATTTTACCCATTCCTCCTCTACTGTTTTATTTTCCCCTGTTTCTGTCAATTGTTGCCTAAAGCTCCCTCTGAAATTCTTAAGAACCTCAGGTTCCTTCAATTTATCCAGGTCCCATCTCCTTATTTTCCTACCTTTTTGTAGTTTCTTCAGTTTCAGCCTACTGTTCATAACCAACAAGTTATGGTCAGAGTCTATATCTGCCCCTGGGTACGTCTTACACTGTAGAACCTGATTCCGAAATCTATGTCTTACCATTATAAAATCTATCTGGTATTTTCCGGTGTCTCCTGGTCTCTTCCACGTATACAACCTTCTTTTGTGATTCTTGAACCAGGTGTTTGTTATAACTAAATTATGTTCTGTGCAAAATTCTACCAGGCGGCTTCCTCTTTCATTCCTTTTGCCCAGACCATATTCACCTACTATCTTCCCTTCCCTTCCTTGTCCTACTACCGAATTCCAGTCTCCCATAACAATTAAGTTTTCCTCTCCCCTAATTGTCTGAATAATTTCCTTTAGCTCCTCATATATTTCTTCGATTTCCTCATCATCGGCAGAGCTAGTTGGCATATAAACCTGTACTACTGTTGTCGGTGTTGGCTTCGTATCTATCTTGACAATGATAATGCGATCACTGTGCTGGTCATAGTAGTTTACCCGCATTCCTATTTTCTTATTCATTATCAATCCTACTCCTGTGATACCCCCAATTGATTTTGTATTTATAATCCTGTACTCACCTGACCAGAAATCCTGTTCATCCTGCCACCGAACTTCACTAATCCCCACTATATCTAACTTCAACCTATCCATTTCCCTTTTTAAATTTTCTAATTTTCCTACTTGATTAAGGGATCTAACATTCCACGCTCCGACCCGTAGAATGCCAGTATTGTCTTTCCTGATGATCACATCCTCCTGAGTAGTCCCCGCCCGGAGATCCGAATGGGGGACTATTTTACCTCCGGAATATTTTACCCGAGAGGATGCCATCATCATATGTTCATACAGTAGAGCTGCATGTCCTCGGGAAGGGTAACGGCTGTAGTTTCCCCTTGCTTTCAGCCGTTCGCAGTAGCTGTGTGGCAAGCCACATTAGCTGATGTTACAAGGCCAGCTCAGTCAATCATCCAGACTGTTGCCCCTGTAACTACTGAAAAGGCTGCTGCCCCTCTTCAGGAACCACACGTTTGTCTGGCCTCTCCACAGATACCCCTCCGCTGTGGTTGCACCTACGGTACGGCTATCTGCATCGTTGAGGCACGCAAGCCACCCCACCTCGGCAATGTCTGTGGTTCATGGGGAGATGTATGGAAGAGGAAAGTTTGACTCTTCATGAAACGTTCGCTCTGGGAACTCAGCAGTCCGTACCGCGGTACAGAATGCCTCTGTTGCATCGTCTGCCACGAAGTTTCCTGCTCGTCTCTGCGACGCTTTCGCGATTACTGAATGAGCCTATGACGAAGCGTGCGGCTATGCTTTGCATCTTCTCCATGTATTCTACTAGCTGAAAACCCCAGCTGCTTCGCATGCGTAGGCTGTTTGGTCTGCACCATTTGTTTCTTTTTAATCCTGACGAAGAATTCATATCTTAAGTTTCGTAGTTGTAGCTTGAAATTTGAGTTAACAGCACCAAAATTGACTTAGTAGCAACGTATTTTCAAAAAATGTTTCATCCCCTATTTCACCCCCTAATTGATTAATTTTCTGAAAATACCGAAACACGTGTCTTTTTTCTGACCAAGAAAACATTTTTGTGGTTGTAGCTTCAAAATTTCCTTATTAGCAAAAGATTTTTGAAAAACATCCCCTCTCCAATTTAACACCCTTGATGGTTGAATTTCCAAAAATACCGAAACACGTATTATTTTTTAAATTCTAACGAACAATACAAATACCAATTTTTGTAGCTATAGCTTCAAAATTGTCTTGACAACAACGTGTTTTCGAAAAAAAAATTTCATCCCCTCTTTTAGCCCCTTTGAGTTAACAGCAACACTTTTTTGAAAATCAATTTTTTGCGTCCTCTATTTTACCCCCTTATTGGTTGGATTTCAAAAAATGCCGAAACACATGTCTTTTAAATTCAAATTCCGAATACAAATCCGAAAATTTGTAGTTCTAACTTCAAAATTGCCTTAATAGCAACATATTTTCGAAAAACACCCTCTCTCCAATTTCACCCCGTTAATGGTTGAATTTCCAAAAATACCGAAACATGTATTTTTTTAACGTCCAACCAACTATACAAATATCAATTTTTGCAGCTCTAGCTTCAAAATTGTATCAACAGCAACGTGTTTTAAAAAAGAAATTTTGATCCTCTATTTAACCCTCTTATTTGTTGAATTTCCAAAAATAGTAAAAATCATGGATTTTTAATCCTGACCAAGATTCCATATCCAAAGTTTCGTAGTTGTAGCTTGAAATTTGAGTTAACAGCAACATATTTTTGAAAATTAATTTTTTGCGTCATCTATTTTACCCCCGTATTTGCGAATTTCAAAAAATGAAAATGTCGAAACACGTGTCTTTTAAATTCGAACCCTGAATTAAAATCCGAAATTTTTTAGTTCTAGCTTGAAAATTGCCTAAATAGCTACGTATTTTCAAAAAACGTTTCATCCCCTATTTCACCCCTTACGGACGTGATATCGAAAAATCGCTTCTTAAATGACGCCTACAGAGTAAGATCAACACCCTCCACAAATTTCAAGTTTCTATCTTCAGTGGTTTGGGCTGGGCGATGATGAGTCAGTCAGTCAGTCAGTCAATCGGGACACTTTCTTTTATATATGGAGAAGATTAACCCTACATGGTACGAATCCCACAGTGATTAGCATTACTCACACGTTGTTTTTCACCCGTTTTCAACGAGATGGGAATGACCAGTGCTTCTTCCAATCTTGAGGGTCGCTTCGCTGGCTAGACACCTACAGTACGCTACTGCCAGAAAGAGGCAGGTTCCTTCGTATTCGCCGCCTAAACACGCATTGGATTTCCATCAGATCGAGAGGCGTTTCCTCTATTCAGAGATTTATAATAATAATAATATCGTTTTCTGTTCCGCAGGATCTAATTGAGGAGTAAGACTACACAAGAATGATACTAGAAAATGTTTAAGTAATCCTATGTACACGACAAAGACTGAGAAAAAAGAATCAATAACGAAAAAAAATTGGAATTAGTTGTTTAAGTTTTCTAGAAGTTCCTGGACAGAATAAAAGGAGTGAGCCATGAGGTAACTATTCAAGTTAGATTTGAAAGCGTGTGGGTTAGTGCTAAGATTCTTCAGCTCTTGTGGCAGCTTATTGAGAATGGATGCTGCAAAATACTGTACACTTTTCTGCACAAGTGTCAAGGTGGTGGAATGCAAATGTAGATTCGACTTCTGTCTAGTATTCACCGAGTGAAAGCTACTAACTCGTGGAAATAAGCTGGTATTATTAACAACAAACGACATTAAAGAAGAAACGTATTGTGACGCCAGTGTCAAAATTCCCAGACTACTGAAAAGGGGTCGACATGACGTTCGTCAACTTACACCACATATTGCTCGAACCGCCCGTTTCTGAGCCAGAAATATCCTTGTTGTATCAGTCGAGTTAGCCCAAAAAATAATGCCGTACGTCATAAGTGAATAAAGTAAGTGTAGTAGACTACTTTTCGTGTTGAAAAATCGTTTATTTCAGATATTGTGCTAATGGTAAATAACGCAGAATTTGGTTTTATAACAAGATCCTGAACATGGGCTTTCCACGACAACTTACTGTCTATCTGAACACCTAGAAATTTCAACCGTTCAGTCTCATCATATGCCCACTATGTGTAATCAAAATATCAGCTTTCTGTAAATTATGTTTAAATGTTTGTATAGTCTATGGGACTTAACTACGGGGTCATCAGTCCCTAAACCTACAAACTACTTATGAACTACCTAAGACTAAGGACGGCACAAATATCCATTGCCGAGGGGGGATTCGAATCCCCGACCGTAGTGGCCGTGCAGACCGTGACTGAAGCGCCTCAGCCACCTCGGCCACCGCGGCCGGCGTAAATTATGTGTTAGAAATTGTGAAAACTGAATTCCACTGTGATTTAACATCAATTTGTTTTCTACTATCCATGAACTTATCTCTTGAACTGTATTATTTGATACTGTGTCAATATTACAAACAACAACCTTAGCCAGCCGCGGTGGCCGATGGGACTGCAGCGCGCCAGTCACGGTCC